>LPNX010127251.1:41848-60447 GCA_001517045.1 Pseudotsuga menziesii
CTGGCTATGGCTTCAATAAGCCTCTCCATGGGGTCTACTGCCCTACCCAAACCTCATGGAACTTCTGGATCCTCTTCATACTCTTCCTGAGGCAACCTAGATCAATGGCCTTAATCTTCGAAGCAACCTCTCATCTATGTAAGAATTCTAAAGCCTTGATGGCAACATGAATTCCATAAACAAGCTAAGAAGCTAAGCACACAATTAACCTCACTGGAAATTGCAAAGAATTAGCATAAAGAGAGAAGAAGAGGAATTAATGAACACATATTAATGAATGATCAATAAATGATAATTGATATTATTACAATGGTAATACATCATTATAAAGGAAAATAGAGTTGTAGGGAGACAACTCATAAAGCTCATAAAGCTCATAAAGGCTAACTTGCCAAAATATAATAAACCCCCATAGGTGGCTAAAGCAATTCCCAAATCTATCAAGGACCTCACGAATTGGCAAAAGCATGAGTGAGTTGTCAAGGGAGATGAAAAAACATGCTAATCCTAGAAAATTGAGAGAAAGTCATGAAGGATGGGTTGGCAACAAAGGGACCCAATTTCCTAGTTAACTACCTTTACCTTATCCACAAAAAAGCCGGAAAACCTAAATAAAGAAGAATATGTTGTAAAGTGTTGTATACTAATTTTGGATGGTCAAAAGGTGCTCAAGATCAACCCAGAATCAGAAATAAAACATTCTTGGGATATAGATGGCATGTATTGACTTTAAGGTGCAAGTGGATGCCAACTAATTTAGCTAGTGGGTGAATAATTAATCAAATAATTATTATTATTTTATCCTAAGTTATGAGTGGGTTTAATATATTCCAACACCCCCATATAAGTTTAACTTTATGATGATATGTCAAAAAATATGGATGCATATAGGGCCCAGCAATAAGGCTATGGTCACCCTTTAACAATTATTCATGTCAAAAAAGCTGAGGAAAGAGGCAGAACCACATGGGGAAAATCCTCCCTCAAGAAAGGACAAGGCACAAAATTTGAAATATGTATTCAACATATCTTTATCTTCACTTTAATGAGCTGAATGAACTACTTCTGGATGAAAGACTTGTTGAAGAAATCATGAACTCCATTATCATACACTAGAGTGTAGAACCTGCAAGAAGGAAGAGGAGAGACTCCTTGTATCTCATCAACTGATGAAGTAGGATCATTATCTGAATGATTCTTGCTACTGTCAAAACTCTGATCTACAAACATAATCTGAAATGGAAAAGAGATCTATGCATACTCATTTCCAAAGAGTACAAAAATTAAGACAATTTATTTCACACCCAATTCCCTGAATAGCTGCAAAATTGTGATATGAATCACATGTTAATCTTCCAATCTGATGTAGCACCTTTCCAAATCTGATATGAGGCTGATAAAACTCTGATATATCATAAACATTATATGGCACAACAAAGACAAAGGCTTCAGTGGCTCCATGAGAATATAGGGCTAGACTAGGAAAATTATGAGCAACTGGAGAAAACTGATATGTGTAAAAATATGAATGATGGATGGACATGAGATTTGAACCATAAGTGTTTTGAACAAATCCAAATATGTTTAATATTAGTCCAAATATGACTAAGGTCATGAATAACCAACCACTGAAAGATAGGAAAGACTTCAACCCATGTAAGATAAGTATCACTGCATAAGAGACCAATGATGAATCAACTAGTGAACTTGGGATTTGTATAGTCTTAGGATTATTCATAGGTATGATAGATATTATGGATGGTGGTATGATATGTGTATCAAACTGCAAATATGCTTCTAAATCATAATCCAAAGGATCACATATAAGCATATGGGAATACACTGGCAATGAATCCTCTGTATGAAAGGAGGAAAGAAGGAGATGTTCAAAATCTTCAAGAAGGCTCTAAGTATTGATGCCAAGAACAAATGATGATATGGAAAAGCACATGAGATCAAGTATGGTAAGTGGAAGGACACTAATAGGACTTGATATGGCTAAGCAAACATCCTGGAAGTCACTGGGTTGCGCACCATCAATGAGAGAGGTATGCACAAGGTGTGAAGGATCTGGCACATAGATCTCAGAATCCAAGATAGGAGATTTAGAGAACAATGAATGGGTGATAGTATCATCATCAATAGCAATAGCAACTCCATATGTTACTTCTTTTTCATCATTAGTATCACAAGAAAAAAGTCACCTTCAAGAGACACAGAAAAAGATGGCTCTTCAATATTTGCTTCTTGATTGAAGGAGGAAGCATTCGAATCAAAGAGGGTAGCAACACCATGAACTGTATGAGAGACTTCTTCATCATGATGAACTTCATCAGAGAATGTAGAGGCCAAGAAATATTGAGAGAGAGAACAAGAAGAGATGATGGGTTCGCTCCATGCTTCATCTTCTATTTCCTGCAAACCAAAAGCTTTGTCCAATTTTTTTCAAACCTCAAATGGATACTCAGCAGAATCTATGAGATGATGTATATTTGGAGACATTCCCAAACACATATTTCCATAAGCTCTATCACAATTATTTATCCAATCAATCTTCTCTTCATAAGACTCAGGTTCGCTCAAAACACCAATTGAGACATCAAAGAGACATTGCCTCTTGAAGTATGCGCTCATCTTTGGCTTCCATTCAACATAGTTGAAAGGAGATAGTAGAGGAACTTTTGAATCCATATTGAAGTTGTTGCACCTACAAATAAACCTGCAAATATGAAACGAGAATTAATTGATGAGCTCCCAAAGCTCTGATACCATGTAAGAATTCTAAAGCCTTGATGGAAACATGAATTCCATAAACAAGCTTAGAATCTAAGCACACAATTAACCTCATTGGGAACTGCAGAGAATTGGCATAAAGAGAGAAGAAGAGGAATTAATGAACACACATTAATGAATGATCAATAAATGATGATTGATATTATTACAATCGTAATACATCCTTGTAAAAGAAAATAAAGTTGTAGGGAGACAACTCATAAAGCTCATAAAGCTCAGAAAGGCTGACTTACCAAAATATAGCAAACCCCCATAAGTGGCTAAAGCACTTCCCAAATCTATTAAGGACCTCACGAATTGGCAAAATCATGAGTGAGTTGTCAAGGGAGATGGAAAAACATGCTAATCCTAGAAAATGGAGAGAAAGTCATGAAAGATGGGTTGGCAACAAAGGGACCCAGTTTCCTAGTTAACTAGCTTTACCTTATCCACATAAAAGCTGGAAAAGATGAATAAAACAGAATCTGCTGTTAAGTGTTGTATACTAATTCTGGATAGTCAAAAGGTGGTCAAGATCAACCCAAAATTAGAAATAAAGCATTCTTGGGATATAGATGGCATGTATTGACTTTAAGGTGCAAGTGGATGCCAACTAATTTAGCTTGTGGGTGAATAATTAATCAAATAATGATTAATTATTTTATCATAAGTTATGAGTGGGTTTAATATATTCCAACAATCTATGGGTTCTCTTCATCTGGCATTTTTCCTGCCTCTTCTTCCCCAATTCAAATGGAATCTCCTCTGGGCCACCGTGGATACTCTAATACCAAAATGATACAGTCACTCTACTGCAAGTTAACTCATACCCCTGCAAGAAAACCACAGCAACAGACTAACAAAGGATTGAACTATCACAGACGCATCTCATTACACAAAACTCGGTAAATATATATATATTAGAAATTAAAAACCCAGGACAATATTAACTCCCAAACTGGAGGTGGCATATTAGTCACATACACAAACACAGAACTCTAGAGGCTCGTAGGCCACTAATCCAACTCCATGGACCCCCTCACGCACCCATATTATTTTATTTAAAACTTACAATCCATAGATATACTCACAGGACTCTATACAAAATACATTAACCAAAAATCCCCTAAAACAAACCCCCTCAACTATCAATCTCAGTCTCTTTTATAATTTTGGATTCCCGCACATAATTCCTTTGACCAACTAAACTCAAAATATACCTACAATTTTGGATCAGCCATAACAACACAAGTCTAACTGAAGTTCATTTAGGTTTGTTTTGAAACTAGCCATTGGCTCCCAGCGTCTGGATGCTCCGCATCAATTTGCATGAAATTTTTTCTAAATACCCCCCTCCTCAGGTGGAAAAAGACAAGGAGGACAACTGGAAGCAAGTTAAATGCAAGGCCAAATCGTTAGGTAAATTGGATCCCTATATAGCTAAAGGCATCCCTCTTGAACCGTCTCCTTCTATTCAACTTCAATACTTTCTCAATTGAATCTTGGAGGCCAACAAACTGAGCAAGCTCCTAAGACATGAGTAAGCCATCCTAAGCGTCTAAGTGAAATACAAGCTAGCCCACTTTTAGAAGAGATCATAAGTATGGAATTATATGTTCCACGGCTTCCCTCGGAGCACATTTACTGAGTATTCTCAAGCCTGATTTGCAATAACCCCCAATGGTATTCTCAAAAGGAATAAAGTCAAACAAATGTTGGATAAGATTTAAGAACATGAAGAAGAGAGACATCACTCCAACAAATCACTGGAAAAATAGCTAAAAAAAAAGAGAGAAGAGTTGGGATCCAAGGAAAAAGAATTAGGCAAGCAAGCTACAATAAAATCCTATCTTAAATAATTGGATCCTATCTTAAATAATTGGTCTCCAAAAGTCCTCAAAAGAAGAAGCTCGAGAATGAAATGGAAGAAGAGACACCCCTTTCAAATACAGAATGGTCTGACAACTAAAGAAAAGAGAGAAGAGTTGTCATCCAAGCAAAAGGAATTAGGAAAAGAAACTACAATAAAATCCTATCTTAAATAGTCGGTCTCCAAAAGTCCTCAAAAGAATAAACTAAAGAGTAAAATGAAAGATGAGCCACCCCTTTCAAATACTCAATAATGAGAATGGTCTCCTGGAACTCCAGGAGCATGGGAAGAGCACAAAGTATAAGCAATTAAGAACCTGATTAGAATTGAATACCTTACCTCTCTGTTTATTCAAGAGAGCAGAAGGGAATCAATTGCAGTGATTTATGCCATTTCAAAAGTTTGGAGAAATTGTGAAGGGCATGCAATCGATGCCCAAGGTGCTTTGGGGGAAGCAGCAACTATCTGGGATACAGTGCAATATAGGAAAGTAGACCAGATCAAAACTCAGCCAACAGAACAAAGATCATTGCAGACCAGATCAAAACTCAGCCAACAGAAAAGAACAGAACAGAACAAAGATCATTGCGTGTTCTGTTCAACTTCCATGTAAAGAACAAGCAGAAATGCCCATTTGCTGATTACTCGAGTTAAATCGAAGTTGGATGGGTTCGATAATTCCATGTAAAGAACAAGCAGAGATGCCCATTTGCTGATTACTCGAGTTAAATTTCAGCTGGATAGGTTCGATTTAACTCGAGTAATCAGTAAATGGGCATCTGCCAACATTTTACAGTCAGATGAATGGCCTTCTAACTCAATAGAAAATGAATTCAACAGAAATAGGATTCAAAATGCTACCTGTAACAATTGCTGTTAAACCGCTGGCGTCAATTCCCTCAGTGACTTCTTCGGCTGTAGATGAGAAGGAAAAACCCGAAGGGCCTGGCCTTCTGAAGAGCCAATTCATTTTCGTCAACCCAATCTGTGTACTCCGGATGGTTTCATAAAAGTTTTAAGCGTGTTAATCACAAAAAAATCTCAAGGAGCATGTACGACCATATCCGTTTTTGTGAGATAGATGAAGTATTATTTATGTTTATATTTAATTCCCAGTTTGACCATTCTTTATTTTGATAGATTCTTAATATATAACGAAAATAAAATTCCAAAATATTAACGAAACACTCGACCATGGATCCAATAAAGAAACTATGAACCCTGCGGCAAAATATTTAATACTGCTCTACGTAGGATGAGAAACTAAAAACTAGATTTGTATATCGCTGTTTTGCTTGGTTAGCAGAAATGGGAGAATACTATGTCATTTATAATTCAAAACAGTGTCAATTTTGAGGCGGTGGTCAAGTTTATGAATGTAGAGAGGATTTAAGTTTTTATATATAGAAGTATAAACTTTTCATTAATTTTTATTTTTAAATAAGTTAATGTGACCATTTCATATTTTACTTTCTAAATATGTTATGTATTTGTAAACATTTAATTTATGAGACCATTTCATATTTTACTTTCTAAATAAGTTATACACTTGTAAATATTTAATTTATGTCGGCATTTCATAAATGTGGGGTAAGATAAATTTAAATTGGTGTTTTATTTTATGTGTCTTTGTTATTGTTTTACTTAAATACTTATTAAATTATTATTATTTTAATATATTAAGTATATTTTTATAGATTTAAGTGTTGTTTAGGCTAGTTTACATTGTGGATGTTTGTGAAAGGAGTGAAGTTGTAGGCCTACATCTCAAGTTTGAAGAAAAATATTCAGAATTTAATAGAGTTGCATAACAGGATGTTCTACCATCATGCTGCCAGCGATCGAACATCAATCAACAATTCATTTGTTCTTCAATCCTTTTTTATATTCATGCAATCTTATCTTCAGACAGTTACAGACAAAAATTTACAGATTTTGATAAGCAAATCGCCTTCGGACTACGAAGGTCGTCACTGCGGACATATAATGATCCTAATCAAAGCTTTTGATGAGATCTTATAGCTTAAAGTCAAGTCTCAGAGCATACGCTTTGTTACGGACACAGATCTAAGACACTTCAGATCTTTATGATGCAGTGTTATAGCTGAATGCCAACCTGCAGAGCATACTTATCTGATTACAGACTAATAAACTTGAGTTTCTGATGCGATCTTTTAGCGCAAGGCCAAGTCGCAGAGCATAATCCTCATACAGACGCTAGACTTGTGTGCAGAGCGGACTATTTGCTCAATACACAAACTCGACTTGCAGACACTTAGACTTGCAGAGCGGACTACTTGCTCGATGCAAACAACACACCCTCAACTGAGGCCCGAGGCCTTTATTTATACATTTTTGAGCCGATGATCCGATAAGTTATGATTGCCAGTCACCGATAAGTCGGTAGATCCGGTAAAAAAACTAACACCTATGGGTCAAAAACCGAATCATCCGGGACGACAAGTGGGGACTACCATTTGTCGTTATCTCGTCCCTTAATTAGCCTGAGGCATTACAAGGACCCGAAATCTTCTTTTCTGATAGACTGACTCCGACATATTAAACAAGGTGGAGCAAGACTGGCCCACGACAGCAAGAATCCTAACTACTACACTGTGGAGCTTTAATCCGGCCCACTACGGATACAATGTTAAGCAAAGCTGGCCGACTCAGCCTTCGGATATGGCCCACCGCTGCTTCCATTTAATCATAGCCATCGTGTCCTTGAAAACAGGCGCAATCTCTATACCCATCAATCTCAATTCCGCCACATGTGCATCCGAGCATTCCATCTTCATCTGAATCATAATAAAATTGGGAATCCTCCATATAGGGCGGTTGTTCAACAAATTCTGGTGGATTATAGAGCAGGTCTCTGAAGCAACGCTCTATGTCAGAGCCATGAAATAAAGGGTTTGGTCCATATAAATATTCACTTCTAAAATGGGATTCAACTCTATAATTTAGTGGTGTTTGTCGAGTTATAATTTTAGAGTGTTTAGCTTTACCCTTTTCATCTTTCATGATAAACTTCTGAGTTACATATATTTCATGGTCTAAAGGTTTATAAGATCCACCTTCATGGATTAGCAGGAATTTGAACCACTGATGGTTCTGATCTGCTATTTGCATATCTGCTTCCATATGTGCTATGAAGTTAGCATGTCTGTTATTCCAGTCTACTCATGGACAGAAGCGATCCAGGAGTATCTCAGTCCAACCAGTCCAGGCTTTGTTTCTTAGATTTGAAGGATCAGCACAGATGACAACTTTCCCTTGTTCTCTGCAAATTTGTAAAATAAGGCTGAAGGTGTACCAGGAAAGTCTTCCGAAACCAAGATCAACATACCAGACTTCTCCTTCTTTCTCTGGATTGCAATCTATCCAGACATCACGATCTTTGATAAGCTTTTCTCTAGCATTATGAAAGCTAAGGAAAGCTTCTTTTTCCCATCTCTCTGGAATATCTAATTTCAAGGGAGAGGCATGAATCTGTTCAATGGTGCAGAGCTCGAGAAACCTCTCGGCTTCCTCTCTTGGAGTTTCATCCAGTAGTTTTCTTCTTTCTTCTTCTGGTAGCACATCTTCCCATGGATAAAGATAGACTCCGCCTTTTGGAGTAGGGATGATAGAAGTTGTTAGCTGGTTGGTTGGGGCTTTGCTGCTACCTGGTTTGGAGCTAGAACTGGAAGCTCCGACTGAAAACATAATTTAATGCAGGAGGCTGAGGCTGAGCTAATTCTCTGGTTAACATGTCATCCAAACAGTTAAGATATCCAGGCTTATAAATAATTTCATAATCAAAATTGCTAAGCCATAAAAACCATTTTAATATCCTATTGTTGTTTTCTGCCATTAAACTTTCATTCTTCAAAATACCAGGCATGATTTTGAGGTCTGTTCTAATAATAAATTTGACAGGCTTCAAGAACAGACGAAAGTGTTGGACTGTCTTTTTGACAGCCAAGATCTCCTTGTGGATTGATGGATAATTCAATTCTGCTGCTTTAAAGGATCCAGATCCATAACCACAAATGTGTTCTCTGCCATCTATAGCTTCAAGTAATATTCCGCCCCATGTCTGAGAGGATGCATCTGTTTCAATTATTAAGCTACCAGTTCCAATTGGCAGGGACAAAGGAGGCAGGTCCATAACTTTTCCTTTTATCTTCTGGACTGCTTCAGACATAGCTGCTGACCATTTAGGCGGATGCTTTTTTAGCCTTTGCTGCAAAATAAAAATGTCAGATGCTTGACCTTTATAGAAAGGTCTGATATAATTCAGAGATCCAAGGAATCTCTGCAACTGGGTCTTGTCCAAAATTTCATTAGGAAAACTTTTAAAACTTTGCAGAACATGTTCTTGAAGAATAACTTGACCCTTTTGGATTTTAAATCCAAGAAACTCAATTTCTGTTTTCCCTATTTCCATTTTTGGCTCAGACAGAACCAATCCATGTTTGAAGACTAACTCATAAAACTTATGCAAGTGTTGCTGATGTTCTTGCAGCATCTTAGAACAGATGAGTATGTCATCAATGAAAACTAATGCCCAACTGAAATCACGAAAAATGTCCTCCATTCTTTTCTGAAATTCAGAAGGTGCATTGTTAATCCCAAAAGGTAGTACCTTCCACTGATATTGACCATGGGGTACCACAAATGCTGTTTTGAAATGATCTTTAGGTAAAATGCCAATCTAATAGAATCCTGATTTAAGATCAAATTTACTAAAGATCGTGCAACCTGTTATTCTCTGCAATAGGCTAGCTTTGTCTGGCAGAGGATACCTTACTTTCTGTAGAGCTGCATTAAGCGGCTTGTAATTTACAACCAATCTAGGTTTTCCTCTTTTCTGCTCAGAGTGTTTATTGACCACAAATGCCCTGCAAGCCCAAGGGCTTTTTGAAGGTTCTATTAAGCCTTTTGCCAATAGTTCTTTTAACTCTGTATCACATAACTGTCTTTCTAAGGGCGACATGAGTGCCGCAGAGGCTTTCATAGGCTTTATGCGCTGAAGAGGGTCATATGGGAGAGAAACAAAATATTTTTCTCTAGTCCAGAATGCATTAGGACTATTTGAGCAGCAATCCTTTTTCAGCTTCTCTGCAATATCTTTTAATGTTTTTTCTCCATGGACATCAAAGAAAGCTTTACTTCGCTCCATTTTCATGAGCCGAGCTCTATTAGGAATATGTACAGATTTATCTTCAGTTATCTTACACTTAGGAACAGACCTAAAAGATATAGGGAGGGATACAGTTTCTCTATTCAGAACACATGTGAACTTCATCTTTTTGTGGTCTACTAGATAAGGACTTACTCTGTGAAGGAATTCTGCTCCTAGGACACAATCTTCACTTAGATCATCCATTCTATAAACTGTTAGTTTATCAGGTATGCCATTGAAATTTATAGGAAATAGTTCGGCTTTAGCTTGAAGAGGAACTGGGGTTCCATTTATTGTTGTTCCACCATCAGTGGTGTCTTCCCAATAAAAGGATGGTAAAGCAGAACCTCTGGCTAGGTTTACTTGGCATCCTGAATCTATCATGCAACTGAGAGTGTAAGGTTTATATTCACAAGGATGGAACTGTACATGGATATACACTTTAGGACCCAAAAGCATAGAGAGGCTGGGATTTGGTGGAGGTTTAGGGGATTCTTCTCTGGCGCTTTCAATACTCAAAGCACTTTCATAGTGCTTGCTCAAATCTTCATCTGAAGATTGATCACGCTCTGTCTGAATTACTTTTACTGCATTCTTCAAGTCTTCAATTTCAGCACAGAGTTGCTTCAGCTGCTGCTGTTTTTCTCTTATTTGTAACCTTAGCTTAGCTTCTCTATCTAGACGAAACTTCTGCCTTTCAGAATGTCCTGCAGGATAGTTATGATATAACTCGGCAGGGTTGTAAGAGAGAGAGGTTACATATTCTACTTTCTCCTTTCCTTTTGACTGCTCAAGCTGTCTGAGCAACTGTTTCTTATCTTCTCTGAGATTTGCTCTTTTCTGGTACTCATAAGGCTCAATGTAGGAGAGCTGTAAATCTATTGCAGCAATCCGTTTTTCAATATCTTGATGCTGTGACAAAGAGAACATATTAAGAGCAAAATGAAAATCAGGGACCTCATATCCCCCCAAATTTGGTTCTGACTCAGAATTGGATGAAGAGGAGGAAGGAGCAAATTTGTTCAAAGCAGGCTGATGCTCACCATCTGATTCCCTGGAAGAATCAGAGTCTTCAGAAGGAAGGAAAAGGACTTCACCGGATGGGGATTCATCCTGATGAGGTTGATCCCACCATTTAGGATCCAAATTATCACAGAAAGCTGCTAGCTTGGGCTTATTCTTTTTCTTTGGACATTTATTAGCCCAATGACCAGACTTCCCACAAAGAAAACAGGCTTTGCTATCGGCTTGATAAGGGCGACGTTTGATGAATTTACGGGCAGCCCTTTTAAGAAAAGCTTTGTGGGTCTTATGTTTAGGCTTTCTGTTGAATTGCAAGGGTTTATTAGGGAAATGATAGCGAGGAGCGCTTGAATGAAACCCTTTAGACTTTTTCTGGTGGCATTTACATGAAGATTGTAAATGTCCTCGGTTGTGTTCACCACAACCCCAATCTGGCATCTGCGCAACATTTTTACAAAACGACGGAGTGTACATACTCTGATGCCTTTTAAAATCTTTGGAGACTCGTTTCTCCAAACAATGTTCCTGCCAAGTTGCAAGAATATGATGATGAAGCTGTGCTATAGACAGATCTTTGCAATTAATATTTTTATCTTTTAGATACTGTTCGACAGCGTCAGGAACATGCCCTAGAAAGCTACGCAGGTAGTGTTTCAGATAAGCAGGATCAGTAGCTTTACCAGATTGTATCAATAGCTTCTGCATATAGCAAAAGTAAGCTTCGACCTGTGAGAGATTACACAGCCTAGCTGACATAAATAGTGATGATAGATGTTCTGTATCATCAATCTGATCATCACCATGAAACTGTTTTCCAAGAGCCTTCAAAATTTGTTGATCAACATCATTTGCTATCAGCAGGTCATTTCTGGTCTCAGTAGGGAGAAATCTCCACCAATCAGATGCAAGGCCTGAGAGTCCTGCGACTATTAGGCTCCCTAGATATTGTCCAGTCAGAGAGGAATTCTTCGTTCTTTGTGCAATAGTCCAATGAAATAACAAAGTGATTGCAGTTTTTATCTCTTCTCTTGACTGACATTGGATGTTCAGAACAGGATTTTCTGGCATCTGAGATATAATGTTACTAACTGAATTAATACCAAAGCTTGTATTAAACTGCGGAGTAGTTGAAGCAGAAGTCATAGAGGTATCATTCAATGCTGAGGACTGAGGAATGTCAGGTATTTCACTTTTCATTGTATGTGCTGACATCATTTGAAGATATTTGGGCTCAAGGGCAGGTTTGCAGGATTTAAAGAATCCTATCCAGTCCTGGACTTCTTCCAAGTTCGCTTCATTTTGACCGAAATCAAAATCCGGTGTATCATCTTCTGTATCTGCGCTAAATATTCCGAAAGAAAAACTTCTTTCCAGCTGAGGCTTGGCAGATTTCTTCTCATATCCTTGGGTGGCTAAAGCAAAAGCCATGGGACTTACCTTTGGAACTCTGGACTTAAGATTATTCATTTGAACTATGAGTTCTTCAATTCTCTCCAATCTTTTTTCTATTTTGACTGTGACTGTAGACACAGCAGTCTTAATTTCCTCCGAGTCTGATAAAAGATGGTTTAACATATCCATCTTTGTTTCGAGGAGGGAGACCTTTTCTTTTTCATCAAGGATAGAATTTTTGATTTGCAGCAGATCTAAGGCCATGTCATCAAGGTTCTGGCTTGTAAGTTTATGCTGCAGATTTCCCCAATTTGCAAGTTTAATTTTGTCTGAGGTAGACTCATCTACTCCAGAGGATCTGTGGGGGAGAAATTCCTTTTTAGTATTTCCATCAGAAGAGTACTGCCTGAAGGGTATATCGGGCAAATTCCTTCTTGGATGGAAAGACTTTCTTCCTTGGATGGTTGCTTCTATGGCATTGTTCTGTCTAGGGAGAGAAAACATTCCTAGACTTGGTCTCTGCTTTTGATGTTGTATTTTTTGGAGAGTCTTTCGACAGGCAGGGCAGTTTTGGTGTTGGCCTCTGTGTTCATTATCATTTAGACCTGTGAAAGAGGTAGTCTTAGAAAGAGAAACAGAAGGAGTTCTTTTGATAGTTCTTCTGTCGTCAGTCTGAACAGAAGAAACAGAGGGAGAACGAGGAAGTAAAGAGAATGCAGGGGCGGGTGTAGAATCTGGTTCAATGTATCTGAAAGAACTAGTTTGTCTGTTAAATCTAAGAGGCTTAGTAGTTAAGGCACTTCGTGCGGCATCTACATTCCTAAGCTCATTGTATCTTATCTCCCAGTTTTGAGGATACTGAATTCCAGTCCAGTCAAAGGTAACTGGCTGGGCTTGTTTTGATTTGTCCTGTTCCACCACGCTCAGCAGGTGTGAACTCTGATGAACATGAGCACGGAGAGGAGGAATGGTATCATTACCAAACCTGACACATACCAAACTTTTGAGTTGGATGATTTTCGAACCAGTCATCATGGAAAATCCCTGGGGTAATATGTAAGCCTTAAGTAAATCATAAATGTGCGGATCATCAAGGCTAACACTATATTTTGGAAAGATGGTACCAAAGGCTGGACCATCATGGAGGGGTGTCGTAAATCCGCCGATAATGGCGTCTGCAAACTGAGTATGACGGGTATCTACAACTACACACAGAGAGGAAACTGGAAGGTATGGGCGTACTAAAGGACCAAGGCCGAGCTTGATAGCTCCAAGATGTGCATATTTGTATCCTTGTTTCTTAGCCTAATCT
This sequence comes from Pseudotsuga menziesii, assembly GCA_001517045.1. Classification (NCBI taxonomy): domain Eukaryota; kingdom Viridiplantae; phylum Streptophyta; class Pinopsida; order Pinales; family Pinaceae; genus Pseudotsuga; species Pseudotsuga menziesii. The sequence goes on from LPNX010127251.1 coordinate 55,388, forward strand.
ATTTGTCCTTTTTCTAATAAATTAATATGAACTGGCTCTTCTGAGTCAGTGAAAGAAATATCGATTGAAGAAACTTTAATATGTGTACAAGCTATATATTCCCAAAAAGATAGTTTATATACGTCTTTAAGCAAGATTGCAAGAAGCTGCCATCCAGATTATATATATTATATTATATATACTATACTATAATATATATATATATATATATANACCGCTTTAGCTAACTCTTGGGGCTTATAATATATATATTATTATATATACTACTCATATAATAATAAACTATAATATAATATATATTATAATATAATATAACATATATATTATACTATATACATATTACATTACTAGCCATATATGATTACTATATTTATTATATAACACAAAACTTAATATTACATATTACATTAACATACATGATATATATATTATTATGTATTATTATATATATATACTATTATATTTATACACATAACATAATATATATTATTAAAATATATTATATATTATAATAATATACATAATATATAAAATATATATTTTATATAATTCAATACTATACATTATATATATATTACTAATAATATTATATATTGCATATAAATCTATATAAATCTATATATTTTATATAATATTATATATTGCATATAAATCTATATATTTTATATACTACTATATGTATAATTATATATATAATAAATATACAAATATTTATACATATATTAATAATTTTACATAATATATAATATACATATAATAATTTTATTATATATAAATTAATACAATAATCACTAATTATAATAATAACGAACTCATTTATAACATACATTAATTAATTCCGAGGGAAAAAAACATACATTAATTAATATAATATACATTATTATTAATACTAATCATATAATATACACCTATCATATAATATCTATACAAATTATTTATATAACTATATATTATATATAATAACATATTAAATATATACAAATATATATATCATATACGTACTATTTATTATATACTAATATAATATTTATAATATATTATATTAATAATAGTATTATTATGTATAGTATATATAATTATTATATTTAATATTAAGTTATTATAGTATTAATATTATATAAAGAATAAATTATATAAATTATATATATTATGTATAGTAAGTATTAGTGTATAATATGTTATATTTTATTTAATTATATATATTGTATAATATTATGATATAGATGTAAATATGTTAATAGAAAGTATATAATATATATATTAATAATAATTATATATAATAGATATGATAGTAGATATATATAATAGTAGTTATCTATAATATTTATAAAATATATATATAAGTATGTTTAATTAAAATATTGTAATATATTAATATAATATATATAAGTAATTATATATATAATATATTATATTCAAATATTATACATATATATCATATTCTTATACTATTTTTTCACTCTATGATTATATATATTCTATATAATATTTTAACATCATACAATACATCTATATCTAATATTAATATTATATAATATTGTAATATATATATGTTATAATATATATCATTATTATATCATATATATACTATAACATATATATTATATAATAATTCATAATATACCATATACTCATATATATACTTATATCATATTATTATCCTATATATATATCTATTAATATATAATTTTTATATAATATATAATTATATACATCATAAATATACATATAGCCCCAAGAGTTAGCTCAATTGGTTGAGCACCCGTCGCTAGGCTTCTCGGTATAGAGGTCACGGGTTCAATCCTCATTGACGCTATTGGGTTAGGCACAAAGTGTGCCGAAGGTATGAGGCCCCTTCGGATGGGCCCGCCTGATTTATTTCCGTGGACGTAGCCCGTCGGTCAAGCCGGCGCATAAACCACATTGAAAAAAAAAATCATAAATATACATATATATATTCTATATATTACATATATACTTATAATATATATATATATCTCATCTATATACTTACTATAATACATTAAATATATAATATATTATGTATATATAAATAGTATATTTATATATATGTAATATTATATATTTTAAAGTAGTATTTGGTAAATATTATTGTATATATAGTAATTATTATGATATTGTAATTATATGTTTATATATATATTATCGAATATAACATATAATTATAATTTATAACACATATATAATATAATTATATTACAATAATATATACATATATATACATAACAATTCACTTATATATGCATACATACATAACAATAAATTTAAATATACATATATTATATACACAACTAATTACATATAAGTTACACAACTAATTATATATTAACTTACATTATAATATATTATACAATACTTTATAATATTATGATATATTTAATATAATAATTACGTTATATTCATCTATAAATATAATATAATTTATACATATAATATATGCAAATACACATATATATACAACTATATACTCATAATAATATATCAATATCTGAGGAAAAAAATTATATCATTATATTTTATACACTTTATACATTATACATAAAATACATTATTTTATTGATTATATATATACTCATATAATATAATACTAATATATACATAATATATTATATACTATATATATTATACTTATATAGTATATTATATACACATAATATATTATATAAATACATATATACTAACATATCTATTAATACGTATACAATAATAATACATATATAATATAATTGTTTATATATATATTATTAATAATATAACATATAATTATAATTTATAACATATATAATATAATTATATTACAATAATATATACATATATACATAACAATTCACTTATATATACATACATACATAACAATAAATTTAAATATACACACATTATATACACAACTAATTACATATATATATATAATATATATTACATATAATATATATATATTTTTCAATGTGGTTCACGCGCTAGCTTGACCGATGGGCTATGTCCACGGAAATAAATTAGGCGGGCCCACCCGAAGGGGCCTCACACCTTCGGCACACTTCATGCCTAACCCCAATAGCGTCAATGAGGATTGAACTCGTGACCTCTATACCGAGAGGCCTAGCGACGGGTGCTCAACCAATTGAGCTAACTCTTGGGGCTATATATTACATATAATATTATATTATTAGGTTCTGTTAAGTAATATGTATATTTGTTAATTATGTTTGTATGTATATCATGTATTTATATAATATTATAAATATAATAATATTACGTTATATATATTAATATTTTATATTATATATATTTATATATCACTATTATAATTTTTTACTAACATCTATACATATATATATTACATATACAATATATAATATATTTATATATGTATAATATATATATATATATATATATATATATATATATATATATATATAACATACATATAATTATTATACTATATATATACGTAATTATACATAATAATTTTATATTACATATATATATTAATATCAAATATATTATATATTAATATATTCACATACAAACATAATTAACAAATATACATATTACTTAACATAACCTAATAATATAATATAATATATATTATATGTAATATATATTATATATATATATGTAATTAGTTGTGTATATAATGTGTGTATATTTAAATTTATTGTTATGTATGTATGTATATATAAGTGAATTGTTATGTATATATGTATATATATGTTATTTATATATTTAGAATATAATTTTTTTTTCCTCGGAAAAAATTCTTAATTTTATTTCAAAATAGAACAAAATTACATTTGCACATGTAAGAGGATCACTAGGATCCCTACAATGTCACATATTTGCTGTCTCATATTAACATAACCAAAAAAACTGTCCCAGACATTACAGACAGAAAACTGCCACATGGAAAAGACAAAAATTGGATCACTTCTGATCATATATCAACGAGCACCACCAGAAAACCCACTACCACACAAAAACATCAGATATACTGCCGACAGCAAAGGCCACCACCTCTGAAGAAACGTCGTCGCTGCCGCAAAGATCCCTAAGGACACAATATGGGTCGCCACGCAAGAGTATATCCACAGTCACCGCCTCCGCCATAAAGCAGACGATCTTTCACAACAATAGAGTAATCAGCAGCCCCGAAAGTCTGAAGCCCTCGACCCCAATTCTTGGAGCCGAAGCCCGCCGATCACCCACGGACGTCGTCCATCGCCGCAAAACTCAAAGTGCTGACGATTATGGCCAAGCAAAGCAGAGAGGCCACCGCCAGGGCACGCAGCTGCATCACAAGTGGGCCAAAAAGATCGACCTCCACCATAACCCCCATGAAGAACACCACCGCCGCCGCATGGCCCAGAAGATCCGTCGTCGCCACAACGAAAGAGCCCACCGCCAGGGACGCAGCAGGCCCCGAACAGATCGACCTCCACTAACACAAATGAGATCCGCCGACAGCAAAAGAAAACGCCTCTAGAGATCGCCGCTGCCGCCGCAAGAGCTTGCCGCGCAAGGAAACCTGAAATGTAGAGGAAAAAACTGACCGAACAAAGCCCACAAAAACCCACCCATAGCTCACGCAGAGGAAAGGGAAAGCGGCTGGGTAAAAACCCTAGCCGCCCAAAGAAGAAGAACCAAAAACGACTCTCCTATTTAGTATATAATTATTATGTATATATGTATATATTTAAAGTAATATAATATAATATAATATAAATATGTATTATTATAATATATATATTAAGTAATAATTATATATATTATTATGTATGCTAAATATATATATATATGTATATATATTATATATAATAAAGTAGAGCAATGTTTTGAGACGGAGGTTTCTTGTTTAACGTAATTCTTCCTGTTACTTTTTCGTCGGGCGTTCATGGTCTGGTGGTAGTTTGGACTGTCGCCGGCGTTTCAAAATTGTGGTTTAGGGTTTTTTTTCTGGACTGGGCAGTGGTTTTCGGGTCTGGTTTTTGGTTTTGTGTGTGGTTTGGCGTTTATTGTGGGGCTGTTTGTTTGTCACGATGCCT
>LPNX010127251.1:63337-113314 GCA_001517045.1 Pseudotsuga menziesii
TTATGGGTTGGCAGAAAGGGATGTAGAATGGTGGTGGAAGTCTCTGTGGAGGTTAAATTGCCCAGCAAAATCAAAGATGTTTATGTGGTGTGTTTTGTATAATAAGGCTCCAACGTGGGATGTTCTTCAGAATCGATCCTTTCAGGGTCCGGGATGGTGTGTTTTATGTAAATCGGCGTTGGAATCTTCTATGCATTTGTTCCTTAATTGTTCCTTCATTACTGATGTCTGGAAGGAAGTGTCCACTTTGACTGGTTTTCATTGCCAATGGGAAGGGGCTAGTGTTGGAGATGCCTGGCTTACTTGGTGGAGGTCTTCAAATCTATCTCAGCATAAATTACCATTGCTGGTCCTTTGGGGGGTTTGGTTGGCTCGTAATCAGGCTATTTTTAAGGATGTTTTTCGCTCTCCGGTTGCTACTGGTACTATGTCAGTGGGTTTATATAATTCTTTCCCAGATCGTATTCGGGTTGGTAGAGTTCGAAGGATTGCTGCACTAGATATTGATCGATCTCTTCCGTGGGCCTTCTTTGATGGGGCAGCTCAAAATAATTTGTGTGGTGGTGGTGCTGTTCTGTTCCTATCTGATTCTCATTACTTTGCTATGTCCTTGGGGCTTGGGGGAGGCACAAATAATTTTGCTGAATTAATGAGTCTTAAATTACTGTTGATGTTTGCTTTGGAGAAAGGTGTTACTTCTCTTAATATTTTTGGGGATTCTCTGAATGTTATACAATGGATCAACCATACACAAGCGTGTAGGAATTTGAGATTAGATCATATTATATTTTCTATTCGACAGCTCCTCCTCCGTTTTGATTACTTTTCATGCCGACATATATACAGGGAAACTAACCAGGAAGCGGACAAAGCTTCCAAGGAAGGGCTCCGGTTGGACATGGGCACTTGGTTGGTGACAGAATCTACTGAAGGCAGCTTACAGTGTTATTATCACAGACCTTTCTTTGATGTTATTTGAGTTAGCATCACATTTTGATCTTTTGGTTGGACAGATCCTATGACTGTTTTGTGTCGCGGTTACTTCTCCTTGCTCATTGTATATGGCTGGAATATTTCATGATTTCAAGTTTTGACTGTATTTAGTTGACAGTTGATATGATCTCGGTGGCAGATCAAAGTTTCTTTTGCATTTTTTCCTCGATGTGTATACTGCATTATAGCTGAATGGCTCAGTGTTCTTTTGGCTGTATATCCCGGTATATCAAGTCTGAACAGGTTTGGACAGGTTATGATAATTTCAGTTTGGTTCAGATGGGTTTTGCTGACAGTCTTGTGAGCTGCCTATTTACTGTTTGATATTTTTGCTCTCCGTTATTGCTGAGTTTACATATGCTCGGATAGTATATTGCCAGATGACCGCGATGGAAGTTAATGGATCTCATCTTTGGGATATTGTTTCTGGAATATATATGGATACAGTTTTTTTGATGTATATATCGGATTTAGTTTTATTCTTGAGTTCTGGTGGACAGAACATGATACTTCAGTGATTTTGATGGTTGTATGCTGTCAGTATGTTGGAGGAATGATATCTCTGTATATCCTTATATTTTCAAAAAGCTTAAGTGCTTGATTTTGTGTTTTTTCTCTTACAGAAGACTGTATAGTCTATATTTTGGATCCATTATTTGGATTTTGGAATTCACCTTGATGTGAATATACTGAATGTAATTTTGATCTCGAAAGATGAATAAAAATTACGCTTTTTTTTCTTGGAAAAAAAAAATTATATATAATAAAGTCGATGTATATTATATATATTGTATAATATATATGTTAGTTATATATAAATATTTATATTATTATGTATATTATAAAATATAAATATATATATTTAAGTTATATAATAAATATATAATGTATTATCATTGTATATATATAAAATATTATGTATCATATAGTTATATGATGTATATTAATATATATAATGTGTATATAAGTATATGTATATATTAATATATATATTAAATATATAATATATGTAGTTATTATAATATATATAAATTGATATAGTATAGAATATATGGTATCAAAAATATGAAGTTATGTGTATAATTGTATATATTAAATAATATGATAATAATTTATTATATAAAATATATATAATATATATTGAATAAATAATATATATATATATATATATATATTAAATGTAATATAGTTATAATTATAGAATAATGATATGATATATGTAAATATTATATTCAATATATATTATATAAATATTGGTAATATTAGATAATATATATATATGAATGTAGCAGATAAGAGATATTTATATTTCTTAGATTTGAAGGATCGGCACAAATGACAACTTTTTCTTGTTCTCTGCAAAATTGTAAAATAAGGCTGAAGGTGTACCAGGAAAGTCTTTCGAAACAAAGATCAACATACCAGACTTCTCCTTCTTTCTTTGGATTGCAGTCTATCCAGACATCGCGATCTTTGATAAGCTTTTCTCTAGCATTATGAAAGCTAAGGAAAGCTTCTTTTTCCCATCTCTCTAGAATATCTAATTTCAAGGGAGAGGCCTGAATCTGTTCAATGGTGCAGAGCTCGAGAAACCTCTCGGCTTCCTCTCTTGGAGTTTCATCCAGTAGTTTTCTTCTTTCTTCTTCTGGTAGCACATCTTCCCATGGATAAAGATAGACTCCGCCTTTTGGAGTAGGGATGATAGAAGTTGTTAGCTGGTTGGCTGGGACACTCCTGGATCGCTTCTGTCCACGAGTAGACTGGAATAACAGACGTGCTAACTTCATAGCACATATGGAAGCAGATATGCAAATAGCAGATCAGAACCATCAGTGGTTCAAATTCCTGCTAATCCATGAAGGTGGATCTTATAAACCTTTAGAACACAAAAAGATGAAGTTCACCTGTGTTCTGAATAGAAAAACTGTATCCCTCCCTATATCTTTTAGGTCTGTTCCTAAGTGTAAGATAACTGAAGAAAAATCTGTACATATTCCTAACAAAGCTCAGCTCATGAAAAAGGAGCAAAGTAAAGCTTTCTCTGATGTCCATGGAGAAAAGACATTAAAAGATATTGCAGAGAAGCTGAAAAAGGATTGTTGCTCAGATAGTCCTAATGCATTCTGGACTAGAGAAAAATATTTTGTTTCTCTCCCATATGACCCTCTTCAGCGCATAAAGCCTATGAAAGCCTCTGAAGCACTCATGTTGCCCTCAGAAAGACAGTTCTGTGATACAGAGATAAAATAACTGTTGGGAAAAGGCTTAATAGAACCTTCAAAAAGCCCTTGGGCTTGTAGGGCATTTGTGGTCAATAAAAACTCTAAGCAAAAAAGAGGAAAACCTAGATTGGTTGTAAATTACAAGCCGCTTAATGCAGCTCTACAGAAAGTAAGGTATCCTCTGCCAGACAAAGCCAGCCTGTTGCAGAGAATAACAGGTTGCACGATCTTTAGTAAATTTGATCTTAAATCAGGATTCTATCAGATTGGCATTTTACCTAAAGATCATTTCAAAATAGCATTTGTGGTACCCCATGCTCAATATCAGTGGAAGGTACTACCTTTTGGGATTAACAATGCACCTTCTGAATTTCAGAAAAGAATGGAGGACATTTTCCGTGATTTCAGTTGGGCATTAGTTTTCATTGATGACATACTCATTTGTTCTAAGACGCTGCAAGAACATCAGTAACACTTGCAGAAGTTTTATGAGTTAGTCTTCAAACATGGATTGGTTCTGTCCGAGCCAAAAATGGAAATAGGGAAAACAGAAATTGAGTTTCTTGGATTTAAAATCCAAAAGGGTCAAGTTATTCTTCGAGAACATGTTCTGCAAAGTTTTAAAAGTTTTCCTAAGGAAATTTTGGACAAGACCCAGTTGCAGAGATTCCTTGGATCTCTGAATTATATCAGACCTTTCTATAAAGGTCAAGCTGCTGACATTTTTATTTTGCAACAAAGGCTAAAAAAGCATCCGCCTAAATGGTCAGCAGCTATGTCTGAAGCAGTCCAGAAGATAAAAGGAAAAGTTCTGGACCTGCCTCCTTTGTCCCTGCCAACTGGAACTGGTAGCTTAATAATTGAAACAGATGCATCCTCTCAGACATGGGGCGAAATATTACTTGAAGCTATAGATGGCAGAGAACACATTTGTGGTTATGGATCTGGATCCTTTAAAGCAGCAGAATTGAATTATCCATCAATCCACAAGGAGATCTTGGCTGTCAAAAAGACAGTCCAACACTTTCGTCTGTTCTTGAAGCTTGTCAAATTTATTATTAGAACAGACCTCAAAATCATGCCTGGTATTTTGAAGAACAAATGAATTGTTGATTGATGTTCGATCGCTGGCAGCCTGATGGTATCAGAGCCAGCATCAGTTTATTCTGCTCTATATTAATTTGTAAGTTTCTAGCATGAATACTTGCTTTTAAAATTCTCTGTTGATTATGCACTAGTAAAGTAATGTCCCCGTAGACAAGTGGAAATGACTTGTTGAGTAATCGAAGAAAATCCTGAAGGTTTCTAAGTGGTCATTGTTAGGGTAACAGCCGTTGTGATTAGGTGCCATAAATCCCGTTTGAGTTTGACCAAAAGTGAGTCTGAACCTTTACTAATGGATCATTCGATGGATATTGTTTCTCACACCTTACTAGACTGTCAACAGGACGATAACAACACTGTATCTCTTGCCGAAAGACATTCCTCATTTGCAAAATATTCTTCTTCTGATAATACTTCATCCATTATACATATTGAAAATACGAATCCTTCATCTGAATGGCAGCTTCCTGCAATCTTGCCTAAAGACGTATATAAACTATCTTTTTGGGAATATATAGCTTATACACATATTAAAGTTTCTTCAGTCGATATTTCTTTCACTGACTCAGAAGAGCCAGTTCATATTAATTTATTAGAAAAAAGACAAATAGATTGGGCTAAGAAACAAGGATACAAATATGCACATCTTGGAGCTATCAAGCTCGGCCTTGGTCCTTTAGTACGCCCATACCTTCCAGCTTCCTCTCTGTGTGTAGCCGTAGATACCTGTCATACTCAGTTTGCAGATGCCATTATCGACGGATTTACGGCACCCCTCCATGATGGTCCAACCTTTGGTACCATCTTTCCAAAATATAGTGTTAGCCTTGATGATCCGCACATTTATGATTTACTTAAGGCTTACATATTACCCTAGGGATTTTCCATGATGACTGGTTCGAAAATCATCCAACTCAAAAGTTTGGTCTGTGTCAGGTTTGGTAATGATACCATTCCTCCTCTCCGTGCTCATGTTCATCAGAGTTCACACCTGCTGAGCGTGGTGGAACAGGACAAATCAAAACAAGCCCAGCCAGTTACCTTTGACTGGACTGGAATTCAGTATCCTCAGAACTGGGAGATAAGATACAATGACTTAGGAATGTAGATGCCGCACGAAGTGCCTTAACTACGAAGCCTCTTAGATTTAACAGACAAACTAGTTCTTTTAGATACGTTGAACCAGATTCTACACCTACCCCTGCATTCTCTTTACTTCCTCCTTCTCCCTCTATTTCTTCTGTTCAGACTGACGACAGAAGAACTATCAAAATAACTCCTTCTGTTTCTCTTTCTGAGACTACCTCTTTCATAGGTCTAAATGATAATGAACACAAAGGCCAACACCAAAACTGCCCTGCCTGTCGAAAGACTCTCCAAAAAATACAACATCAAAAGCAGAGACCAAGTCTAGGAATGTTTTCTCTCCCTAGATAGAACAATGCCATAGAAGCAACCATCCAAGGAAGAAAGTCTTTCCATCTAGGAAGGAATTTTCCCGATATACCCTTCAGGCAGTACTCTTCTGATGGAAATACTAAAAAGGAATTTCTCCCCCACAGATCCTCTGGAGTAGATGAGTCTACCTCAGACGAAATTAAACTTGCAAATTGGGGAAATCTGCAGCATAAACTTATAGGCTAGAACCTTGATGACATGGCCTTAGATTTGCTGCAAATCAAAAATTCTATCCTTGATGAAAAATAAAAGGTCTCCCTCCTTGAAACAAAGATGGATCTGTTAAACCATCTTTTATCAGACTCGGAGGAAATTAAGACTGCTGTGTCTACAGCTGCTGTAAAAATAGAAAAAAGATTGGAGAGAATTGAAGAACTCATAGTTCAAATGAATAATATTAAGTCCATAGTTCCAAAGGTAAGTCCCATCGCTTTTGCTTTAGCCACCCAAGGATATGAGAATAAATCTGCTAAGCCTCAGCTGGAAAGAAGTTTTTCTTTCGGAATGTTTAGCGCAGATACAGAAGATGATAGACCGGATTTTGATTTCGGTCAAAATGAAGCGGACTTAGAAGAAGTCCAGGACTGGATAGGATTCTTTAAATCCTGCAAACCTACCCTCGAGCCCAAATATATTCAAATGATGTCAGCACATACAATGAAAAGTGAAATACCTGACATTCCTCAGTCCTCAGCCCTGAATGATACCTCTATGACTTCTGCTTCAACTGCTCCACAGTTTAATACAAGCTTTGGTATTAATTCAGTTAGTAACATTATATCTCAGATGCGAGAACATCTTGTTCTGAACATCCAATGTCAGTCAAGAGAAGAGATAAAAACTGCAATCACTTTGATATTTCATTGGACTATTGCACAAAGAACGAATAATTCCTCTCTGACTGGACAATATCTAGGGAGCCTAATACTCGCAGGACTCTCAGGCCTTGCATCTGATTGGTGGAGATTTCTCCCTGTTGAGACCAGAAATGACCTGCTGATAGCAAATGATGCTGATCAACAAATTTTGAAGGCTCTTGGAAATCAATTTCATGGTGATGATCAGATTGATGATACAGAACATCTATCATCACTATTTATGTCAGCTAGGCTGTGTAATCTCTCATAGGCCGAAGCTTACTTTTGCTATATGCAGAAGCTATTGATACAATCTGGTAAAGCTACTGATCCTGCTTATCTGAAACACTACCTGCGTAGCTTTCCAGGGCATGTTCCTGACGCTGTCGAACAGTATCTAAAAGATAAAAATATTAATTACAAAGATCTGTATATAGCACAGCTTCATCATCATATTCTTGCAACTTGGCAGGAACATTGTTTGGAGAAACGAGTCTCCAAAGATTTTAAAAGGCATCAGAGTATGTACACTCCGTCGTTTTGTAAAAATGTTGCGCAGATGCCAGATTGGGGTTGTGGTGAACACAACCGAGGACATTTACAATCTTCATGTAAATGCCACCAGAAAAAGTCTAAAGGGTTTCATTCAAGCGCTCCTCGCTATCATTTCCCTGATAAACCCTTGCAATTCAACAGAAAGCCTAAACATAAGACCCACAAAGCTTTTCTTAAAAGGGCTGCGCATAAATTCATCAAACGTCGCCCTTATCAAGCCGATAGCAAAGCCTGTTTTCTTTGTGGGAAGTCTGGTCATTGGGCTAATAAATGTCCAAAGAAAAAGAATAAGCCCAAGCTAGCAGCTTTTTGTGATAATTTGGATCCTAAATGGTGGGATCAACCTCATCAGGATGAATCCCCATTCGGTGAAGTCCTTTTCCTTCCTTCTGAAGACTCTGATTCTTCTAGCGAATCAGATGGTGAGCATCAGCTTGCTTTGAACAAATTTGCTCCTTCCTCCTCTTCATCCGATTTTGAGTCAGAACCAAATTTGGGGGGATATGAGGTCCCTGATTTTCATTTTGCTCTTAATATGTTCTCTTTGTCACATCATCAAGAGATTGAAAAATGGATTGCTGCAATAGATTTACAGCTCTCCTACATTGAGCCTTATGAGTACCAGAAAAGAGCAAATCTCAGAGAAGATAAGAAACACTTGCTCAGACAGCTTGAGCAGTCAAAAGGAAAGGAGAAAGTAGAATATGTAACCTCTCTCTCTTACAACCCTGCCGAGTTATATCATAACTATCCTGCAGGACATTCTGAAAGGCAGAAGTTTCGTCTAGATAGAGAAGCTAAGCTAAGGTTACAAATAAGAGAAAAACAGCAGCAGCTGAAGCAACTCTGTGCTGAAATTGAAGACTTGAAGAATGCAGTAAAAGTAATTCAGACAGAGCGTGATCAATCTTCAGATGAAGATTTGAGCAAGCACTATGAAAGTGCTTTGAGTACTGAAAGCGCCAGAGAAGAATCCCCTGAACCTCCACCAAATCCCATCCTCTCTATGCTTTCAGGTCCTAAAGTGTATATCCCTGTACAGTTCCATCCTTGTGAATATAAACCTTACACTCTCAGTTGCATGATAGATTCAGGATGCCAAGTAAACCTAGCCAAAGGTTCTACTTTACCATCCTTTTATTGGTAAGACACCACTGATGGTGGAACAACAATAAATGGAACCCCAGTTCCTCTTCAAGCTAAAGCCGAACTATTTCCTATAAATTTCAATGGCATACCAATTAAACTAACAGTTTATAGAATGGATGATCTAAGTGAAGATTATGTCCTAGGAGTAGAATTCCTTCACAGAGTAAGTCCTTATCTAGTAGACCACAAAAAGATGAAGTTCACCTGTGTTCTGAACAGAAAAACTGTATCCCTCCCTATATCTTTTAGGTCTGTTCCTAAGTGTAAGATAACTGAAGAAAAATATGTACATATTCCTAACAGAGCTCGGCTCATGAAAATGGAGCGAAGTAAAGCTTTATCTGATGTCCATGGAGAAAAGACATTAAAAGATATTGCAGAGAAGCTGAAAAAGGATTGCTGCTCAGATAGTCCTAATGCATTCTGGACTAGATAAAAATATTTTGTTTCTCTCCCATATGACCCTCTTCAGCGCATAAAGCCTATGAAAGCCTCTGAAGCACTCATGTCGCCCTCAGAAAGACAGTTCTGTGATACAGAGATAAAAGAACTGTTGGGAAAAGGCTTAATAGAACCTTCAAAAATCCCTTGGGCTTGCAGGGCATTTGTGGTCAATAAACACTCTGAGCAGAAAAGAGGAAAACCTAGATTGGTTGTAAATTACAAGCTGCTTAATGCAACTCTACAGAAAGTAAGGTATCCTCTACCAGACAAAGCCAGCCTGTTGCAGAGAATAACAGGTTGCACGATCTTTAGTAAATTTGATCTTAAATCAGGATTCTATCAGATTGGCATTTTACCTAAAGATCGTTTCAAAACAGCATTTGTGGTACCCCATGGTCAATATCAGTGGAAGGTACTACCTTTTGGGATTAACAATGCACCTTCTGAATTTCAGAAAAGAATGGAGGACATTTTCCGTGATTTCAGTTGGGCATTAGTTTTCATTGATGACATACTCATCTGTTCTAAGACGCTGCAAGAAGATCAACAACACTTGTAGAAGTTTTATGAGTTAGTCTTCAAACATGGATTGGTTCTGTCCGAGCCAAAAATGGAAATAGGGAAAACATAAATTTAGTTTCTTGGATTTAAAATCCAAAAGGGTCAAGTTATTCTTCAAGAACATGTTCTGCAAAGTTTTAAAAGTTTTCCTAATGAAATTTTGGACAAGACCCAGTTGCAGAGATTCCTTGGATCTCTAAATTATATCAGACCTTTCTATAAAGGTCAAGCAGCTGGCATTTTTATTTTGTAGCAAAGGCTAAAAAAGCATCTACCTAAATGGTCAGTAGCTATGTCTGAAGCAGTCCAGAAGATAAAAGGAAAAGTTCTGGACCTACCTCCTTTGTCCCTGCCAACTGGAACTGGTAGCTTAATAATTGAAACAGATGCATCCTCTCAGACATGGGGCAGAATATTACTTGAAGCTATAGATGGCAGAGAACACATTTGTGGTTATGGATCTGGATCCTTTAAAGCAGTAGAATTGAATTATCCATCAAGCCACAAGGAGATCTTGGCTGTCAAAAAGACAGTCCAACACTTTCGTCTGTTCTTGAAGCCTGTCAAATTTATTATTAGAACAGACCTCAAAATCATGCCTGGTATTTTGAAGAATGAAAGTTTAATGGCAGAAAACAACAGTAGGATATTAAAATGGTTTTTATGGCTTAGCAATTTTGATTATGAAATTATTTATAAGCCTGGATATCTTAACTGTTTGGCTGACATATTTACCAGAGAATCAACTCAGCCTCAGCCTCCTGCATTAAATATGTTTTCAGCCGGAGCTTCCAATTCTAGCTCTAGACCAGGTAGCAGCAAAGCCCCATCCAACCAGCTAACAACTTCTATCATCCCTACTCCAAAAGGTAGAGTCTATCTTTATCCATGGGAAGATGTGCTACCAGAAGAAGAAAGAAGAAAACTACTGGATGAAACTCCAAGAGAGGAAGTTAAGAGGTTTCTCGAGCTCTGCATTATTGAACAGATTCAGGCCTCTCCCTTGAAATTAGATATTCTGGAGAGATGGGAAAAAGAAGCTTTCCTTAGCTTTCATAATGCTAGAGAAAAGCTTATCAAATATCGCGATGTCTGGATAGACTGCAATCCAGAGAAAGAAGGAGAAGTCTGGTATGTTGATCTTGGTTTCGGAAGACTTTCCTGGAACACCTTCAACCTTTTTTTACAATTTTACAGAGAACAAGGGAAAGTTGTCATCTGTGTTGATCCTTCAAATCTAAGAAACAAAGCCTGGACTAGTTGGACTGAGATACTCCTGGATCACTTCTGTCCACGAGTAGATTGGAATAACAGACGTGCTAACTTCATAGCACATATGGAAGCAGATATGCAAATAGCAGATCAGAACCATCAGTGGTTCAAATTCTTGCTAATCCATGAAGGTGGATCTTATAAACCTTTAGACCATGAAATATATGTAACTGAGAAGTTTATCATGAAAGATGAAAAGGGTAAAGCTAAACACTCTAAAATTATAACTCGACAGACACCACTAAATTATAGAGTTGAATCCCATTTTAGAAGTGAATATTTATATGGACCAAACCCTTTATTTCATGGCTCTGACATAGAGCATTGCTTCGGAGACCTGCTCTATAATCCACCAGAATTTGTTGAACAACCGCCCTATATGGAGGATTCCCAATTTTATTATGATTCGGATGAAGATGGAATGCTCGGATGCACATGTGGCAGAATTGAGATTGATGGCTATAGAGATTGCGCCTGTTTTCAAGGACGTGATGGCTATGATTAAATGGAAGCAACGGTGGGCCATATCTGAAGGCTGAGTTGGCCAGCTTTGCCTGACATTGTGTCCGTAGTGGGCCGGATTAAAGCTCCACAGTGTAATAATTAGGATTCTTGCTGTCGTGGGCCAGTCCTGCTCCACCTTGTTTAATATGTCAGAGTTAGTCTGTCAGAAAAGAAGATTCCGGGTCCCCGTAATGCCTCAGGATAATTAAGGGATGAGATAACGACAAATGGTACTCCCCACTTGTCACCCCGGATGATTTGGTTTTTGACCCATAGGTGTTAGTTTTTTTTTACTGGATCTACCGACTTATCGGTGACATTAATTATTATAGCGTGATTTGCCACACCTAATGCATCATGCCTTGATGACTTTCTCTTGTCCCTATGCAGACTCACTATACCCCATTTACTCACCATAGCCCTGATGCTCCAGTTTAACCCTGTAAAAAATACTTTTGAAGATACATGTGGGTCACAAGTCCACAACTCACGTATATGCAGCTTGCACAACTGTCACCCGTGTACATCAGGTTTTATGCTCAAAAACAAAAAGTATTTGGAAATTTTCCCATCATGTAATGAAAGGCTTGATCCTTGGTTTCCATATGCCAAAAAATGCTCTGATTCGACCCTTCACTTCCTATTGAATGGCTATATATTTAGCTATTGTGAAGCATTAGAGGAGGAGAAACTTGGAGAGTAAGGAGATTATAGCGGAATTTTGCCTCATTCTTATATGCTCGAGTATGCATCCCTCTGTCCTTTAAGGAAGCCATTAGTGCTCTTTGTGAGCTTGACATTTTATGAAGGATTGAAGTGATGGAGGCCCAGGTGGAGGGACTCGATTTCTCGTTTCAGAGGAGGTGCCAACAAAGGTTGTCATTTTGTATCTCTGTTTACATTAATAGAAATATCCATTTCTCGTCCAATTTCATGTGTAATTATGACTGTTTGTAACCATGGATGTAATTACTTTGTATACATGTTTAAATTTAATATGTTATATTAGACACTAACACATCATATATCATGCTTGTATATCTCTTTATTGTTGAGGACAAAATGTAGGGACAAGTTTTGATCGTGGTCTTCTTCGAACATCAGGTTGAGGTACGGTTATTATCCCTTAGTGATTAGTTTCTTTTATGTATCTAAAATTTTTGAGAATGGATCGATTTCTGGTGTCATATTGTCTGTTGTGGTCCACCCCAAGCCATAGGAAGTTTTTCTTCGTAACAGAATTGACGACTTCGCTGGGAGACTTTCCTTTTGTTGGGGTTTGGGTGCATTTTTCGCTCAATTTGCTCTCTGTTTTTCTGCATTTTTGTGTCGCATTTAGTATTATGTTCATACATTGACAGTCCCTTAAAGTGGTTTGTCTCTTGGCTTGCTTTATACCACCTTCCTCTTTGTATACGTGGGTCATAAAACACACAGTCACGTATATACGTGGGATGTACACTACCTAGTCGCATACATACACTATTGTTCTTTGAAAAATCACGTACACCTACCTTTTTGGTTGAGTTCTTGATGTGTGGAGTTGCTAGGTGGGTTGTGAGTGTGGTTGATTATTCCCGGGTATCTATGTTGTCTGTCGACTACTCCTGTTGTGACCAGAGATCTCTTTTTTATTATTTTTTCTTTGAAAGTAGTTCTTGTCAATTTATCTCCTTTTTGTTTTGCCATTAGTGCATTACTCTTTTGGTCTTGGTGTCTTGCTTAGCTTGTGTTTGCTACTTGCTGCAGACACTAATAATTTTAATGACTTTTATTGCATTTTCATTCATTTATATTGAAAATACAACAATAATTTTATAGTTGCATGTTTACTTGCATCTTGCATATGCATTCAAAATTTGTACTTGCATTTGGTTTGCTTAGAAGAGACTAATATCCAGGCCTTCATATAGAAAGTGCAACATTATCATTTGAAAAGGAAAATAAATTCTTGTGCATTACATTTAGTGGCATACCATTTTTCTTTTGAAAACAAAGTTGCACTTGGCATTGTTTTTAGGTGTTCATAATTACTTTTATTGCCGAGTCGTAACATCACTAGTTGCACGTCCATATCCCTTGAGTAATCACAACCTTTAAAATTAACGCTTAAATTAAAATGGATTAAAACAATTTTATTTTATACGGTGCACCAACAAGCTTAGGTTTTAGAGTCTTGGAACAAGATGTTGTGAGTAAACTTCTCCAAGACTATGAAACAAAACGATTAAGTGTATGTCAAGAAGATAAGAGAAATCCTTGGTATAATTAGTGTTCTCGGGAGGCTCCTCTTACACTGGAGTTAAGCATGAGGTAGCACACACGTTGGTGGTGCGGATAGCCCTCTACTACCTTCTATTGAGCGCCAAAGATATTTCAAAGATCTTATTCATATCTGGGGATTTTTTAGGTACCTTTGGTGCTTTGGAGCTTCGAACTTTGTTACCCTTCCCATATGGTAGATCACACATGCGACTGTCCACTAGAGAATTGACTATATTGGGATGACCGTAGTTGTCTTACCTAGGTATCACAAGGGGTGCTTGCAAAGGTTATTGTGTGAATGTCCTGGCTAGGTAGTGGTCAGACAACACAGTTGCTTTATGCGTTGAAGCTGAGGGCCACTATAATTGGTTACACACCTCCGCTTGTACTGTATGGAAGTCTCAAGCCTCTACTGGGTGAGGCATACCTGCTGCATTCAGGAGCTCACTTGTCCTCACTCTTGGCCAGTTTGCAACTGACCTAGTTTTACTTAGGGGTGTGACATGTGTGTGCTAGTTGGCTTTAGAGATCGCGTTTACTTAAGTATTTTTATTTGTCAAATCATCGTGGATCGATTTTTGGCACCCCACTGGTCTCGTCGTTTAGTATGTAGATATGCGGGCTGTAGCAAGTGCAGGAAAGATATGTTTTTGGATCAGTTAGTGAAGGCGTGACGATTACCGAAGGGTGTGAGAGGTAAAAAGGGAGGATGGCACGGGATATTGAGCATTGGTGTAGAGCACCGATATGGTGGAGTAGTGAATAAGGAAAGCATGTAGTGGAAGAACATTGGATTGGGAAGCTGAGGGAGGTGATGATGCTGGAATGGGTGGTGTGGAGTGTGTTGGGTTAAGTTCAGAAGACCTCAAAAACTTAGAAAACTCTAAAAACAACCAGACAAGGTCTAAATCTTAGCCAAAAAATGGACCAGAATGACGCTTTGATACCAATGAAACAATAAAGTTGTTTCTTAAGTGAATAACCAACATAAATACGCCAAGTAATCCATGAATGGATAAATAATAGGATAAAATAATTGATAAGATATTATGCTTTTACAATTACATTGGTAGGGCTTTATATAAGTCGTATCGTACCTTTTCAAATGAAAGGGTACATCTCTTTTTGTTTTATAATTAATTAATTTAATTAATCATTTCTTATTTATTAATTATTAATATAATATATATTAATATTTAATAATTAATACTGATATTTAATATTTATATATGTTTATATATCTCATTATGTTATATATTTGTTATATAACATAGAAGATGGTTGAGTTCGATTTTGTAACTTCCTTACCTTCCCCAACTGCTTTATCCTCAACCATTATTCTCATTTTGTCATAAAAGGATGAGAGAAGCTAGGAGCAAGAGATAGAACACTTAACCTAAGGTTATGATGGAGGATTTTGATTAGAAAAGAGGAGCAAGGAGACTACGGTCATGGTTTCAAGGAGTCAATATCACACTAAGGTATAAATGTATTTGTTTTAAGTTACTTGATTAATAAAGAGATCTTCCATTTCCACTAGATTGTGTACTCTTTTGATATTTAATGAATCATGTTCATAGATTTTGATTTCAATGATAAGTTTCAATCTCTTTCAATACATGTTTCATATTTATGACAGTCAAGAGTGTTTGAGGAAGGTATATTTTCTTGTAGGTCTTGAAGCAATAGATTGAGATTGGATTGAAGGAAAGCATAAAACTAGGACCAATCTTCATAAATAAGGTATATAATCTCTATCATTCAAACCCTTTTTCTTTCTCTCATAGATTTTATGCTTGGTTTGAGTCTAGTTTGTAGTTGTTTCAGTTTGAATATAACCCAACATGTTGGTGACCTATACAACCCCAGTCATAGGAATAATTCTTAACAATAGTAATTAGTACAATCATTAGTCTAATGGTGTTCAAGTTAGTTGTTGGTGCAAGTGTGTCCTCGCAATCTATTCCTTCTTTCTATGAATAGCCTTTTGCAACCATTCTAGATTTAAACTTGTTTATAGTACCATCATAATTGAACTTAATCTTTTAAAACCCTTTTCAAACTATAGAAACTTTGTCTTTTGGAAATTTAGTTAGTTCCCAGGTGTCATTTTTTATAATGTAATCATATTCTTCTTGCATAACCGTAATCGATTCCTTATGATGCTTTGCTTGCTTAAAATTAGTGTCTAGATTTTCCTTATTGATCTTTGTGGCACCTCACTATTGTGTTGAGTTGCTCCACTATTCTTGATGTACTCTTGCTACTTGTAGCTTCTATGTTGTTTTGGTTTTCAATATCATATTGATGATCTTCAATTTATTCTACTTTTTCACTTTCAAATCCTTCTTTAGGAAGTTTCCATACATCTTGATTAACTTATTTTTTAGCCTCATATACATACTTATGAAATATAACATCCTTACTAGCAAAATAATTATGAGTAATGGAGTCATACATTTTCTTAGATTTATGTTCAGCACAATACGCAATAAAAATACATTGGATAGATTTTGCATCAAGTTTCCTTCTATCTTCCTTTAGTATGTGAGAAAATTATTTACTCCCAAAACTTCTCAAATGATTAACAATTGATTTATAACCATAGAGTGCTTCATAAAAAGTGTTATGATACAAAAACTTGGTCGTCCTTCTATTTTTTTAAATACATATTTGTACTTACAGCTTCAACCCAAAAATTATTAGAGAGATTCTTACCTTTCAGCATACTTATAGCACACTCAACTATGGTTTTGTTCTTCCTCTCAACCACACCATTTTGTTGAGAATGTGAAATTGTACATTGTTTTCAATTTTCGTTTCCTTTACAGTACTGTAAAAGCTCTCTTGAAGTGTATTACCCCCCCTTGATTTGATCTAAGGATCTCGATATGTTTTCAGGTTTTCAAACATATTTCTAAAATCTTTAAAGTATTCAAAAAATTCAATTTACTGCTTCTGAAACCAACCATGTGAACTTGATTCTTTCATTAATGAATTTAATAAAATAAGAAGCTCCTCTAAGCGATTTAATTTGCATTACCATGTGCATATTAGTATGCAGTAATCTGAGAAGATCTCTTTTTCTTTTATTTGTACTTATAGGAATCTCATTTCTATGTTGTTTACCAAGTTAACAATCATCACATTCAACATGCTCATTCTTAAAAACTATAAGATCCTTCACAGTGTCTTTAATTTGAAGTAAAATTAGATCTTTATGATTTAAATGACCATATCTTAAGTTCCATAGTTCTTTTCTAGACATAATTGTTGATGAAAACACTTGATTATTCTTAAAAATAACATCAAGTTTGTATAGGCCTTCCACTCTAATTCTATTTTATATGACTTTGTAGTGTACTTGTATATCATTCACAAGACAACTTGACTTCACAAATTCAACTTTTAGACTTTGATCTATAATTGTTGAAACTAAGAGTAGGATTTTACTACTCCTTTGTACATAAATTGCATTCTTGATTTGTTTCACATGGCCATCTGGCAACTCTACACATACATCACCATAACCTTTTATTTCATGACATCTATCATCCCCTAGATATATTTTAGTAACATCAATTTTCTCATGATAAGTTTCAAACTAGTCTCTAATACAAGTCATAGGAATAGAATCCCATAAATCTATGTACCATGCATTACAATAAATTTTTTTGTTGACAAGGCTACATCAGAAATAAACAACTTTATATTTTTGATATCATCACTTACCTCTACTCCTCTATCAACAAAATTGCCTTCTTGTCTTCTATTTTTTTACTAATTAAATTTATTTTTCCCACATTCAAAATCATTGTGTCCAAACTTATCACAATAGTAACAAGACCAATTATTCATCTCACTTGTGTGTGTCCTTATTGATGTCCCACCTTGATGAATTTTCACATTTGGCTTATCTATTTTATTCTTTACACAAGACTTTCCTTTGTTTGGTTGTTTGGAATTGGCCATTAAAGCCATATCTGAACTATAAAATTTGCCATTAAGATTATTTCTCCATTCCTCTTCTCAAAATAACATACATGTTAAATATTCAAATGAAGTTGCTTTCTCTCTTGATACAAGTTTGGTGATAAAGACCTAACATTCATATAACATACCATCTAAAGTTATAGTAACTAAATTTTTACTTGATATTTTCTCACCAATATCACCTAGTTCGTCCCTCATCTTTTAATTCTAGACAAACAATTACTAATGTTTTCATTTTCTTCCATTTTGATTGAGAGAAGCTTATGTTTTAAAAAGAACACCTAATTTATATTTATCATCTCGTACAAAATTTAAGTAGCTCTCCTGTTTCATGATAACTTTTGCAACCCCTTATATGAGGAATGATGTTGACTTTGATCAATATTCTCAAGAGAACCTTTGCCTTGGTTTCTCTTTTCTCCCAATCCTGAAAAAAAGGTTGAAAGAGTTGTTGGTTTAGCATCATCTCCACTCATAGTTGTCTAAACATTTACCCTTCATTTAATGTTTGCAACCTAAATTTCTAATATACATAATTCTCCCCATCTAATTTATTTGCTTCAATTAAATATCAATCCGTTAAGTTATTTAACATCTTTAGTATATTTGATGGTTTTTCCTCTATTTTATTTCTTGAATACGAGGAAGTGAATTATTGGAATTTTTGATCTTCTCACATGGATGGTGATTCTCATTGGAACCTAATCCTTCATGCAAGCAAATTCTGATTGGGATAGTAGGATCGTGCTCTTCTACAACACTTATGCCCTCTTTGATGACTCTCCTTACAGGGCATCACCCTAGTGGTCACACTTCTACAACGTGGCATCTATCTCCTTCACCATGGATCTAATACCAAAGAAAAGTTTTACACACAACATAACTCCATCATGGGAGAGGTACAAATTTGTCTTCATTGTTCAATTGGTTAAGGAATGGGTACATTAACAAGTTGGAATAGAAGAGCCACTTCCACAACTATTAAAACTAACAATATCAGTTCTTAACAAATTGTCAGTAATTTATTTCTACATTAATTTCTATCAAAAGGATTGATTTTTAGAATTGCAATGAAACAATGTGACTTTTTAGACTCTACATAAAACCCTTGCACTTTAGATCCACATTGTAGTTGTATAAGGGTCTTCTTTCATAAATTTGTAAATCACTTGGAACATATCACATAATCAAATCGATCCATAGGCAACAACATATTGCATAATAAAATACATCTTGGATTCTTGTTGTTGGGTCAGTACAACCAAAGGGTTCTTGATGATCTTCATGCGAGCTAATATATTATCTTCAGAATCGATTTTTGGTACATATTACTCACCAGGAGAATGCATCGAGTTCACATTTGTGTTTTATTAAGCAATTCCCTCCATACTTTGACATGTGGCTCAACCCTTTCCATTGATAATAATTTATGTAAAGAATTGTGTGGTATCTCTATGCTAATCAATGTATTTTATTCAATGGTGTGGCCAACCTAAAATGGGATGTAGCGTATCTCCCAAAAATAAAACTTATGAATTATTGATCATAATGTATATAAAAAGAGAATACATATGCAAAGCAAGATTTGCAAGAAGCAAAGTAAGATCTATAATAATAGTAATACAAACTCCAAATATCTAAACCAAAGATAGTGGGAAAGAGAGGAACCCAATCATTAAACAGGACTAGAATGCTTGGATACCAAATTACATGGGATAACCCACTCATGAGAATGGATGAACACCGTAGATCAAAATAATACCTTTTACTAATTTTGTATTAAGCCAAAGATAATCTTATATAGCCTTACATCAATAAAACCGCCTCAACAAACTTGGAGAAAATTACTCAACAAGATCTTAAGAAATAGGAACTAAAGACAACAATAGAGCTAGTTGGAAAAAGGATCTCAACTAGCTATGAGAATAGAAAACCATAAGGGAATTTCACAACAGATCATAGTAATCACATAACAAAAATAATATTATGACACACACACACACACACACACACATATATACGAAGTACTAAGAATCCCAATCATATCGTAAGAAATAAGAATCCATATCAAGGCATATCTCTTGTGGCAGTGCACCACATGATAGTATCAAAAGTGGGGGATTTGAGTTGCCCCTTTTCTTTTGAATGAAATGTAGTTTCAGTCTCAGTTTTACATAGGGGCACTTTTATCACCCACTACATTTTTTTTAGACACTTGGGGCTTGGGTTGGTTAGGTTTTTTTTCTTGAATACCAATTTTAATGTAGACATTTTCAATATGAAGGAGATGGTTGATGGACCATGTAGTTGACTAAAGGTATTCCAAAAAAAATTTGGCCGTAATTTCTTAGTTTAGGTCCTTAGTAAAGATATTGTAAAGGGTATCTTCGGGAATTTATTATGTACAATCATGTATAACTTTGTGTCATTGATGATGAAGTTTCAACACTATTCCTTATCTCCTTGTTTAAGGTCCATGAGGATGAAAATACCAAATTAATCTAGTCTAGGTACTTATGAGTGTTAAAAGAACTAGTGTACTAATAAATAGAGCTCATATACTGACCCTTCATGAAGATAATGAAACTAGTGAAGGACATCACCTATTATGGATTGTAGAAATAGGTTGATTTAGATATTGTTGTTGTAAACTCAAAATAAAGTAGGACAAATCTTCTTGGTGACACCACATGTCTTTCCAATGGCACCACAAAACATAGGTAATTATGGTAGATTTGGAGGCATACATGTCTATGCAATTTGTGGGGGGAAAGGTTGTTTAAATAATTCATCAAGAGAATGTATTGTTATTGTAAAACTTGTTCGACCAATAGGGTTTGGGTTTTGACTAGGATATCCTCCAAACATTGGAGACTTGTTAGTAGGAGGTGGTGCCCCACAACCACTCCTCATACTTGGCCGATTAAAATGACTTAAGTTAACAAAGGGTAATTGTATTTCAATATCATGCTTGGATTATACCCACCTTGATATGTGACCAATGGGGGACATCACATTGTTGGCATATACACTTGTTACAGAGAGAAATTCCTATGGCTTGGGGTACCACAA
This sequence comes from Pseudotsuga menziesii, assembly GCA_001517045.1. Classification (NCBI taxonomy): domain Eukaryota; kingdom Viridiplantae; phylum Streptophyta; class Pinopsida; order Pinales; family Pinaceae; genus Pseudotsuga; species Pseudotsuga menziesii. The sequence continues at coordinate 83,787 of LPNX010127251.1, forward strand.
CAGACAGCTTGACTCCAGAAATCAATCCTTTCCAATATGCAATAGAAAGTAAATGTCTAACACTAAAGGATTAGACCTCGTACCTTATTCCGAATGGTTGAAGTAGATCCCCGTTGAGCTTTCCAACTTTAGCTTGAATTGATAGATTACTTCCTCAAAAACAAGTAAACAATACAAGCATTCTATATATCATGGTGTTAGATCTGTTCTAGCATATATAATCAATAATGTATAAGCATTTGTCATAATCCAATGGATAAAATATTCATTCAAACACACATTATTGGATAGGAAAATATATTTCTATTAATATAAATAAGAGATTACAAGATACAACCTCTGACGGCACGTCTGCGAACCGGAGAAACTGAATCCCCCACTTGGGCCTCCACCACTTCAATACTCCATCTCTCGATAGCAAGCTCACAAGCAAAAGGCATGCTTGGGAAGAACACATTAGTGCTCCAAGGGACAAAGGGATGCAGACTCAAGCATAAGTTCCGGAAACGATGGACTATAGTTTCTTTGCTCTCAATTCTCTCATATGCCTTCAATGTACCATAGAGTTCCTTATATATCTTTTCAAAGGGGTAATGAAAGGTCGAATTCGAGTGATCTCAAGGCATAGGGAAGGCCAAGAGTCAAGTGATTTGGATCCATGTCAAAGAAAACTCGAAAAGGATTTGGATTTTGTACACATCCCGATGTACGCGGTTTTAGTGGTCAAACCCGTGTATATACACGCTTATAGGTTAAAAAGTCACGTGTATCATTTTTCACATGTTTTTAGGGATGATCAAGGAAACATCAAAGGACAAAAAATGGTCCATGGGGTCTAAGGAGTCTGCAGCGGGACAGGGGAAGGCCATACAAAGTGTGATTCAACTGGAGTGGTAAACTCAACTATAACAGATGCCCCTTAATGTGTGAGGTCAGAGGGGTCATACGATGGCCGAAATACATTATAAGTCCATCCTAGAAGTGGAGTGATGAAGTATCCCAAATGGAAGACCAGCCATCCAATCGGCATAGTACAATAATACAACTCTGCATATAATTGAAAATACATATAGCAGTCCCGGATACATAAGAGTACAATGGCCATGAATAGGCATGATACAAGATATCACATAAGTGGTCATCGCCACGTACAATATACATAGATCAGAATCTCCATGATGAAGATATACAAAGGACCATGATCTCCATAATGGTTGAATATATATAACAGATCAAGATCTCCATAATGGTTGGAAATGTCTGACATATACTGGAATCAAGTCATGAGAGCTGAAATCTCATGAACATTGGCACTATCAAGGAGGTAGCATATAATAGATACCACCAATCTAGAAGGTCTTCTACACAAACCGGTACGAGCACATGTCCTACTATGCGAATAGAGGTGTCGAGGTCGAACATAGTAGTCCATCATCTGATTACCGGTCATTAATGTATATCATTAACAGACACGAGATCACCCACTGATAATGAAAATGGGAATCAAGGTACTAGAGTGCAAACTAACAAGTGTGAATAAATGTGTTGAGGTTGAACACTTGAGAGGATCCATCGATCAGGGGACATTGATGTATTCCCAAAGACTGTCGATGGCGAGAGAACCTGCCACTGATGACTGTAAGTCTCAAGGCACTCAAAATGACTCTATATTCCAATCCCAGAATAAATGATCTGAAGTCGATGGGATGAAATCCACTAGAAGGAGGGCATTAAGGCATCCCCCATCATCCAACATGAGGTACTCAGCAAAGCTATATAATGTCGAAGGACTCGATCATAAGGTGCACAAACTAGTAACTGTACTGGGAATGGCCGACATGCAAAGTCAAGATAATTGAGGAATGGCCGACTCAGGCTTTAACTTCCTTCGAACAAGAGCATAACAGCATATGGTGACTGAATGAAGGCAACATAGACTCGATATACAAACTGGGACATCTTTGCGACACAGGAGGCATCAACAGAGGCTCCATAGGGACTGGAAGCTTAACCAATCAGTGTAGATAAACTCAGATAAACGAGTACAACTCCTAAATTCAAACTATAACCCAACCAATGGATGTGATATACAGTGCTCTGTTCGAAGGCGACATGACTCGACAGCTGCCACGGATAACAGCTTTCCTTGTCCGGCTTTTTGGTTTTTTGATTTTTTTTGGACTTTTTCAGTTATTTAAAAAGGTTGAAAAAGAATAAAATGGCTTTATAGTTACAGACTAGGAGGAGACGAGTGTCATAAGGGAAAACAAACTAGTTCCAAGCAGTGGAACATACCTATGCTCAATGCAAGGATACATGTGTAGGATATTGACACTCGGGGGAAAATCCCCTCCCGGTAAAAGGGAAACAAGCTGTGAAGGATATAAAAGATGGCTTTGCATGGCTAGACATGAGACAAGCTCGGGCTATATGGATGAATACGTAATGTCAGGGGAGCCAACACAAAGCTCAATAAAGCAGGAAAATCTCATGATAATGCATTCACAACTTGACATGAGGGAGTCCTGAGGGAAATAGGCCAGCAAAAGATCAAGAGGAGTATGAGGCTCTTGCGAAATGTCATGGAGGTACTATACAATGGACTCCCACACCCTAAAGGAGAAAATGTCAGCATGGGCACCAAATGCAAATAAGGCGCTAACTAGGGTACCCATGTAAGGTGAAGCTCTACCACTCATATCATGCCACTTCTAAAGCATCAAGAAGGTTCCGTGACGTAATAGAGTGGGTTCGTACCTAAGGTCATGATGAGATGGTCATAAGGTCATGCAAAATGCAAACAGTGATGAAACCTAACCTATATGCTAGTTTAGACATGATACCTGAGATCGGCATGAACGGGTCAATCCAACGGCTGAAACAACACTGAAAAAGGTCCTCTACATCATGAATTATGTCAAAAACGGTCCAAAATGGTTAGAAAATGTCGAAACTATAGGAAAAGGGGGTAAAAATTTTCAAATATTTGAAAATTTTCTATAAATAGTAAACAATTCAAAATATTATAAAACATTTGAAACTTTTACCCATTTGAGCTCAGATTTTCAACATCGAATTCTAGGAGATCCAGTCGGTGGAATCCACTACCGTTTCTTCCAGGTATTTACCCATGCTCTTCTCTATCATTTTGATGCAATTTTTATGAAATTCCATGGTCAATTAAGCTTTCTAGGCCAAACTAAAATGGGCGTTGCGGCCCACGCAGAAATTGAGGGTTTTTCCACGTATAGGGCTGGATATATGCGGAAAATGCCCCCAAACCCACGTACGTGCACGACTGTTTTGAAAATAGTCACGTATGAGGCCACACATAAGGTTTTTTCAATAATCTAATGGGTAAATTTGTAGTTTCTTGTGCAGGTTTTACGTTGTTGTTTAACTCATGAAGAGGCTGAGGTAGTGCTGAATGATTGCCACGGAGGGGCGTGTGGTGGTCATTTATCTGGGCTTTCTACAGCCCAAAAAATCTTAAGAGCGGGTTATTTTTGGTCGTCGATCTTTAAGGATTGTGTAGATATAGTCAAGAGGTGCCATCCTTGCCAGGTGTTTGCACGTAATATGTGCTCAAAACCTGCCCCGTTACATCCCATCATCACCGCCGGTCCCTTCACTAAGTGGGGGCTTGATTTTATGGATTGCAACCCAACTTCAGCTGGGGGGAATCATCATATCATAGTGCCTGTTGAATACTTCACGAAATGGGCTGAGACTATGGCTACAGTTAAATCCGACGGTGAGACAGCCACACACTTCGTATTCAACCAGATTATTACTCGGTTCGGTATTTCGAAAGATCTTGTCACTGACCATGGCTCGCACTTTCAGAATCGTATTATGGAAGAGTTGGCATCAAAGTTAGGGTATAAGCAAGAGAATTCCTCCTCTTACTACCCTCAAGTGAATGGACAGTTAAAAGCAATGAACAAATCACTCAAATCCATTCTCCAACGAACCATCACACAAAGCAAGACGAATTGGCACATTATGTTATATCCTGCTTTGTGGGCTTATAGAACCGTTGTTAAGACTACCACGGGTTTTTCTCCATATCAACTTGTACATGGAGTGGATTCAGTATTGTCGGTTGAGTGCGAGATTCCTTCTTTGAATCTAGCCATAGAACTCTTACCAGAACCTTCACCATTGGAGGAGTGTTTGGTCCACCTTGAGCAACTTGATGAGCAGCGTCGAGATGCCTTGGTGGCTCTAGAAGTAAATAAGCATTGCATTAAGGTCCAGTACGATAAGTCTATCCGTCCAAGGAGGTTTAGTGAAGGAGACTTGGTCCTTTTGTGGGATCAACTGAAAGAACCCTTTGGGGCAGGAAAGTTTAACCCCATGTGGCATGGTCCTTACGTTGTTAAACGTGTGTTAGAGAAGGGTGCTTATGAGTTAGTGGATTATGAGGGTACAGCCTTGGCGGAGCCTAGAAATGGGCTCTATCTTAAAAATTACTATGCATGATTTTCAGCCAAGGCTGGTTATTGTATATTATTGTACAATTTTGCATAGGTAGGTCTTTTTCTTATGGTGATCGCGTTTGTGATTAGTTTTCATTTCTTTTGGCAGATGTCAATGGAATCTTCCACCTTCATAGGATTCATGGATGGTATGAGCCGTCACACTCAACACTCAGCCTCTATTGCTTGGGTGATTTATACTCCTATGGGTCAGGTATTATCTTCAGGAGGTGTATGTTTATGTCCATCTTCAAATAATGTTGATGAATATAGTGTTGTTATTGAGCTTCTACGGGATGCCATTTTACATGGCGTTCTCTCTGTTGAGGTACGTCTTGATTTGGAGTTAGTAGTGTCACAGCTTAATGGTTTGTACCATGTTAGAGATCTGACATTATTAAGAAGATTCTTATGTGTGATATTGCTAGAGCGACAATTTGACAGTATAACATACATACATGTTCCAAGAATTAATAATCAAGTTGCTGACTCATATGCTAACTATGCATCATATTGGCATTTGTTTCATAGACAGTAAGCTGATCACAAATATAAAAAATTTACACATGTAAATAAATAAATCGATCATCATAAATTTTTTTATAAACATCCAAAATGTGGTAATACATAGTGTCATAATACAAAAATGGGGCTCTCGAGCCACCAAAATATAAATACACGGTAGTACAAAATGTATCACTCCCAGGTATCTAATCCTGTGGAGGAGGACTGTGGTTGTGATCATGGAACATCACTATGGCTCTAGCTAGCCATCAAAATAGCTGCACCCATGCTTGTGGTACACCCACCACCTGGCACTGCATGGCCTCAGGCAAGTCCTTGACTTGCACCATGGGTACTCTGTGTGTCAATCTCACAAAGTTGGTATGAATGCTTTGGAGCGTTCGCTCCGCATCCACACCCATGATATCATCTCCTTTTGCCCTCCGTCTATGATGAGGGAAGCCTTTAGGCCACCGTGGTCCCACATCTGTATGCATATGGTAGATTTCACTATGTATTGTCACCCAAAAACATGTCTTTTGATTCCACATAATCAGAAAACACAAAACAAATTAAATAACTCAAAAATTTTAAAAGAGGGTCGAGATTCGTTACCAATGTCACTGTATGCCGATCCTGGTGGTAGCGGCATGTCTGGGTCTCCCCAAAAATCTATCCCTGCATAGGGGTAGTCATCAATGGCAACTATCTGTCGTCGCCACCATGGAAAGAAATCAGCTGGATAGGGTTTGGACACCCTACCTCCACCCATTCTGCGCATTGCATCTGCCCAATGTCGTTGGGCCGGATCTTGAACCCCATGTAGAGGAACGTCGACTCTAGGGCTCAATCTTGAAACACGCTCACAGAAAAACATGCTCAAAATGCTACTGAAACTGAAGTTTCGCACTCTGCCCATCTTGCACTCACTGAGCTGTTGTTTCATGTTTCCCAATAGCGCAGTGCTCCAATCATACACAGTGGGTCTCATGCACTCCACTACATAGAACATCAGAGGCCGCGAGGCCTGGTGGAGTGAAGCTAATCCTGCTATCCTGCCCAGTGTCAGTAGGATGGCCTTTAGGCCCAGCACCTGGATGGAGTTAGTTGGGATCTGACTCCCCACCTTCTTTGTGTCTAGATAGTAGTACACTACAATGTACTCATCTATAGTCAGGCCACCTCCGGGCCCGCGAGAGCGTAGGTTCACCACTTCCCCTCGTGGGGAAAGTCTAGTAATAAAATATATGTCCTCCACTTCTATGGTGAGGGACATCCCATCTATCTTGAACGAATCTGAGTCTAGATCCCAATAGTCCACCAACATCTGCAACAGTCTTGGTTTGGCTCTTAATCCACCATGACACCAAAACTTGTAAAGCCCACATGCACGTAATGCTTGTTGAGCCATTAGATCTGCCCTTACTGCCTCTTTTACATCACCATGTTCACGTTCTCTCCATTCTAGGACCATCCTGCACATAAAATTTGAGTTTGATCCATTAGAACACTTAAAAATCATTGATCGCGGCCGCATATGCGACTGTTTTCTAAACAATCATGTATGTGCATGACTTCGAGGGCATTTTCCGCATATATCCAACCCTATACGCGGAAAAACCCTCGATTTCCACATGGGCCATGACGCGCATCTTAGACTAGCCTAGAATCCTAAAAACACCATGGAAATTGATAAAATTTGCATCAAAATGAAAGAGTAGAGCATGGGTAAGTACCTGGAAAAAACTGTAGTGGATTCCACCGGCTGGATCTCCTGGAATTCGCTGTTGAAGTTCTGAGCTCAAATGGGTAAAAATTTCAAATGTTTTATAATGATTTGAATTTTTAACTATTTATAGAAAATTTTCAAATATTTGAAAATTTTTACCCCCTTTTCTATAGTTTGGACCGTTTCTAAATCTTTTGGACCGTTTTTGGACTAATTTATGATGTAGGAGACCCTTTTGAGCACCGTTTAGGCCATTGGATTGACTTGTTCGTGCCGATTTCAGGTATCATTTCTAAACTGGCATATAGGTTAGGTTTCATCACCATTTGCATTTTGCATGACCTTATGACCATTTCATTATAGCCTTAGGTACGAACCCATTCTATTATGTCACGGGACCTTCTTGCTGTTTTAGAAGTGGCATTATGTGAATGGTAGAGATTGACCTTACATGGGTACCCTAGTTAGCACCTTATTTGCATTGGGTGCCCATGCTGAAATTTTGTCCCTTAGGGTGTGGGAGTCCGTTGTATAGTATTGCCATGACATTTCGCAAGAGCTTTATACTCTTCTTCATCTTTTACTGGCCTATTTCCCTTAGGACTCCCTTATGTCAAGTTGTAATTGCATTATCATGAGCTTTTCCTGCCTTATTGAGCCTTATGCCGGCTTCCCTAACATTGAGTTTCAGCCATATAGCCCGAGCTTGTCTCATGTCTAGCCATGCAAATCCATTTCATATATCCTTTGCAGCTTGATTCCCTATTTTTACCGGGAGGGGACTTTCCCTCGAGTGTCGCTATCCTACACATGTATCCTTGCATTGAGCATACGTATGTTCCACTGCTTGGAACTAGTTTGTTTTCCCATATGACACTCGTCTCCTCCTAGTTTGTAACTATAAAGCAGTTTTATTCTTTTTCAAGATTTTTAAATATTTGAAAAAGTCCAAAAAAAAAACAAAAAAAAAACAAAAAGCCGGACAAGGAAAGATGTTATCTTTTGGTAGCTATCAAGTTGTGTCACCTTCGAACAGAGCACTGTATATCACATCCATTGGTTGGGTTTATAGTTTGACTTTAGGAGCTGTACTCGTTTATCTGAGTTTATCTCCATCAACTGGTTAAGCTTCCAGTCCCTATGGAGCCTCTGTCGATGCCTCCTGTGTCGCAGAGATGTCCCAGTTTTGTATATTGAGTCTATGTTACCTTTATTCAGTCACCATTAGTCGTTATGCTCTCATTCGAAGGAAGTTGAAACCTGAGTCGGCCATTCGTCAGTTATCTTGACTTTGGATGTCGGCCATTCCCGGTATAGTTACTGGTTCGTGCACCTTATGATCGAGTCCTTCCACATTATACAACTTTGCTGAGTACCTCGTGTTGGATGATGGGGGATACCTTAATGCCCTCCTTCCAGTGGATTTCATCCTATCGACTTCAGATCATTTATTCTGGGATTGGAATCTAGAGTCATTTTTGAGTGCCTTGAGACTTGCAGTCATTAGTGGCAGGTTCTGTCGCCATCAACATTTTTTGGGAATACATTAACGTCCCCTGATCGATGGATCCTCTCAAGTGTTCGACCTCAACACATCTATTCGCACTTGTTAGTTTGCACTCTAGTACCTTGATTCCCATTATCATTATCGGTGGGTGATCTCACGTCTGTTAACGGTATACATCAATGACTGGTAATCAGATGATGGACTACTATGTTCGACCTCGACACCTCTATTCACATAGTAGGACTTGTACTCGTAGCGGTTTGTGTAGAAGACCTTCCAGATTGGTGGCATCTCTTATATGCTACCTCCTTGATCGTGCCAGTGTTCATGAGATTTCAGCTCTTGTGACTTGATTCCAGTATATGTCAAACATTTCCAGCTATTATGGAGATCTTGATCCATTGTATATCTTCAGCCATTATGGAGATCATGATCCTTTGTATATCTTCATCATGGAGATTCTGATCTATGTATATTGCACATGGCGATGACCACTTATGTCATATTTTGTATCATGCCTATTGTACTCTTATGTATCCGGGACTGCTATATGTATTTGCAGTTATGTGCAGAGTTGTATCTTTGTACTATGTTGATTAGGTGGTCGGTCTTCCATTTGGGATTCTTCATCACTCCACTTCTGGGATGGACTTATAATGTATTTTGGCCATCGTATGACCCCTCTGACCTCACACATTAGGGGGCATCTGTTATAGCTTACTTTACCACACCAGGGGAATCACACTTGTATGGCCTTCCCCTGTCCCTCTGCAGACTCCTTAGACCCCTTGGACCATTTTTTAACCTTTGATGTTTCCTAGACCATCCCTAAAAACATGTGAAAATTGCTGCACATGACTTTTAAGCCCCTTATTGCGTATATACGCGGGTTTGACCTCTAAAACCGCATACATCGGGATGTGTACAAAATCCAAATCCTTTTGGAGTTTTCCTTGACATGGATTTGAATCACTTGTCTCCTAGCCTTCCATATGCCTTGAGATCGCTCAGATTTGACCTTTCATTACCCCATTGAAAATCTATATAAGGAACCCTTTGGATACATTGAAGGCATAAGAGAACTGAGAGCAAAGAAATTATAGTCCATTGTTGCCAGAACTTGTGCTTGAGTCTGCATCCCTTTGTCCCTTGGAGCACTTTGGTGTGCTTCCCAAGCTTGCCTTTTGCTTGTGAACTCGTTGTCGAGAGATGGAGGATTGAGGTGGTGGAGGCCCAAGTGGGGTATTCAGTTTCTCTGATTCGCAGATGTGCCGACAGAGGTTGTATTCATTGTAATCTCTGATTTTATATTAATAGAAATATCTTTTCCTGTCCAATAATGTATGTTTGAATGAATATTTTACCCATGGATGATTTCAAATGCTTATACATTGTTGATTATATATGCTAGAGTAGATCTAACACCAATATATATAGTATGCTTGTCTTGTTTACTTGTTGTTGAGGAAGTGATTCATCAATTCAAGCTGAAGTTGGAAAGCTCAACGGGGATCTACTTTAACTGTCCGGAATAAGGTATGAGGTCTGATCCTTTAGTGTTAGATATTTGATTTCTCTTGCATATTGGAAAGGATTGATTTCTGGAGTCAAGCTATCTGTTGTGGTACCCCAAGCCATATGAATTTCTCTCTGTAACACTTGTCTAGTGCAAAAGTCAATTGACAAATATTTATAAATAGAGGACTTGTGGTTCTTATTTGAACACACACTCACTCACTTATGTAGTGCATAGGAGAGAGAGAGAGACAAAACAAAAGGAGGAGAACACCTGGTTTTGGGTTTGTCTTTTATACGTCTTATACAGAGGAGGTTTTTGCTAGGTTTTCTTCCCCATGAGGTTTTCCCAAAATAAATATTTGTGTTCTTTTGTGTGGCTATACTTTTCTATCTTTCAGTGGTATTTTTGGTTACGGTTATGCTATTATAATGCTAAATGTTATAAGATCTGATATAACCATTGAAACTTAACAATTCTACTGGGGTTGTAAGGTACAGTCAACTATCTTCTTATCCCTACATCACGGTAGAAATCATTAAAGGCAGGAGATTGAAATTCTCCTCCATTATTATATCTCAAAGCACGAATGTGGTTTTCAGTATGATTCTCAATCAATGCTTTAAACTCTTGAAACTTGTAGAAAGTTTCACTCTTTGCCTTCAAAAAATAAATCCATGACTTGCAAGAAAAGTCATCTATGAAAAAGAACATAGTATAGATAATCGCTCAAGGATGGTGCTAACATAGGACCACACACATTTGAATGGATCAATTCTAGGAACCCTTTAGATCTAATGGTGTTTCTTGGAAAACTCTTCTGGATGTTATTCTTAAGAGCACAACCTATATAAACACTATCATGCTCAGATTGAAATACATACATAAATTTTACCATCTTCTGCAATGTAGGTAGTGCTTTGAAATGGAGATGTTCAAGCCTCCTATGCCATAGATCAAAAGGACTTATTGTTTCATGGGTCATGGATTTAATCAACTTTACAAAAACCTTGTAGAGACCTCCCTCTCTAGCTCCAATCACAACTGCATAGTTCAAGTCTGTATTCTTAGGCCACAAGAGCACTTAATTGTCCATAAATATTACTCTAAAACCTTTATCTAGTAGAACCAATATAGATAAGAGGTTCTTCTTCAAACCAGGAACATACATAATATCATGAACATGTAGTACATTTCCTGAATTCAACTAAAAGGAAGTGGATCCAAATCCTTGGATAGAATAGGTGTTGTTATCTCCAACCTCCACCTGATAGGTGAACTTCTTTTCCTTCATATTTGTGATAGCGCTCCTATATATAGTCATGTGTTTTGATTTGCCACCATCCACCAACCATGTCTTAACACTAATGGTAATGGATCTAGGTAGAGTTGAGACAAGATACTACTCCTTCCTTGTCTCCTTATCATTGGATGAATTCTTTCTTATAGGTTCATCTTCTATAGCAGTAGAAGCATGAAATCTACCCTTGAACTTTCCTCTTTGCTTTGCACGATAGTCTCTTGTAAAGTGGCCCTTCTTATTTTGTTGAAGCATTTAACTTTAAGCTTATCAAATTTTGGTGTTGTATTATTTTTCCTTTTGATGAGTAAACTTCTTATGATAAAATAATTTATTTCCTCTATTCATCCTTGTCGTAACAACAAGGTTCTCTTTTTTTAGGAAGCAGTTTTGCTTTGAATTCTACCTTCATCTTGTAGGAAATCCTGCCACAATCTTTGAAAGTTTGGTTGCACTTCTTGACCATTAACAATGACAAATAATGTTTCCCATGAAGATGGGATACCATTGACAATAGTTTGAATGAGATCATCATCATTCATAGTTACTCCAATTCTCATTAGTTGATCTCTTACTTGATAGATCTTGGTGAAGAAGGAAGCCACATATTCATCCCTCTTCATCTTCAGATTACAAAGCTTTTTATTCAAGGCTCTCTTCTGAATGGGAGACTTCTTATCATAAATTTTGGTGAAAGTGTCGAAGAACTCTTTTGTAGTCTTCAATGGAGTAATCACTGACATCAAATTGTCTTTCACATAGTCATAAGTAATCCTCTTTGCTTTGGCTTCATTCTTCATGAAAGCAGTGCACCCAACATTAGTAGTAGGCTCTTCAACAACATTGGATATGTATCCATCTAGATCATGCTATTCCAAGATGTCTAGAATCATGGCCTTCCAAGTATTGAAGTTCAAAGTCCCTTCAAGTTGGTATTCTTGTCTTATTGAGATTGAAGCCATTATTCTTCAAGTATTGTACTCAAATTTTACCACTTAGGATCAATGTAGGCTCAATATTGATTGCAAAACTTAGATCATTCATGACCTGAGCTATGATGCCATGTTGATTTTTTTTGAACTTTGATATTTTATCTTAAATGTGAGATTATTGTAGTACTTTAAAATCAATGAACAATCATAAGCATAAGCAAACACACATGAGACACATAATTTACCTTGGGGAAACCCTCTACAACATAAGGGAGAAAAACCCCAACAAATCTTCCTTAGTATAATGATAGATAGTAGAGAATGTCTTTATAGTGAGAAGATTACATCAAGCATCCCTGGTGCAATTTTAGAGAGAAATACCAAGCACCCTAGGTGCAATCATATAGCAAGAGAGAAGAGAGAATAATGGAAGAACCCAACTGTATTCCTAGCACACAAATCAATTCACACTTTTGGTCTCATGCAAAGAATAGAAAATGCCTGCATGGGAGAATTCTCTCTTCACCTTGATCTCTAGAATCCCGCGTAACAATTGTACAATATTTTTCATTCTTTGGCATATATCTTTGCTCTTCTGACTTCAGGATGAACTCACTTTCCAACTGGGTGCTATACCACTTAGTTAGGATGCTAAATCAAGTGTCATCATGCAAGTATCATAACTCAAGTGTCATAACTTAAGTGTCATATTTTAGTTTAACTTAAGTGTCGTCTTTTAGTTTAACTAAAGTGTTGGCATGAAAACCACTTTAGTTAACTATATATTCTTTATTAACACTTAGTTAAGTCTCTTAAACAAAGTCTTTCTTGATACCATCATTGAAGTCATCAATTCAAGTTCTTCTCAATTAACTGAATTATTTCTTGTCAACATCGTCGAAGTTTAACAATTCAAGTTCTTCTTAATTAATTGAAGTATTTATCATTATTGAAGTGAGAAATTTGAATGCCCTCTATTCTCATTACATCTTATATTTATCTCTTGACTTATCTACATGGTCCACATGTGCCAATTTTAATTTATCTATCACAACAATTATACTAAGGAGATTTTTCCAATCAATTGATCATATTGATTTAGTATCATTCCAAGTGGTCATATGCTAAAGTAATTCACTCTAGAGGTGGTCAGTATCTAGAGGAGACGTAATAGCTCATCCACCTTGAGAACCATGGTTAGTAATACATCACACATAATTCATGCTTCAACATGCAAAGCATTACCTCAACACATGAGGTACCACCTCAACACATGAGGATCCTTCTTGACACTCAAGACCTTAGCCTTGACAAAAAATACTATACAACATCATCACTTTGACATACAAAGTACATTCCTCAACAAATGAGGCTTATCCATTCTTGAGTCCAACTTAATATCCTACTCCAAGTTTCCTCTATCCAACTCAGGTTCCCTAAGACACTACCTCGACACACAAGGCCCATTCCTGGTGTACAAGATTGGCTTGGAGAATGACTCATGATGTTGTAACTTTAAGAAACCATGGGAGTGTGGGATCTTTGATTGAATGTGGAACATTGTAACAATCATGCATACTATGTAGAACATGTAAGTGGTGACCTAAAATGTGACTCCTACTCGAGGAATAAAAAATTATGTTGAAAAGAGCCATACATGTCACAATGATAGTGAACTAGAGTTTATATACTAGAACTAAGATATGAATCATCATGATGTGGGAATGAGTTGAAGTTGCGCAAGAAATAATTGAGTTAGAGAGCAATAATGACTCTCTACCTAACCCAAGGCTCTACAAACCATTCATGGTGTGTAATTAGGGTGATAACAAACCCCAATCAAACCAATAAAACAAAAAAATACCCCAAACAAGTACCATGAGGGTCAAACTAAATGAAGCCAGTGACCAAGGGCTAGTGACAAACCAAGAGAAGGAAACTAGGGGTTCCACCAAATGAATATCTCATATTTCTAAGAGGTCGCAACTAGAATAAGATAGCATAATTCAAGGAAGGTGGTCCATTACAAAAGAATAGTCTAAAGATATATCATATCATCATTGGGTATGCCATGCATGGACACATTACATATGAGGGTCACGTGCTTCCTTCCTTGATGGGCATGTGTATGTGAGTTAAAAGCATGCAATCCATATGCTACAATGGGTGGATAGAATAATGGAATGTTGCAATAGGTTCAATCATGACTTTCCTTTTAGGGTTTGCCAACAACTAGAAGTTGTTTTTTGCTTCAGAACAAGGTGAATATAGAGGAATTCAAATAGGTTTCCCATAGTCTTAAAAGACACCATTTGATTATTTCCTTCAAGTTCAAGTGGCCAAATGCTGCCATTGTTTGAAGGTAGATGATGAGCTAAGGGTGTTAAAATTCAATCAAGGTTACACTAGTTCAAGGCTAGGATTGACTAATGATTATTATTTTTAACTCTAGCCATTAGCCTCTCAGCAATTCCATGCACACAAACCAATTTTGGAAGACTTTTCAATCTTGAGGACATAAAATGATAATTTATCATTCACCATCGTACTATTTTCCAATCCCAAGGTATGATCAATGCATGAAATCTATCCATAAAAATGTGCATCAACCTTATCTCAAAGAAAGTATATTTTGAACACAAATAAATATGTGACTAGGAGTTGACCCTTAATGAGTTGGCAAAATTCCTGATGATAGCGGTCGATGATAAGTCCCCAGGGATTGACAAGTTTTCAAAGAGTTTTTCAAAACCATTTGGGATTGTTTTGGACTTGACCTTTTTTGCATTCATAGGGAACTTGTGCGGATAAATGATATCCTGGGGCCATCATTAACAAAGGCTCTATCTAGTTTATCCCCAAATTTGGGGACTTGGAGCTCATTACTAGTTGGTGGCCAATTACCGTACTCAATTTATCTTACAATATATTGGCTAAATCCGTAGCTCTACACATTAGGTAAATTCTCCCCAGATTATCAAACCGAAATAAAAAAGCTTTATTCATTCTCATTCATGCTAAATAATGTCAATGTATTATGGAAAGGGATGGAGTGGGATCATTGACTTGGGATAAAAATAACTATTCATTAAGTTATATTTTAAGAAGGCCTATGATTGAGGAGAATGGCCCTTCATTTTTTCTATTCGATTTAGGCCTTAAGGTTTGACCCAATTAGCTCCTTCGTTTTTGGAAAGGATTGTAAAATATGAAAGGAAGGATGGGGTAAAGGAGTGGAATTTGTAGAAGCCTATAATGGGTGCAATGGTTTTGGAACCTCCCTCGTAAGAACATAAGGAAACATAAGGAAAACGAAAGAGAAGAAGCACATCAGAAGAGTGACAAACGAAGAAGAAGACACAAATGAAAAACAAAACTACAACATAAGGAGAATATGAGAAGATGTATCTGGGTTTTAGGGTAATGTAATTGGGTTTTTGGTCTTTATTCTATATGATGCCATGACGAGTACTTCCATGGTTGTTGTAAGTCCATAGAGCCATGAATTGGATGTAATGAAATTTATACATAATAAGAATGAAGGAATACCCCCCCCCCCCTCAATTTTTTGTGTATGGTTAAGCTATAGTATGTTTATTTTTTAATGGATTGATTGTATGTTTTCTCTTTATCTATGTATTATGGTTAATGTATTTATGTCATTGTAGTTGATTGATGAATGCTATTGTGGTGAATAATAACAACCCTCACACACGAATCTTTACAATTAACACTCCTTATCACACACAGGTCTTGCCTATGCTTCGAGTGAGACCTTCCCCTTAGGGGATTGAACATGCCATCACACTAGACTACAATGGTTCCTTTTGTTGGCCCATGCACAAGAACATGGCCTCTAATTTTGCAACCAACAAAGATAATTTTGAAACCCCCTCTCCTTTGCCCCGCGATTCCTTCTTCCTTTTACAGTCCTTTCCAAAAATGAAGGAGCTAACAAACCCAATGTTTGTGCAATCCATTAAGACCCTTTTTGTCGATTCCTTTACTTGAATTTTTATTAATCATATTGAGTTGGAGGGTGTTGGTCTCTTTTTCTCAATCAAGTAAGTCCATCCTTAAGCCCATGCTCTTTATGTAATGGTTGCAAAAGATTTGGGTTACCCTACCACATGACTACTCAAGCATGATTTAGATCATTCCCCTTCGTCGCTCGAATGCTAGCAAGATGGTCAATGGTAATTTTATTGGATGAATTCTTTCTCACCATTCAAGAGGACTTAAAATCCATGGAAAAAGTATCAAAGTGCATTCATATTTTCAACAAATCCACAAGCTCTAAGCTTTAGGTGACTAAAACCTAGTGTTATCATCTTTCCCATGGGGTTGCTCACAAGTGACCAACAAGCTAGGGTTGGTCCCAGAGTCAACTAGGCCAAGTGTTTAAACTCCCATTTCTATTTTATGCCTTACCTAAAGTCTCATGGGATGTTGTGTTTATGTGGATTTATAAGACCGTTGTTAATGGGTTTCTTATCCTTTATCCTTGGTGGCGAGATTCCAAATTTTATTTAAAGTCCTTATTGCAACTCATGTTGGTCCATTTTTCAAGTAGCTTACTAGCCATTATAGAAGCTCTTTGTTATGAATATAAATAAACACCAACAATATATATATATATATATATATATATATATATATATATATATAGAAATGACAATAATCATTAAAATGTCGCAACTCTTTATCAAGGGTCGCATCACTAAGATGCCCTTCAGTGACTATATATATTCTGGCCTTTTTATTTGTAATCCATCTTGTCATATTTCATATTATCAATATATTATTATTCCATCATGGAGTATTTTTATTTGTCTTTTGGATATCTTGAGTGATTTGGTTTCATTCACTTCATTGGTATTAAAGAAAGTTTGATCTAGCCTTTGGCTATTGCCTTGTGGCCTATAGTAAATTGGTCTTTGACCATAATTTATTTTTTTACGGTGTTTGACCTTGGCCCTTGACCATTCAATTTTTCATTGAATAAGTAATCATTCTGTTGCAAATAAGAAGAGAAGACCAAGAATATTTAAAAAAATGATTAAAGTAAAAAAGAAAAGAAACTAAAATTAAAGAAAGTATAAAGAAAAATAAAAAATAAAAGAAAAAGGTATAAAACCAACATATGGTTTTATAAAAACAACACGTGATTTTATTTTCCAACCTCTGGTTGGAAAAATCAATGAAGCATAGAAGCATATATACAAAAATGGTAAAGATGTCGATTATTAAGTGGGAAATTATTTAGCGCATTGTTGAAGATAGGATATATACAGTAATATATTTTAAAGCTAAAAAGGGATTTAAATCCATATTGTCAAACACCTTACTCGTACAATGGTAATGCATCAAAGAGTTATATTAAAGAGTATACTTTATATATATACAAGTGTATTATGTTTCAAATAACGAAGTTAAAGATTCGAGATTATAATGAAGAAGAAAAAGAAAAGAAGGGGTATTAAAAATTAAATATATATAAAAAGAAGAAATAATCAAAATGGAAGAGACAAATTATATGCATGAGAAAACAATATTTGTAGATGTTCCATAAAAAATGTCGATGGTGATTTTCAAAGTTAATGGCACATTTTACCAAAGTCCTATTAACATCGCCATATGTTCAGATAATAATATTTTTTTATTAATGTTAGTATTGCTAATCAACTATTAGTTCCAAAAGAAAACATAGAGAAGAACGAGAGGAATGAATAGCAAACAAAAGAATTGGAGTTACAGATCGGCAATTATAATCTTATATCCAAATTCATCGTTGTAGCTATAGGTGGAAATATTATTGATATAATGTTGGGTTCTAATTGGCTAGATAAATGGGTACATTCACCCTCAATGGAAAAAAAACTCATGACCTTCTTCCATGAGAAGAAGAAAATAGCAATACATGACTCACCAATGAGAATCCCATCATCACTAAATACAAATGAAGAATCACCTTATGGAAGTTATGAAGAATTAGAGGAAGAGGTAAAACGTTTGAAGAAACTCCTCATGGAAAAGGACAAGGAAATTGTGCAAATCCATGGGAAATTAAGATGCCAAGAGTATGAGGTATACCAACGTCAATAACAAATTAAGGAGCTTTGAAAACATAATGACAACATTAAAAGTGCTCACAAGTTAGAGATTACAAAGACCACTAAAACAATTTCAAACAACAATGAATAAATCTTCCAGTTGAGAAATCATAACAAAAATTTAGTCACAGAAATATGGAAGTTAAAGAATAGTTGAAAGATGGAGCAAGCTAATGAATATATCGAAGGGAAATTGTTAGAAAAGGTAGAAGAGAATTGCCACCTAAAAGATCATAATGAATATTTGACAGAACAGATTAGGAAGTTAAAAGATGACGAGAAGTTGCAAGAAGAAACATCCAAGAATTCTAAAAATGATCATAACTCGATGGAAACCAAGTTAGATAAAATCCAGAAGGATGCATCAAAGTCCTTATGAAATAAAATCCAAGTTGTGAAAAAGAGCACAAATACAGATCTAATCCACTTTCCATCTCAAGAAGATGTCAATCCAATTGAAGAATAAAAAAATTCCATCCAAAAAATCCCCAATGAAGGTTAGCTTGGGATGGATCACTTCACAAATGATGCAACATTTTTACTCAATGTTCAAAATAACATATTGATAGGTCTCATCGAGTGTCGTAGCTAACAAGCATCATGAGACGACATGTCAAGCAAGAATACAGACGTAAAGATTCTTTTTCAATATGCTTTGAGGAAAAAGCATGTATGAAGAGGATGGCAATGCTATGAACATAACTAAACAATAATATATATAATATAATATTAATAATCAACAATAAATAGAAATAACAATAATCATTGAAAGGTCGCAAATCTTTATCAAGGATCACACCACTAAGATGTCCTTCAATGACTATATATATTTGAGCCTTTTTATTTGTAAATCATCTTATCATATTTCATATTATCATAGAGTATTTTTATTTGTCTTTTGGATAACTTGAGTGAATTGGTTTTGTTCACTTCACTCTTGTGAAACTTTCTATGGGTTAGCCTATAGGGGAAAAGGGGTTTTCATTAGGTTAATTAGGATCCTTGTTGCAGTGTGAAGGACCGAGGATGATCAACTCTATGTGAAAATCCATAGTTCTATATGTTAAGTATGTTATTAGAGGAATGGATGGCCGAAAATACTAGAAGGTTATGTTGCATATTTATATTCTTGCCAAAGTTCATATCTAGGGCATGTTTGTGGCCCAGAGCATCTAGAAAATATGGCAAGTTGTTAAAAGGAAACTTAGTTGGTAGGGGGAATCCATGCTCACTATCTTATCATTCAATGAATGTTTCATTTGGTGATCACTCTTGGTTCTCTTTGAAGGCAAACCCTTAACCGATTCTTTTTGGTTTTCAATCAAGTGACACTTTCAAAAGAGCATATCTCATGTAAGAGAACTCTATGACAACAAGGTTCATTGTAGGAAGCCATGGATAGCACTCAAGGTCAAATTTAGGATCTTGAGATCTAACAAAATTATAATTAAAAAAGTGCAATACCTTATTGATGACAAGTTTCTCGAGTCGGGAATTGGTAGCCCAACAAAATGGTTGAAGGATTGGGAATGGAATGGTTTTAAGCTTTTCAAGAAATATAATCTTGTAGATGTGTACACATGTCTTAGTGTTCAACCTAGGCTTGATGACAAGATTAATAAGCTCTAGATGATGCATTCTAGACCCTCTAAGTGGCCAAGCACACTGCTTTCAGTATGGAAATCCTTCATCGAGCTTAAGAAGTTTGTTTTTCTTACTCTTTGATTTTGGGTAACCTTCCTCTTGGCCAATACCTAAAATAACTAGGATTTGCTCAACCTTTTGTCACAAAAATGAAATCATCAAGCATATTTTTTGGTACTATGTGTAAGCTGAATCAAATTTGGCTTAGGTCTCTAAGATGTGTGGTTAGTTCCTCCCTAGGTATGTTATCTAGCAATCTGGCCACCTTGGTAATCAACTCCCATTAGCTATAGAGTTTCATGTAGCATGTAAACTTGTTAGAATAAAGACAATATTATTGATTTGGAAAATAATGAAAAAATGTGTCTTTAAAAATGCATAGTTCCCTCATTTCACACGATATGATGGCACTTTAATATGATCCAATTTGCAATTGTAGATTTAGGTTTAGTTAAGGAAGCTAGAGTTGGCCCTAACACATCTCTAGCGGCTAATGGCGTCTTTGGGATTGACCCCTTATACCATGAGTTGAGTTCTGTTGGAAGTTCATTCCCATCCTGTTTTGGGTTGTTTGATTTGGATTGGTAACAAGCCACACCATGGGGTGAGTGACTTGGTTTAGGAGCGCAATGAATGATGGAGCTAGAGTTGTGAACGCCCCAATTGTTTGCCTTCGTATTGGCCCTTGAATGACAAGTTTCCTTAAATGGACTTGGCCATTTTGATGTAGAAATGAATAGAACCACATGTAAACACTGGAAGGGACAACTCCCAATGTATTACTGATACACCATTCACTGGGTGGGGCCCAAACTCACATGCTTTAGCTTTACACATGATCTTGGATCATTACAACTACTTGAAATTATGTTGATATTTATTGTGTCCATCTTGCCACAACACATGTATTATGTGATTGTTGTATGGCCATGGCCATATAATTATGCACTTTGTTAGCCTTTTTTCAGCTTAGATTATTCCCATGGACAATTTTAGCATTTTTTTTTAACAGAAACAGAAATGAGAAATATATTAACAGGCTATGCAAAGCCATTCATTATAGCAGAAGGAAGAGATATAATGTCGGCAGATCAAAATTGCTGCACAACTGGCATGTCTTGAAAGTTTCCCATAAAACAGAGCATATGATCTTTCCATAATTACAAAAGTTGCGGGTAGTAAATACCCTCACAAACTGGCTATAGAGCAAAATGCAGAAAAACATGACCCATACAAAAGTGCAAAATTAAACAAGAGACATAAGTTAAATGCCTGTCATAGCCCTAGGCTGTAGAACCGATTCTTCATCCATGGGTTGATCACCTGATTCGTTAACTCCCTTAACCCTGCTTTCCTGGTTCATTGAGATGAACTTCTCAAGTTCTTCCTCTATTCGTTCAACCCTTCCCAGCAGCTCGCGCATGTTGCTCTCGAGATCGTCTGTTCGAGCACCAAGATTGCTAATATCAAGCGATATGCGACTCACAGTTTCACTCATGCCTTTAATTTCCTTGGCCATTTCTTTATTGTCCATCACCCCTATGGCTATCATCTCGTGCAGCCTGCGAAGATTCTTCTTTATGTCCATCAGCCCAGCATTATCACCATAGTGAGCCATCCCTCGAGAGTCAGATGTAATTGCTATTCGAGAGAACTGAATATGCAGAGGATAATCTGGATTGTCCTGGTTCTCACCACAGCACCCTGTAGAAACACTCCAAAGGTCGACAATTTCTTGTTGCAGAGCGGAAACACTGAGACTGTTTGAGAAATACAACGTTCCCAAGGCGTCTTTCTGCCAGCCAGAGCAAAGGCAGCCTAAAACCTTGTCCAGTCTGTCTTCTCGAAATGGAGAAGTATCTACGTGACTACCGGTGCCCCAGGATGCTGAGGGATAACTACAATTACATGAGAAGAAGGCAGTCAGAGCGAGGCGCTCTTTAACAAAGGCCCAAATTAGGGGGAGCTCATGCCAAGGGATTCCCTGCAGTCTCCCACTCCCCACTCCAGCTACCACATTCAACAAAAAATTCACAGAACTAGGAGAACCGTGACCCAAATCCAGAAGGTTGCAATGGAGCGAGTCTAAGCAATGGGGCGACATAGTGAAAGGTATAGAGAGCCACTGATCGTGCGAGAGAAGATGACAATAAATTGGAGGCCCGTGAGGCTTTAATTCCTCTGCTGCCGAGAGAGAATGATCCATCCACGCGGTCTGCAAAGGAGAGCATGCAGGACTTGACATTGAAAGCGAGGAGCTGCCAAGAAAAGAGTTGAAGTGATGGCCAGCTGGGGGGAGGGCGAAGAGAAGGCGGTTGAGGGAGGGGATAGGGAGAAGGAAAGGGGGGATGAGGGGGGGAAAGCTAGAAAGGGGGGAAAGGAAAACCAAGGGGAAGGATAGAAGACCATACAAACACCAATAAATTTCTCCCAAAGATAAGGACTCCATTTTAAAGATTTGCATGAGAGAGCGAGGAGGAGTACTAAAGCTTCTCGTCATGGAATGAATTTTAGAGAGGGAGGATCACCATCCTGGCTGTAGAGGCCTTGAGAGAGACTGGCACCTATGTTAGCCATGATATCTGCTTCCTTATTATTTTGACGAAGAATGTGGAAAACCTCGAAGGATTGAGGCAGAAGAAGCTTAGCTTTTTTATATAATCGACGACATTTGATATCTCCTGTAGGATACCCATTGATCATCTTATAGATGACGTGCCTAGAGTCACCAAATATCAGGACCTTCCGGAGATTTTTGTCTCGTGTGAGATGGAGACCCTGGAGAAGAGCCATCCATTCAGCTTCGTTGTTGGTTCTAGAGCCAAGACCCTAGGCAAATATTTGTTCCACTTGTCCTCCGGGATCCAACAAGATCCCACCCGTTCCTGCCACCCCTGGACAATTTTAGCATTTTGATATGCTTTAAAAGTGATATTTTTTTTTCTTGTGGCAACCACAACTACAACCTACTTTTTTATAAAGCGCATGTAGATATTGTTTTCTAATAGAGTTTAAAGGAAGCAATTTAATAAGGAAAAACTTGAAGACTATTATAAGATGAAACAATTTGAATTGGTAGACTAATTTACAAACTTACAATCCAATTGATTAACACATATTATATGTGAAAGTGGTAGTTACTAGAAAACATGGAAAAATCCAATTCTAAAAGAGAGGAGATGAGCTTTAGAGTCATAGGAATAATTTCAATTTATAAATAATAAACATTTGTAATAGTGGTAATTACTAGTATAAGTGAAAATGTTCATATTAAAAATGATGATGTGTTATTTTTTTAATTATAAAAACAATTTATTTGTCATAATGGTAACTACTGGTATAAAAAAAGGGATATATATATATATATATATATATATATATATATGTATATGTATATGTATATGTATATGTATATGTATATGTATATGTATATGTATATGTATATGTATATGTATATGTATATGTATATGTATATGTATATGTATATGTATGTATGTACTTTAAAAAAATATAATTAACAATGTAAAAATAGTTGCTTACTCTTTTTTAATTCTTTTTCCAATCCCTAATTCTCATACTTCTATAATATAGTATTTGATAATTAAAAAATATTTAATAATTTTTTTCTTACATCACCCCAATCTTCATTACATACAACAATTCTAATAATAATAAAAGAATATTTTTTTCACAAAGAATATAAGAATATATATTACATATATCCCTTATCTTTTAACTTCTATAAGAATATATATTACATATATCTTTCATCTTTTAACATCTAAAAAGATATAGTATATATAATAAATCTAATCATAATAATTGCAAGATGTAACAAGCATTGCATGGCAACATATACTTATCGAGGTTGGTGTTGACACAAACTCAGCCAACAAAACCAGTCCACGGGGTTTCCCACTCTGTTGACACCCAAACCACCATAATCTCCCTGAGCACTGACCTAAACAGGTTTTACCTCGTTCGACAACACCCACAGAGCGGATGAAGTCTCACCTGAGATGTTCGAGGGAGAGCTGAAGGAACCAAGTTTCTGCAGAATGAGAGAGGACAATGTGCATCAACTTATCAACTTAGCACAACATTAACAGATCCGATCATTCAACTTATGCATTCATATAACCATTCATTATCATTCTTCAACAGGTCACATCATTTAATCGTAACTGTAGTAAAAACATTGATGCACAAACAGATACCACATAATAACATCATTTAAAACAAGGAAACATCGCATCATTTATAGATCCATGTCGTAGATTCACATCACATTCATAATTGAGTCACAGAAAAATAGTAAAACATAAAAATAGAAAAGAACACAATGATTCAGCTCAACTTCCGCCTTGTCATATTACTTCCGTAAAAAATCACAGATTCTCCAAAACAATTCACCGATCAACAGATCTCACTTCATGCGCAGATCTTACATAACCAAAAACTCAGACAAACTCAAGTTTAATGTCTCAAGATCATTTGAAGGCAAGATGCTCCAAAGATGCATAACACTTACAATTCAACATCTACTTATAGGCTTGCTCCTTTACATTCAAGGTCCACTTAGACAACTTCCTAACTAACTCTTAACTTATTCTACCAAATAATGACCAATATCCACAAAATATGGTCCAAAACTACAAAAGATGACATAAAATATATAAAATATTATATTCTTTGCCTTGCACGCCATCTTCCACTTGCGTGGTGTCTTTGAGCTTGCACAACATCCACAATGTTGCATAGCTAATGTATCCCAAAAATGACTACCAATAGGCCCCCAACACAATCTTGTGGCTTGGTCTCGAGCCACGTCAGCTGGACATAGTGTACTTAGTGATCTTCAACTTGAAGTATTCATACTACTGATCGATCTCCTTGACTTGTGTCCTGACCTTTTCAGCGATCTCCTGACTTCCTGTCAAATCGTGCTTCAATGGGTGCTCCACTATCTTCTCAGCAACCTCCTTCTTTCCTTCCTACGTGGTTGTTAGCGCAGCAACTAGTTTAACAGAAATTTGCGCTCCAATATCTTGGAACTCATCTAACTGCCCGTTGTGCTTTCGATGTTGCTCCTGAGCCTTTCCAACATGATGCTCCAACTCCTTCAGCTCTTCAAACTTTGTAATCTGAACAACTGGTGGCATTGTTCTCAATGTCATCTTTAAATTCGTCAGTTTCTCTTCTACCTCCTGCAACTGCTTGGTTAGTTGCGCTAACTGCTCACCTTGGACGACGCTGCCCCAAAATTGTGTCATTGCATAAATGACCTTCTTCACTGCCTGCACCATCTCTTCTAGCTGTGTCGTCGCATCCTCTATGGCGCTCTTCCTTTCTGTGATTTGTTCCAGTGGTGTTCTGGGATGCACTAGATCATTCATATCTACATTGTCTTGTTGCAACTATGCGATGACCACTCCAAGTCATTTTTCTCTCTCCACTGCATCCAGTTCCACGGTGCTCTCAGACACATACTAACAAGAATCTGAAATGGCCTCTTCCAGCCACACTCTGCTATCCTAGAGGTGTGCCTTCTTAACTATTAGTCGATCTTGCTCTTTCTTCAGCTCCATAATCTCTGTGGCACTCTTCACCCTCAACTCCTCTTGCACCTTCTTCAATTCTTCTAGCTCTTTCTGCACTTTCGCTTCCTTCTCCTATGATCTCAAAAAATGACCGCTGATTTTTTCTCTCTGTCTTCCAACTCCTGGTTGGCGAATCTTTGCATGTGCACCAAATTTTGCATGGAAAACACATTGATTTTGATAGACAGGTCCTGAAACGCTGCAGGGAGGTGTTCAAGCCCTCATTTTTTGTCTCAATTGCAGTCGGGGGAATTTGAACATTCTAAGCTCATGTCTCAGTGTTGATTGAGCCAAATTCCTGCACAGTCGCTCCTTCTGGCGCTCTCTTCAAAACAACATCATATAAAGAACCAAGTTTTGTTCTTACCTCCGCAAATCCCTCTTGTGTGGATTTATTCATTTCCTTTGCTGCCACATCTGTTGCATCAGTAACCTCCTTGACAAGCCAATTCAATTGCACTTCCATCCCTGGCCCGGTGCTACTGTTCACGCCCTGTTCATATCATTTCTTCATTCTGGACTTGTTAAATGCTCACTCTTCATCTAGGTCAATGGGTGTCTCTGTCGACTCTGTATCGTATTCATGGTGACTCTACTGGTCATCTTTATGCACAGAACCAACAGGTGCATCCGCTGGGGGTCCTGTCGATACTTCCTCCAAAATGGCCGATTCTCTCCATGCCACCGACCAATCATTAACAACCGCCTCCAATTATCCATTAGACAACTTGTAAGGCATCGACAACCATTTTTTGTCCGATTCGCACCATGCTTGCAAGTTAATGGCATATGGCCTGATTCCAAACCGAGTAATCCATTGATACTTCATCGCAGCTTCCTGAGATAACCGAGGAACTTTCACAGCTGCCGCATACAATGATTCCCAATAGACCCAAAATTGGATCGCACAATCCTCCATTCTTTTAGGTTCCTTTACCCACCAGAGATTTTGGTAACGTGCACCCTTGCATACTTTCACTGCTTCTATGTCCATGCCTTGATAGTCGACTAGCTCCATCCAAGCCACAAGTGTGATCAAAATAAAAAACCAACTATATGTAAATGGTCTCTCTCCCACCTGTACTACCACTGCATCCTCTGCCAACTAGTTCATCAAAAAGAGTGACCAATTCATTTGTACCCCTTCCACGCATTGCTCTACACACACAATCACCCCTTAGTTACATTGTATGGGGCGGTTCTTCCTGAAAACTTTGCTGGCCAAAATTATTCCACTAATATGCACTGCTTGGTCATTGATACTGTCAATGCAGTAAGCCCGCCCATCGTGCTCCAACCCATAGGGCTTCTTCAACCTCACCACAAGCTTATTGTCATTATCCTTACCTCCAAATACTGTGAAGGGTCTGGCCCATCCTTCGACAACCCTGTGATATATGATATCAAGTCCACCGTGATTTTGACTGGTGTGTCCAGCCACAATGTTCCTCCATGAAAACAAACCAAAAGATTCTTTACGCAGGCATTCACCTCATTGAACTACCCAAAATGCGGCATGCTAATCAGCCCTAGTAAGCTTGCTTTGTTCAGTCCACTTGCCCAATCCCACAGAATGCATTTTATTCGGTCGCCTTCTACTGCTACGATTGACACATATGGTTCCTTTGCAACATCTTCCCATGCAAGCAAGTCATGGTCATCGTACTTCATTTGCATCAGTGTAGGCATAGTATCTGTAGTGCATACCATCCCCTGTGGTAGCGTTGACATCTTCACTTGGTACTTTTGATTCTTGGTGAGCTTCCTGGGCTGCGCACCGAGCCGACAGGGAATTATATACCCAGGGATATCCTTAGTGGAAACCCCTGCACGAGATGTTGACTCCACGACTCTGAAGCTTGATGGACCCATCTACACAACTTCCTCCACTGCACTCGCAGACATTCTAGTCTACCTCTTCTTCAGCACCGGGGAGCTAGGATTTTGTCCCTTCCTCTTCTTCTTCACACTAACAATGATCCTATTGGCATACTTGGGATTTCCTCCTCAATGGTTACCGGTCCGACTGGTGAGTTTTGTTCACTTGAAATATCCACCGTGATCAGTTCACTCTACATTGTTGCACCTGTGCCCCACAATGCTTAACAGTTGTGCACCTTCTCTTCTCTTAGAAACTCACCCAACTCACTCTAATTCTGCTCTCCAACTCTATAACTTTGCTCAATATTGCACAATGGTGTCTTCCGACCGCATTGATCCCCTTCTTATAGCATCAAGACGATCCATACCCATCATTACCAAATCAACGTGATCCACTTGACCTCATCATGACCAAATCATGCATTGACTACCTGAATCTGACGTCGATCCTATCAATCCAATAGTCGGGTCCACCATTAATATGCATCACTACAACAAGCGTCGTTGGTTAATTTCTTTAACTATCTACATTTATTGCTGATTTGACTATGTCACAACCCTATGGCCATTGCGACAGACCTTCCTAACTGCGCTATTGACTCCTCTACTTGTGCATCCACTTCCCCTTGGTGCATCATTCTTCTATCTATCCATCCTACCGACTTTTTTCTTTTTTTCTTTTTTTTCATTGCGTAGTGCCTCAAGAATTGTGTGGTTTCGAGCCCATCCTATAGGGCTTCAACCTGCTCCCATTCACTAGCTTTGGCAGCATCGCACCATCTAATTGCTGCAGTTGCACTGCACCTCTTGGAGTAATGGAATTACAAGATATGGTCCTAACCAATGCATTTGTAACTTACCTGGACGCTTCATGAACTTGCTGTCATACAACAACACCAAATCTCCTTGCTGAAACAGTTTATTCTTTATATGGCGATCATGTCACTCCTTCTGTCGATTCTTCTCGACGTGCTGGTGAAAACCCGCAACAAAGTGGTCTTCCTCAAGCTGAACTAATTGGTCCAATCGTTCTTCCAGTGTTGCTTCATCGTCCATGTTCATCGTTGCTGCAATGCAAAGAATCATAACAATGTACTCCATAGGCATGACTGCTTCTTTTCCATACACCAATTTGAATGGTGTATGTCCTGCCAATCTTTTGCAAGTGGTGAGATATGTAATGTCCCCATTCAAATAATTTCATAGCAGGAAAATTCCATCAATTCTACTAGTTCCCTAGGTTGGGTGGAAACATTGGGAAGTTAATAAGGGAGCTAATAAATGGTGTTTAGACATTAGAAGGAATAAATATATATTTAATGGAGTTAATTAAAAGAATTCAAGTGAAAAATGAAATGGCTATGGAGAATGGAGACACATGGAGACTATGGGGCCCACTCAATCTAAAATTCCTATGTTAAATGGCATCCTCCTCTTGCAATATCGAATCTATGGGAAGCCTAATGTTTTTGGATGGATTATAAGGTTAATATACTTGTCCATATACTTCATAGGTTGAATTTGGGATGAATTGTAACTTAAATGGGGAGAGAAAGAGCCAAATGGGAGTTTCATGGACACTTGGCTAGATTCCCATCACATTTATGACATCTATGACACCAATGATGGAGATTCTATGACAGTTATGATAGTTATGACACAATTCAGATATGAAGGCTGACATGTGACATATCTGGCATGTCAGGCCTAAATAGAGCATCTTAGAGGGTGCTCACGGGAGTTGTAGAAGGCCAAGAGGCTCCTACTCAAATTTGGGAGAAGAGGGAAGGTGAAGAGAGAGGCCACATGGCATAGCATGAGAACCCACACCAATTTGACTTGGCTTTGTTTTATGGATGTATTTGGAATGATAGAAGACCAATAATTTTAATAAAATTCAAGGATCAACCATGAGAAGGTCCTTTTGATCATTTGTGAAAATTGTTATTGTGAAGAGAGAGAGCTAGTGGATGACTAGTTCATGCCTTATCCAGTTTTGAGGTGAAAGATTCCCATCCTAGTTGGTGTTTGGAGAGGTCACTCAGGTATTTCAAGGAGATTCAATGGAGTCATAAGTTACAGGTTCAAGTTACAGTAGTGTTGGCCTGAATTTATGAATCAGAGCCAATAAGGAGGTTTTGTCCACACAATCAGCTTGAAGCAGCGTCCGGTGTGTTTGGATTAACAAAACCTCGTAGGTTATGGTCTTGCTACCAGCTAGTTTGTCTCTTAAGGAGAACTTAAAACCAACAAAATCTAACCTATTCTAATATTTATCCTACCTAATTACCTAAAATATCCTAAGGTTGCTTTCTTAAGGA
>LPNX010127278.1:0-59948 GCA_001517045.1 Pseudotsuga menziesii
TATGGAGCTGTAACACAAAATTATATTAAATGAGTGTACAATAGCCAACCCTGTAATAAAATAGGCTGCTGAATATATAGAATACATGAGCAAATTGAATGCATAAGGAATCATCCAAATATAGCATAAAGCAGGCTTACCCAAAATAGGCAAATCCCCCATAGGTGTAAAAACTTGATCCCAAATCTATCAAGGACCCCATGAATTAGCAAGGGAGCATGGGCAAGCTAAAGAGTGTTCAAATGGCAGCTCATACATGCTTTTTCATGGAGGAAAGAGTGGAGGAGGAAGAGGCAACAAAGCTGATTCACCTCACCTAGTCTTGCTTTCCTATGTGCCTTAAAACACTGAAAAAGCAAGCAATAAAGCAGAAAAAGCAGAAGGGCGCCTAGGAGGCCAGGAATAAAGCATATTTGATTCCCAAGGCTTTCCCAAGCACTCCATGATTCAATAATGGCAAGTTTGACCTCTATGGATAGGAAATTATCAACTTGCACATGGTGGGACTCATGGACTAGGCAAATAAGACAAAATAAATGAAATAATGTCTAAGTGGGAAAATACTATGGGTTGATTATTCTAAAAAAAATATCACTATTCCAATGTCATGGATCCAATAGAGTTGACGATTATTTGATCTGAAACACGATTGGTATTTTATGTCCAAGTGCAACTCGCAACCTAAATCCTCTCAAGGACATAGCCCGGGAAATAGAATTTGAGTCATGAAATAGATCTAAGTTACATAAGCTCCTATAGGTTCATTTGGGTACGGATACACCAACCATGGATGAAAATAATAATAGGATGGTGAGAAAGTGTACATCATTTTTTTATCATCCCATGCCAATTTTGCACAAGGGGGACAATTTTTACTTGAAATATTTTAAGAGACCATCAACAATGTGACCATATCCACAATGGCCAAACACATATGTGGGAGCTAACGAAATTGTGTTATGTTTCGGAGTTTGGATTTTGTGCCCTGATTCAATTGCTCAAAAATGGTATTATTATACCATATCTAGAACTAGTATTTTGTTTAGTAAGGTCCAATGGGAAGAAGGCATTTAGGGTTTCTAGGGATAAATTAGGTTTCTAGGTTTCTAGGGATAGATTAGGTTTCTAGGACTAGATTTAGTCACTACTAATGTATATGAATTCTTGATAGTAGATATTGTTCAGTAGTGACATTGCATTTGATATTAGTTACTACAAACTAGGGTGTTTAGGGCTTTTAATACAAACTAGGGTGTTTAGGGATTTTAATACAAACTATGGTTTAGGCTACAAAATAGGGTTTCTAGTGTTTAGAATACAAACTAGGGTTTTATACATTGGTCAAAGGTGACATTGCAAATTTGATAGTAGTCATTGGTCAATGATGGCATTGCATGATTCATGTAAGTGCAAAAATTTGATATTAGATATTGATCAGTGATAACAATTTATAGATATAAAATTATAAATGCTTGATAGTATATTTTTGTCAATGATGATAGACTTTCAAAGTTGCAAAACTACATGAATTTTTGATAGTCAATAGTGGTCAATGATGACATTAAGCAAAGTTGTATAGGTATGAATGTTTAATGGTAGATATTTTTCAATGGTGACATTGCATTTGATATTGGGCATTGGTCAATGATATATTTGTTGCTACAAACAAGGGTTTCTATGGTTTAGCATACAAACTAGGGTTTCTATACTAGGATATGCTTACAAGAAAGGATAGGTTTACATGCTAAGCTAGGTTATTCTATGTAGTTTAAGTTTAGTGTAAGATAGTATTAAATTAGAGTGGTTTAGGCCAATGTATGGTTGCTAAAAGTAGGTTAGTTGGTCTTATAAAAATGGGATAGGTTATGTTTATTATGTGAGGTTGGGGTAGTTCATGCTAGATTAGGGTAGGGTAGGCTATTATAGGAATGGATAAGCTAGATATTCTATGTTTGGGTAGGTTTGGTAAGATAGGTTAGATAGTTGAGTGGTTTAGGAGAAAAGGACATTATTGTAAGCATTATTACGATGAGGACATACTACAGTTTACACATGGAATCTTTTTAATACTTTAAGAAAATACCTCCAACTATACTTCATATCTTGTATATTCGCACGCATAGTATATCATATCGCTAAGTGGAGCAACTCAACACACTACAACTTAAGGTGATGGAAAAAGATCTATGAGCAACATATAAACTATCAAATTTAAAAGTTACATTAGGAATCTTACATTAGGAATCTTGCATGAATCTACCTCTGCATGAGAGGGAATAGGCTGCGAGACAATAGACTCTTCTTGGGAAACCTGCACAAAACCTGTCAAGTATCAAAAATAGGATACATATTGAATACATTACAATCTATAAGTTATAAATATATAGAAATAAAATTGACAAATTAACAAGTATAGAACTCTTACCCCTATTGGTGAAGAACCAAACCCATAGGCAATATTGACAGCCGCATCAATGTTCTCAACATTGATCGATGGACTATGCGACTGTGGTGTGCCATGGGACACCGACTGTACATATTTGTTCACAAATGTTGTTAGATAATTAAATAGAAATAAAGTGCGAAACAATTAAATATTTTGACATGAAACAAAGTATAATATTAAAATAATGAGTTTTACTTACAAAGCGAAGTAATCCATCATCTCGAAAATCGGAAGCAGGGCCATAGCATATGCCTCCACACGATGTGCAAGGTTGTGGAGTAACACGGTGCTCTGAAGACTCTGCATCTCCTCTGTGATCTATAGATCGGCCCACCGTAGAAGTGCCAGCCCCTTGGTCTGCATTGCCTTGGACATCAGTCCCATGCTCAAGCAATGTCTCTTCCATGTCAAGTAGTGCCTCTTGTGTATACTCAATGACAGGACATGCAGGAGGGTATACCCGAGGGGGTTTTGGTGTGCGTGGTGGGCGTGGCACACGGTTGGGATCTCTCCTGGCTCCTTCCCTATCTTGGGGCATCCCATGACCAACACCCTGGTTGCCTAAGATATCAAAGTAGTTAACATGTTTCCCTAGGATGAATTCTGCATACAGCTTCCTGAGGAAATAAAATGGGATGTCCCTATTCCCATGGGGGTCTTCATCGAAGACCATATACCAGCGATCCATCCAATTAGCCTTTATATTTGGTTCAATGCACCAGTCTATGGAAATGTGTGCTCGACTAGTGGGTGGAACCAATCCAGTGCTAGGGTCCCGGAATAATGAAAATAATTGGTCTTTAGTAATTTTAAGGTTTTTGATGTCTTTATGTGTCAATCCATCGGCGTAGTATCGCCTCCTAGATTCTCTATACGAGGTAATGTTGTACAAATCTCCTTGGGCACCGAAAATTGTGTTTGTGATTATGTCCAATGCATCGGATAAAGAATTTCTCAGACGACCCCTCCCTCTAATGGATGAGCTAAGGCGCCTCAATGATGCCAGGTGTGAAATAATTTGTGTGTTTCTGTCCACTTCCCCCTCCGGGTCTGGGTTTGGTTGTGGGTTATGGGAGGGTGGGTTTTCCACATTCTGTTGTTCATTTGTGTTGTCTGTTTTAATATTTAAACATAAAATTGCAAGTTAATTTACTTATCTAATCATTGTTTGATTGTTCACATTCAATTATTTTTTAAAATTTGTTCAAAATAATTCTATAAACAAAGAAATTATCAATAAAATTAAACAATGGAAGGTTTTAAATGAGGAGAGAACTAGCATTTAAATACCTGCCATTGGAGTGCCCACCTCAGCGACACCTTGAACTCGGCCTCGACCTTGAAAAGGTAACACCCAAAACGCACCTGCGGTTTTTCGCTACTCCGTTTTATCGTTGCTGCGTTATTTCAATGTCCCGATATTGTGAAAATGAGCTCGCGGCCACTGTTTTATTTTTTATTTTTTTTTTAATATCGCAAGTGCGATATATTGCACTTGGGACAAGGTTGAAATGGATATGTGGGAGACCAATATAATTAGTAACAACCATATTATTAAAACAAATTAATAGGTTGAGAATATATATAATTTAAGGATATGTTATAGTTGAAATTAAACTAATTTGAAATTAAGCTCATATTTGTATCTTATTGGAGATATGTTAATAATTGTATTTATTAATTAATTTAAAATTTAATATAAATTTATTGAGTTAATATAACAATTTTGATCTATTTTGACTCATAGCTTCCAAATGGACTTGGAATAAGTGTTATGTACATTAACTTGACTCCCCATTAGGAGATGGAGTTCTATTGCCACATAAGTTGCACATTACCATGCCATTAAGTGCAGTTATCCCATGAGTTCAAAGGAATTTATGAGGAGTTTAGAGGAGTTTATTAGGAGTTTGACTAAACCTTGTGCACATTAGGTCGACTTCTAGCCACTAGATGGATTTTAATTGTCACATAGACTACACATTACCATGACATTAAGTTCAGTTTTCACATGAGTTATTTTTTTGTCTTTTTACTATTTTTTTCCAACTACCATAAAGTGTAGTTATCACATGATTTGTTTTCAATTTTTTTACACTTGTTAATTATGGATTTTGAATGACGTGCATAGAATAAATGTGGATAGTACACTTGTCTTGTTCT
The DNA here is from genome assembly GCA_001517045.1 of Pseudotsuga menziesii. Taxonomy (NCBI): domain Eukaryota; kingdom Viridiplantae; phylum Streptophyta; class Pinopsida; order Pinales; family Pinaceae; genus Pseudotsuga; species Pseudotsuga menziesii. The sequence goes on from LPNX010127278.1 coordinate 4,610, forward strand.
TGTCCATAGATGAAAAAGAATAGATGTTAGTCCACCCCCAAATTCTATGAGATATTCCTCTTTTGACATAATTAATATAACATTATAGTAAATAATAATAATAAATTAATAATAATATTAATAATAATTATTATTATTATTATAAGTATGTATAATATATTAATATGGATTACGGTTGAAAATGATGGCCTTCGTTGACCTTGTCAATACTTCTTTTGTGGTCCCCTTAAAAAAATTAACATGTTACTCACAAAAAGTATAATTCCTATGAATTTAATCTATATCTTCTTGCATATCTTGCACCGAAAACTCATTAGTATAATATTCTTCAAAACATGATGGTTCAAAATAAACTTGTGAAAATAAAGCAACATTTACAGTCTCACCTCTTGGATTTTCTTCGTGTGCCAAGCTTCTGTAATAAATTTCATTTAGGCTTCTTACCTTCCTTGTAGGACTTGTACATGAAACTGGAGAACTAGATGAGGGGCTACTTGGTGTATTTACAAAATTTGGAACTAAAACATTAATGGGTTTCTCATGATTAATATCATCAATAATATCACTATTCAAACCATCTTTTGACTTCTCAACATGGTGTTTTTTTATGACCGTAAACTCCCCCTTGATAAAAAAATCACATCCTTAGACACAACGATGTTATTGGTGAGAGGATTATACAACCTATAAACCTTAATTTTCTCATTGTATCCACAAAAATGCATGGTTCACTTTTTGGATCCTACTTTTGTCTCTTTTTATCAACTATATGAACATAGGATAAAATTCCAAAAAATTTGAAATGATTAACATTAGGATTTTTGTCATACCATGATTGGTAATGAGTCATAATTTCAAGTGCAATTGTGGGAATTTGATTGAGAATGTATATTGTTGTAGCAACTTCACCTCCCCAAAAGGAATTGCTTAATTCCCTCGTCTGTAACATAGTTCTTTCCATTTCCATCATTGTACGTTTCTTCATTTTAACTATCCCATTCTGTTGAGGTGTATAAGTAGTGGTGAGTTGTCTTTTAATGCCATTCATATCATAAAAATTCTAAACACCTCTTGAGAAAAACTCTCATGATCCATGGTTAGTACTCATCCATGTGTTGATTTTCCCTCCAACTCAACCAATGCACATTTTGGATGTTCCTTGTGTTGCCTATGAAGCTTGGAACAACTATATGCTACTAGTACTTTCTTTGGGTCAGTTTGGTAGGCCTTTCATCATCCCACCCAAATTAATTTGTATTTGGGAGGGTTGGATGTTTGAATATTGCTTTTATGCTTGGAGAAAGTAGTTCAACGAGTTGAGTCGGGTGTAACCAAGACCAGGTTGGATAATATTTAACTTAAACCACTTAAAACACAAATGTGACCACAATTTTTTATTTTTATTTATGTGTTTTAATATGTATACATGTTTTTCTGAAGCATAAGGTGTTTATACATGTGTTTGTAATAAGAAACAATCATTTGTAAGAAAAAAATTAGTTTTTAGAAGGGTTTATCATTCTTTTGTGTGTGCAAGAGGGGTGCAAGGAGTTTTAAAAGCATTAATCATTCTAAACATGATATATGTATGAGGTCAGAAGAGAAGATGATGGCTACAATGAATTATAAAATGGACTAGAAACTTGATGAGTGTACTAGGATAGAGTGCACCAAAACTAGATTAGAAAAGGAAAATCAAACAAAAACAAAGTATTAGAAACTCTCTTCCCAATATATGCATATCGATGCTCAGGTGTAAATAAGAAAGGACTCAAAATCAACTATACTACATATCCATTATATATAGAAATAATGAATCATGTCCTTGAAAAAGATACATAGTGGATTGAATGTCAAAAATAGATCATAGCCACAAACATATACACTATGGATCTATTTCGTAGTATATAATATGATAACAAATAGAACTTGAAGTGGGTGTAAAATGATTCTCCATGTAGTACAAATGTTATATGACATATGGTATAGTCTTGCAAAACTCAAGTAATTGAAATGGTGAAAGAGTTACTAGAGACCAAGGTCTTCAACGAAAACAATTGATATGTATGTGTTTTTACCATGTGAATAAATAAGTTGAAAAAAACATGGTGAACACCGATTTATTACCACTCGTTGATCTATATTGTTAACAAATGCAAGAAAACACATTGATTATTATTATGTGAATCAAGGTGCTAGTACATTATAGCAAGTTTAATTAAGGGAGTTGTCACCAAACACTTTCTTTAATTTATCAATTAGGGGACATTGATGATTTTGCACTTTCAATAGAGAGGGATATTTACATTGATGAATACATTGCCTAACGTAGTAAAAGATATCTAAATATATTTCTTATAAAAAAATAGTTGACATTGTTGCGAAGATATTTGTTGGAAGGGGGGCATTATCCCCCATCAACCAACATCAAGAAGTATCATGGACTTATTTGTTTTATAAATGAATTGGAAAATTATCTATAGGGATATACAAACAAGTATTATTCTCTCGTGCACTAGGTGTTAATAACACACAAAATAGGCCCTTTGAGCAACAATTGATTATGAAATTCATTGACAAAGGAGAGGACCTCCACAAATGATGAAAATGTAATTGTTTTCTAAATGTTGCATATCGCACTTGCGATATATCGCATATGCATTTTGAAAATTTACATATCGCATATGCGATATATCGCATATGTGTTTTTTAATGTTACATATCGCATATGCGATATTTAACATTACAAAACATGAATGCGATATATCGGATATGCGATATAGATTTCCACGAACCTTAGCCTTGTGTTTGGGCTTGGGTTATTCCGAACGTACCATCAATAACGCATATGCGTTCTTGATTTACACTTCGGAAGTGTGTTTCTGATTTCCTAAGTGGCACCAAAAAGTGGAACCAACTTCGTGCGAGCACCCGTAAAAATTCTACAATAAAAAATTTACATGTATTTATGATAATCGAAATACAATTAATGTAAAAGGAATTCCAAGAAAAGTTACCATCAGACAAATATTTTCCTTGCAAATGAAAATATATGTATGTAAGGGATGAAAGTTTTTTGCAATCTATTTAATGGTTGACAAGGATAAAGATAAACAACTTAAAATACAGTATATACTAATCTTAAAATATTTTAAAGACATATTTCTGTAAGAAGTTTTCAGATTATCTCCAAAAGGGGACATAGACTTGACGATCGATCTAGTACGAGGAGTGGTACCAGCATTGAAAGATTCCTATCAGATGAATATAATAGAACTTATTGAACTTAAATCACAATTGTAGGAGATAATCGATAAAAAGTATGTTCAACCTAGTGTTTCCCCTTGGGGAGCACATGTCTTATTTGTAAAGAAAAAAGATGGCACTTTAAGACTATGCATAGATTATCAACAGATAAATAATATGAATTTTAAAAATTGATATCCTTTTCCTCGAACAAAGGATTTGTTTGATCATTTCTGAGGGGAATCCATATTCTCCAAAATAGATTTAAGACCATGATACCATCAGGTAAAAATCAAGGATAACGATATCTTTAAAACCGCTTTTAGAACCCGATATGGACATTACAATTTTGTCATAATTCCATTTGGTATAACAAACACACCTGCATCATTTATGTGCTTAATTAATAGTATATTAAGTAAATACTTAGATAAATTCGTAGTCGTCTTTACTGATTACATATTGACTTACTCTAGGAATAAACAAGAGAATGAAGAACATTTAAAAATAATTTCACAAGTGTTAAGAGAACAACAACTTTTAACTAAGTTTAGCAAGTGTGACTTCCTTAAAGACAAAATCCAATATCTAGGACACATGTTGTCCAAAGATGGAATATCAGTCGACCTCTATAAGATTAAGGTTATCACAGAATGTCTTGTCGCAAAGAATGTAACAGACATAAGATCATTCATGGGTATTACTGTCTATTATAGAAAATTTATTGAAGGGTTTTCTAAGATAGCCTACCTGATAACATTACTTTAGAAGAAAGGTAAGAAAGTTGACTGAAGCAAAAAGTGTACTAAAAGTTTTAATAAATTGAAACATATGTTAACCACATCTCCTATCCTAAAAATTGTTGGTCCTTTCAAGGATTTTATCATATGCACTGACGCATGTAAAGAACGATTAGGCAGGGTACTAATTCAAGAAAACTATGTCGTGGCATACGAATCTAGGAAGTTAAAAGAACATGAGAAGAATTATGCTATGCATGGCTTAGAACATGCTATCATCATACATGCACTAAAAATGTCATGACACTACATCATCAGAAGAAGATTCCTATTAATGTCACATTACCTAAGTCTAAAATACTTGCTTGATAAAAAAAACCTTAATGCTAGACAAGTTAGGTGGTTGTCATTTTTAAGTGAATATGAATTCAAAATAAAATATATAAAAGGAAAAGAGAATAAGGTTGGAGACACTTCAATTCTTATTTTTCAATGATCAAAGAGAGCCATTATGTCAGAAACTTTCGATGTCTCTCTTCGAGCATTGAAATATATGAAAGAAACAGGTAATACAAGATCATTATGATCAGTGAAACCTCTCGTACTTAAGTTTCTGCATGATGTAGGATCAACCTTTACGGTTTGTCTTGCCGCATGCTTGAACAAAGAGAATACATATCTGTGAATCCCAATCATAGGACTTGGAATCTTGTAAGGGACTAGCTCTCTTCCTAGTCACACAAAGTTCCATACTCTCCTCAAATGAATATTGAGATAGCCTACTCTCTTCAAATGAGTATTGATATAGCGTACTCTCTTCCTGGTCACACGGAGTTCCATACTCTCTTCAAATGAATATTGAGGGCTTGAGAGCCTAGATGATTAGAGCTTGAAAGTTAAAAGTGTAAATTTTAAAACATGCTTATGAAGAAAGGGACGATACCACATTGTGGGTGCAAAGTTGGCACTAAGAAATGGTGAGATTGGGAGTGAAATAAAATAGTTGTCGGTCGAAGTAAATAATTTGATAGTAAAGTAAAACGTTTTGGAAGCATTATAGGTAAAATGTTTAAAGTAATAACCTAGAATTATGGTTGAATTTATTTTATTTTATTTAAAGTTAAAAATTTGAATGTAAAATAGATTTAATGTTGAAATGGAAAAGAAAAAGGTAATGGAGCCTTTCCAATAGCAAAACTTAATGGAGAATCCAACCCTCCAGTCCGACTATATGGTTTGCCCCTCCCCTCCTAGTCTATAAGATGAACTTCGATGGCAGATCCAAAGGAAACCCGAGTCTGGTGGGATTTGGGGGTCTTTACTGTGACCACGATGGTAGGATCACGATGGTGTTCCTGGGATCAATAGGGTAGGATACCAACAACTCAGTCTAATTGGAAGGATTAATCTGTGCCCTCCAGGTTTTGATTAGGGGTGGTTTTTTTCCCGCGATCATCAAAGGCGACTCCAACACTCTCATCTAGATGGCCAATAGTTTGATGAATGGGAAAATGTCTAAAAAAGTCTGTCCTAGCTTGCAACTTGCTTACCAGCTGGACTAGCTACACGTTCTCCTTCATTCCTACCCAACAATCTCCTTTTTCCATGTCAAACGGGGGGCCAACAAAGCTACCGACCAGTTGGCAAATGCTAACATGGATTACGGATTGGGCTTCCGACGCAACAGCCTAGAGGATTTTGGAGAGGATGAATGGGCCCATCATTGTCGCCATCTAGCCACAAGGGACATTGACAAGGAAACATAGATGGCTAGTCCAGCAAACGAGAGGATAGGTGGTGATAGGAGGCACAAGCATGCCTACACGAGGCTAGACTAATGCTGTGCGGTCACACTGGTTTAAATGCCCACTGGATATGGTGGCTGTACTGCACCATTATTTCAGTTTATTCCACAGGGATTGATAAGATTGGCACAATGCAATGGGATCATCAGCTGAATTGGGTTCATAATTACCACAGGAAAAACAGTTTTGTCTCTGGTACGAAGGCTATCATTCTCATGACATGTCTAATGCATGCTAAGTTCAGGGATGGGAGCGCTCCCATGCATTCCCCACTACCTTATTCTTAGAGGGTTGGGCCTCATTCCACTGAGTATCAAAACACAGAGTTCAGGCTATCAAATCCTATTCCCACCCCATGTTCTTCCCTAGTGTTTTCTTCTGTGGGTGCTTCTTAGCACAGCTTCCTGTCACTCTCTTTCCATTCTCAGCTTGGCGCTATGGCCCCCAAACAAAAATTTAGGAGGGATGCTTGCACTAGAGAATCGTCTAGCCAGTCTACTTGAAAATGGAAATCAATCATGCGTCGAACTCGTCAAACCACTAGGGCTCAGCTCCAAGCTCAGGAGGAGACTGAGCATTTCAAGGAGCACGTTCTGATCGGTATTCGTAGAGAGGTGAAAAGGGTGGTCGAGGAGTTATGGACCGAGGTGAAAGGTATTCCATGGGAATGTCTACATGCGGAGGTGGTAGACTGGGTCCTGGACCCTGGAAACACTGCAAGATGCACCTCTTCCTATGACCACATGCTGATGACCTATTGGGTGATTGTGTGCCTGGTGGACCATTCACGAGAGATACGGGAAGCTAAGAGAGATGGGTACATGGAACCAGTTCCTTTCTGGAAAGACCAAAATAGAAAATGCCACACAATGCACTAGAAAATTGACATCCTCGCAGCTCGATTGGGTTTTCCTTTTCACCCTGTTGATCGTCGTACTCTGGAGTTTGCTTGGCCCCAGGCTAGGGACAACAGAAGTGTCCCAACAGAAGTCGGAGTCTAGTGAGATCCCTGAACATGGTAGGCTCCCAGCAAGCGGTTGCAGCATGAATGATAGGTTCCCATCAAGCAGTTGCGGTGTGTACCTCATCTGTTGTGCCCTTTTGGGGTCCTTCTCCTACTAGTCGGGTCTGACACCCTTTAATGTCTGATTTTTTTTAGGGTTTAGGTTATGTTTTTAGTTGCTTAGGTAGTTGTTGTAGTAGTAGCAGTGGTAAACATGTAATTAATGGGGAATCTCGAGGTTATAGGCACTATAGCAAGTCTGTTTTGATAAGGGAAGGACAACTTTGTATTTTTGTTCAGAATTATGATAGTACTACTTGTAAAAGGGGGGACTAAAAGACATGGAAAACTTCTGTATTTGTTTGGCAAAACAGACCAAATCTCAATCTAGATAGGGTCCAGCCGGATTGGGTCAAATCCATCCTGGTTTTGGTGTTGCTTTAGATGTGTATCTGCTATGTAATTTGGATTCTGTAAAGTAACTCAAGTTTTATTTACAAAACAAAACAAAATAATGTAATGGAAAAGTTGCAAACGACAATGACACTTTGAGTATGGTGGATAAAATATGTAAAGGTTTATATATGAAGAGAGCCAAATAATGAAATAAGGACAAGGAAAGAAAAAATAACCTGTTGTTCACATGGAAATAATGTTTAGAAGAGTTGATAATTTGGATAGTGAAGAAGGAAAGTTATCTTATGGAGAATGACATTGTAGAAGAAGTGAAAAAGAGAGAACACATGATTTCTAAATTAACGAAGGAAATAGTGAACCTAGAAAGGAAATCAAAATTGATGAAAATGCTAATTATCTCTATATTATATAATGAAATAAAGTGAGTTACCTTGATCGGAAATGAGAAGGAAAAGTTCCCATATAAGGAAAATGAATTTGTTTGAAAGAACATGTATGGTGAAAAGGTTTAAGGAGAACCTAAAGGAGAACAAATATTCATGGAGAAGGAGGATAATGATAATATTAATGAAATTATTTTTATGTGGATGTAGTAGATGCATTTAGTGAAAATATATAAATTATAGTTTTCTTATTTGTGAAGGAAATGCAAAAACAAACAAAAAACTAGATAACAAAACAATTTGTTAATTATAGTGTTAGAGGATTCGGAAAGAAACTCATTAGAAATATTAGGTGTAAGAATTGTTGTTGAACCCTATATAGTTTTTGAAACAAGATGAGAGCCAATAATATATTTTAGTAGACTATGATCATATCTCTAATCATTTACAACCCTGTACATATATCTCATCCTATATTTAGGAAATTAATTTATTTTTTCTTTAACTATGTTATCAAACTCCTACACATAACACATCATATAACTTGAAAAGAACTTGTACTCAAAACTAGAAGTCTTTCCATAAAAAACTCATATTCTTGTATATAAAACATAGAAAACAACCTTGAAATTGAAAAGTGGTGCTACCATAAGCACCATTTTATTTTTTTTGGATAAAATTATGACTTTTTGAAAACTCCAACACTTGTTGATGCAATCAAAACAATAAACCAATCCCCAAATTAAAAATTGGTGCTATCCATAACAACTATTTTATTAGTGGCTAAAATTACAAGTTTTTGAAAACCTTTTGGCGATGTTATTGGGCTGGTGTTGGCGCACTCGAAACTCAAACTCAACGGGTGAAGTTACATTTCCTTTCATTTCAAAACAATGCATGACATAAGAAAATAGGTTTTTTCTCTATTTTAAAGAAAAAAAGAAATATACCAATTGTTATTAAAAATATATATTTTTCTAAAAAAAAAAATTAAAAAGTTAATGAATATGAAAAAGTTAAAAAAAATTAAAATATAAAAATTAAAAATTTATTTTTTAAATAAATATGGAAATTAAAAAAATTTACACATATTTAATAAAGAAAAAAGAAAAAAAGAAAATAAAAACAAATGTTAAAAAATGGCAGGAATCTAATTATTCTTCAGCGAAAGTTCATTTAGGCAATGAAATTGTAATCTCATAATCTTTTCAATGTAATAAAGAAGTTGATGCTCATTTAGGCATTGTATATTTTCGTCATTTCGGTAATTTTGCAATTTAACAAAAAGTTGGTGCAAAGTCTGAATTGTCCTTGGTGTGCTTGTGTTTTTCATGAAATTATTTGTGTTCTTAGTGTGTTTTTCAATCTTAGTTAATATGTTGTCAACCTAAAGATGAATGCACAAATTTTGGAGTCAAACAAGGATCACCTTGCTATAGCAGATCAATTCAACTTTAGGAGTAAGCCGGATTGAGTTAATCTAAGGAAAAAAATGTTGTTTTAGCATGGCATTTGTTGGGTAGAATTTGTTGGCCTTACGTTTTAAGAAGTGCGGTAATGATTCACCTCATATCTTATTTCATTTTGGATTGATCAAAATTATAATTGAATATAAGTTTGCCCAAATTGGTTGTAATTTGCATAACTTGTTGGCTAGGGTGGAACCTTCTCTTGAAAAAAATATCCTTCATGGTAGTGTGGTGTCAAAAATTCCCAATGAACCTCATCTGGGTCATAACATTAACACTGATCCTCTATCACTAGGTGACAATATCCGTAATGAAAATGAGTTAGTATGTAATTCTTCGGGTGTTTCTATCTTAGTTTGTTAAAATTCAGATCCAGCTTTTAAAGGGTTTCAATTTGCCGAATCCGATGTAGATAGTGTGAAGGAGTTGAGTGGTAAGTCCTACCTGATTGAAAATGAGGTTGACCATAAGTTTTCTGAGAAAGTTGACAAGGTTATTAAAACAGATGAGAATAAATATTTTTTGAATTCCCATGCATATTTGACTGAGAGGAAGGTTCTTCTTGTGATGATCATGAAACTCTAGAACAAATTCTTGATTAAGCTTTGGGGAGGATTAAGATTACCCAAGTAATAAAAAATCTAGGACAATCATGGATTCTATATACTAGTTAAATTGAATAAGGTTCAATATATAAGAATGAACTATAGCTTGGTTGAAGGGGAAAATGATGATACTGCTCACCAAGATCATGACCATCTATTGAGAAATTGCATGTTGACCAAGCTTCTGAAAAAAATATTTACCATGTCTCTTTAGCAGTTGCAGAGAAAATATCTCATAATCATGTTCATAATTTGAGTATTTTCAATCAATTCATTGGTCATGATACAATTATCAACTATTAGAAAAGACCTACTATATTGATAGGGTAGCCAATATAAAATCAATGTGTTAATCAAATTGAAGGAAAAACATGTCTTATCAATTAAATGAATAGTATGGAAGAAGATGGAAGTAAAAGGTCTACACAGTGATGAATTTGTTTCACGTAGGTACAAATTCATAAAACATTGGAATCCAACCCAAAAAAGGGCTAGCTAGATGGGTCAAAGGCCTCTATTCCAAAAAATTCCCAAGGTAAAAAATGCAATGAAATGATCCAATATGATGATATCAATGCCACAAGTAAGCGTATTTACAGTATGCTATCTAGTATGGAATGAACATGTTCATATAAACACTATCACAATCGAGAATGATGGAAGGAAATTATGGATGATTCCCTTCGATGAATACTAGAATGGACAGGGGAATGGAACAAAATTACTTGGAGAAGAGAGTGTTGATGCATTCAAATAAGGTGTTCTTTTAGTATAAAGTATGTAATATTTTCCATAGTATTCTAGTCATTTACCTGGATTTCATATACACCCATGGAACATACAATGTTAGGGTAAAGGATGGTACAATATAGATAGTAGGTCTAAGGCTAGAGATATGGTCCATCAAATTTGTAGTGGTGCAAATAGAGGGGACACATGCTCCTCCCATGATCTTAAGATGTCTGATGTTGTTCGTAAAGAGTTACTAGCTAGAGAACATAATGGATGGGCCCATATGTTACTAACAACCATGCAGAGATAATTGACCTATTGTCATAGGATAATAGGAGGTAACTTTGCATTTGGGTCTCCGTTATGTGCCTTCTTCTTTGATAATATTTTGACTCTGTGACCCCATGTATGGATTATGAATGCCCTAACAAGTTGAGTATGCATCGGTGAGGAAATTTATTGAAGTGAGTGGAAGGTGGTGTAGTGAGCAATATGTTCCATCTCGAGTTATTTACTCATTGGGATCAACTGCCAATTCATATCAAGGAATACCCTTATGATAGGATCAACTACCAGGGGGATCCCTAGAATTGATGTTGTCTGAACATGAGTTAATTATTTACCTTTACTAGCGATGAATTTGAAAATCACCTATTGAAAATAAAGTGGTTACTTACTTATAATAAAAAAAGGTATCCTTATCACTACTTATATGTCTATAATTCATTAAAAAAAAAACATGATGGACTTTTTCTAAATTATTAAACAATCAACTCAATGCTCCACTTTTCTAATACAATAACTCCATGCAAAGTTTTTATTTAAGTTGGATCATCATCAATCATAACAAGTAAGAGTGCACACAAGTAAGGGTGCTAGGACCAAGTAAGGTAAAGGACCAAATGTCAACAAAGAGGGTCACAACAACCCACATACCCCCAGGATAAGGTGAACCATAAAAGGTGGACAAGCGACTCCTTGAACCATGCGTACTTGTTGAAACAAGATGAGAGACAATCGTATATTTTAGTAGACTATGATCATATCTCTGATCATTTACAACCACGTACAAATATCTCTCATCCTATATATAGGAAATTAATTTATTTTTTCTTTAACTACATCATCAAACTCCTCCACATAACACATTATACAAATTGAAAAGAACTTGTACTTAAAACCATAACTCATTCCATAAAAAACTCATGTTCTTGTATATGAAACATAAAAAACAACACTGAAATTGAAAATTGGTGCAACCATGAGAACCATTTTATTTTTTAGGGATTAAATTATGACTTTTTGAAAACTCCAACACTTGTTGATGCAATAAAAAACAACAAACCAATCCCCAAATTAAAAATTGGTGCGATCCATAACAACTATTTTATTAATCACTAAAATTACAAGTTTTTGAAAACCTTCGGCGATGTTATTGGGTTGGTGTTAGTGCACTCAAAACTCAAACTCAACCGGTGAAGTCGCATTTTCATTTGTTTCGAAACAATGCATGACATAAGAAAATACTTTTTTCTTTCTTTCAAAGAAAAAATGAAATATTTCAATTTTCATTAAAAATATAATTTTCTAAAAAAAATTAAAAAAAAGTTAATGAATATGAAAAAGTTAAAAAAAACATTAAAAAATTAAAAAAATTATTTTTTAAATAAATATGAACATTAAAATAAATTACAAATATTTAATAAATAAATAAAGAAAAATAAAAACAAATATTAAAAAATGGCAAGAATCTAATTATTCTTCAGCTAAAGTTCATTTAGGCAATGAAATTGTAATCTCATAATATTTACAATGTAATAAAAAAGTTGAAGCTCATTTAGGTATTGTATATTTTCTTCATTTCGGTAATTTTGCAATTTAACAAAAAGATGGTGTAAATTCTGAATTGTCCTTGGTGTACTTGTGTTTTTTCATGAAATTATTTGTGTCCTTAGTGTGTTGTTCAATATTAGTTAATATGTGGTCAACCTGATCACAAATGCATAAATTTTGGAGTTAAACAAGGAGCACCTTGTTGTAGTAGAGAAATTCAACTTTAGGAGTAAGCCGAATTGAGTTAATCTAAGGAAAAAAATGTTGTTTTAACATCACATTTGCTGCATAGAATTTGTTGCACTTACCTTTTAAGAGGTCTGATAATGATTCACCTAATATCTTATTTCATTTTGTATTGAGCAGAATTATAATTGAATATAAGCTCTCCCAAATTGGTGGTAATTGGCATAACTTGCTGGCCAGGGTGGAACCTCTCCTCAAAAAAATATAGTTCATGGTAGTGTGGTGTTAGAACTTCCCAATGAACCTCGTCTTGGTCATAATAATAACACTAATTCTCTATCATTAGGTGACAAGATCCATAATGAAAAAGAGTTGGTATGTAATTCTTAGGGTGTTTCTATCTTAGGTTGTAAAAATTCAGACCCAACTCATCAAGGGTTTCAATTTGTCGAATCTGATGTAGATAGTGTGAAGGAGTTAAGTGGTAATTCCTACCAAATTGAAAATGAAATTGGCCATAAGTTTTCTGAGCAAGTTGATGAGGTTATTAAAAAAAATGAGAATAAATATTTTTTGAATTCCCATGTATATTTTACTGAGAGGAGGATTCATCTTGTGATTATCATAAAACTTTGGAACAGATTCTTGATTAAGCTTTGGGGGAAATTGAGGTTACCCAAGTACTACAAATTCTAGGACATTCATGGATTCTATACCAATTAAATTGAATAAGGTTCAATATCTAATCATGAAATATAGCTCGGTTGAAGGGAAAAATGATTATACTACTCATCAATATCATGACTATCTATTGAGAAATTGCATGTTGACTAAGCTTGTGACAAAAATAATTAGCATGTCTCTTTAGCAGTTGCAGAGAAAATATCTCATAATCATGTTCATGATTTGAGTATTTTCAATCAATTCATTGGTTATGATACACTTATCAACTATTAGAAAAGACCTACTATACTAATACGGAAGTCAATATAAAATCAATGTGTGAATCGAATTGAAGTAAAAACATGTCTTACCAATTAAATGAATAGTATGACAAAAGATGGAAATAATAGGTCTGCACAGTGATGACTTTGTTTCACTTAGGTACAATTCGTAAAACTTTGGACTCAAATCCAAATAAGGGTTGGCTAGATGGGTCAAAGGCCTCTATTCCTAAAAATTCCCAAGCTAAACAATGCAATGAAATGATCCAATATGATGATATCAATGGGACAAGTAAGCTTATTTACGGGATGATATCCAGTATGGAAGGAACACGGTCATAGAAACACTGTCACATATAAAAAGGATGGAAGGATATTGTGGTTGATTCCCTTCGATGAATATTAGGATGTCGAAGGAAACGAAAGAAAATTATTCGTAAAAGAGAGTGATGATGTGCTCAACTAAGGTGTTCTTTTAGTATAAAGTATGCAATATTTTCTGTAGTATTCGAGTCATTTACCTAGAGTTCGTATAGACCCATGGAACATAGAGTGTTGGGGTAAAGGATTGTATGATATAGGTAGTGGGTTTGAGGCCAGAGATATGATCCATCACAATTGTAGTGGTGTAGATAGAGGGAATACATGTGCCTCACAGGATCTTAAGAGGTATGATGTTTCTCGTAGGTAGTTACTAGCTAGGAAACATCATGGATGGTCCCATATCTTAATAAAAACCATGCAGAGATAACTGACCTATTGTTGTAGGATGGTAGGAGGTAAATTTTCATTTGGGACTCCATTATGTGTCTTCTTCTTTGATAATATTTTGACTCTGTGACCCCATGTATGGATTATGAATTCCCTACTGAGTTGAGTATGCATCGGTGGCGACAGTTATTGAAGTGAGTGTGAGGTGAGGTAGTGAGAAATGTGTTCCATCCAAAATTATTTACTCATTGGGATAAACTACCAATTAATATCAAGGAATACCCCTATGAGGGGATCAACTACCAAGGGGATCCCTAGAATTGATCTTGTCCTAACATGAGTTAAATATTTACCTTTACTGGCGATGACTTTGAAAATTGCCTATTCAAAATCAAGTGGGTACTTACTTATCGAAAAAAACATGATATCCTTATCAGTACTTAGATCTCTATAAATCATTAAAAAAACATGATGGAATTTTTCTAAATTATTAAATATGTGAATCAATGGTCGACTTTTCCAATACAATAAATCCATGCATAGTTTTTATTTAAGTTGGGGCATCATCAATCATAACAAGTAAGGGTGCTAGGACCAACTAAGATAAAGGACTAAATGTCAACCAAGAGGGTCACAACAACCCACATAACCATAGGATAAACTGAACCATAAAAGGTGGACAAACTACTCTAGGAATGAACCAAGCGAGTAAACTTTTATCTCTCTCAAGGTACATTGTTTTATATATTTTTTCATTACTGTATAAGGGAAAGATCCAAACAAATGGTAAAATATTCCTTAGGTCCTCAAAATTGATCCTAAGGATAAGGTGCTAGGGAAATTGTCAAGGAGTGGTGAGTCCCTTGAGGAGAAACCTAGAAATAATCGATTAAGAGAGGCGACATCACACATCATTATCATCAATTCTTAAAGAATGGATTTCATCCCTAGGATAAGTTTCAGTATCACAATGAATCATGGTGATCAACCCCTAAACCCTGATGAGGTCCTTCATTCTCTTGAAGAATGGTTTTCGGTACTAATATGATCTTTAGTCTTACACTAAAAGTTGATCAACTACCTAAAGGAGGGCAGGTAGAAAGCTTTAGTATTTGGTCTTTGCGTCTGTCCTAATTTTTTGGAAAGGCCAAAGTTTTAGGACTATTAGTTAGGATTGTTAATTAGCTCCTGGGGGGATCAAGGGTAGGATAGGGTTTTGGAGTTAGGGACGAGGGAGAATATCAAAATTCTAAAGGACACTTGTAGCTTCCATGAAAAAATACTACACACATGCCAATGGGATACCACAACAGTAACGTTTGTATTAAATTTAAACAAATGCATAGAAATTCACAACCATGTAGGCATGGGCTCGCACACTCCATGATAAAATATGGTCCCATATGAGGTATAAATTTGAAAAAACATAAGAATTGCCCTTTGCAGGGACCATAATTATGAATCCAACAATGTAAATAGGAGGTCAATCATAAAAAATTATTGATGTATTTGTAACTTCGGAATGTATTCATCTATGTGTCTTATGTCTTGTAACCCAATGTTTATTCCGGGATGTATCTATTATGTAATTGAGTCATGTTTTCATGCCCCGATGTTCCGATTGGGAGAATCTATAATGTAAAAAAGTCATGTCAAGTCATAGTGGGTAACCCTCCTATTGTCTAAGGGTTAAAGTCCCCGTAGTTCCGGGGCACTAGGGTTATTAGACTCTCCTAGTAGAGGTCGTCCCTGATAGGGTTTTAGTCATGCTGAGATTAGTATAAATAGAGAGCTGGAGTCTCTATTTTATACACAACTCATACACACTTAAGTGTAGCGCATAGTTGAGGAAGGAGAAGACACTGGGGCTAGACAAGGGGAGGATTACTGATGTCGGGAATGCATCATACTATTTTGGGGTTTTAGCTTTTGTGTTGATTCTATCTCTAAGGAAGTTGCAGGGTTTTCTTCTTTATGGTTTCCCCGAGGAAAAACACTGTGTTCATTGTCTCTTGTGTTTGCTTTATGTGCTTGTTATTCTCTCAGTTAAATATCCTAATAATTCTAGCTTGAATGTTGAAAAACTAACATGGTATCAGAGCTAACCTGAGAAGAAGACAATATGCAGTTGCGGGAACTAGGGCTTCCTAGTTTGTGGATCTTCCTCCACAGATTTTTAGCAAAAGTAAGGTGGAATAACTATCCTCCTTAGGGTGCATCTTTCTGCCGAAGCAGAATCCTATTCTGAGGTTTTTCAGTTTTGGACCTGTCACTGCTGTCGAAAATTAGGGCTTTTCACAGAAGAGGAATTTTTCAGTGAGCCCAGTCCTGGATTGATCTCCTCCCCAAAATCAAAGTTAGGGACAAATTTCAAGGAATTTGGGTGGACATAACTATGGAAAAGAAAAACCCTAATCTACTCCTAAACTAGCTGTGCAGGATTTCAGCTCAAGTTTCAAATACGACATCTTGACCCTGGTAAGATCTAAAATATTCTGTATTTCCATTTGAGGTTCTTGGTTAAGATGTCTCATCATACCAAGCTTGATGAAAATCTTGAGGGAGTTGATAACTTCTGAGCTTGGAAGTATAGGATCTCCCTAGTCCTGGAAGAAAATGAGTTAGACTCCTACATCCATGAGGAGGTTCCAGTTCCAGAGGGAGATGAGGCAAAGGCCTTACATAAGAATAAGATGGTTATGGCAAAGAGGATCATTGATGATTATATCAAGGATCACCTTATCCCACAGGTGTCCTCTCTCAAGACACATAAAGCTATGTTTAATGCCCTAACCAAATTGTTTGAAGGGAAGAACATAAACTAGAAGATGACTCTGAGAAACCAACTAAAGAATGTAAATATTCAGAATGCAGAAACAATCTAGTCTTACTTCACAAGAGTTTCTCAGATCAAAGAACAACTAGAAGCAGTTGATGAAGAAGTGGAAAATGTAGAGATTGTGATGACAACACTGAATGGCCTTCCTAGGTCATGGGATTCTTTCATAGAAGGAATCTATGCTAGAAATAAGTTAGTCAAGTTCAGTAGACTATGGGAAGAATTCTCTCAAGAAGAAGCTTGGATAGTAGCTTGGGAAGAAAATATGGGAAATGAAGATAAATCTCTCATGGTATACTCCAAGTCTCACTCCAAGTCAGCCAAAAGAATATCTCAACACTTCAGAGGTAAGCACTCTCACAAAGATAACACTAGAAGAGATTTATCTAGGATCATATGTTATACATGTGATGCAATAGGACATTATGCAAGGAATTGTGCTAAGAAACCAAAGCCAACAAAGAAGAGACACAAAAGAAGAAATCATGCTCATGCTACAAAGGATGATGAACCATCCAAGAAAAGATCCAGATATGAAAGTAAATATTCTTCAACCGAGGATGAATCTGTCTTGATATCCACTCTCACAAGTAACATTACTCATGGAAGTTATGATTAGCTCATCAACAGTGGGGCTTCCAAACATATGACAGGATTCAAGGAATCCTTTGTGAGACTGTAAGAACATGAATCACCTCACAAGGTGAAGCTAGGAGATGACTACCAGTATCCAATAAAAGGTAGTGGGGAATCTTCCTATAAACTAGAATTTGGTAAATCTCTAACAATGAAGGAAGTATTGTTTGTGCCAAGACTTAATAAGAACCACCTTTCCATATCAGCATTAGATGCAAAAGGAATGCGGGTTGCATTCATATATGGTCAAGTCATCATGTGGCCAAAAGGAAATACTATCGATGATGTGATAGTGATTGGAGAACAAGAAGGAGGATTATCTACATTCAAGGGCCATCGAAAACAAGCCTTGGTCCATGACATAGTAGAGACAAGTGAACTTTGGCATAGAAGGCTTGCACATGTGCATTACAGAGCACTACCTATTGCAAGCAAAGCTATCAAAGGTCTTCCAGAAATCCAAGAAACAAATGATGGGGTCTGCAAAGGATGTGCGAAAGGAAAGAATACAAAGAAGACATTTCCAAGTAGTGAAAGAAAAGCAAAAAGAATCTTGGAAATCATCCACTCCGATGTAGGCAGTCCTATGTCATCAAACTCACTAAGCGGGTATGCATATTATGTTTCTTTTATTAATGATTTTTCTACGAAGACATGGGTTTACTTGATGAAGAACAAATATGAAGTATTTAGCAAATTCAAGGAATTCAAAGCCTTGATTGAGAACCATACTGAATACAAGATCAAGACCATTCGATCAAATAATGGAAGATAATTCACTTCAAATGAATTCAAAGAGCTATGCAAAGAATCAGGGATTAAGAGGGAGTTGTCCACACCTTATAATCCACAACAAAATGGGATTGTGGAATGGAAGAACATAACTATCATGGAAGCTGCAAAATCATTGCTTCATGATCAAGACCTTCCTATGCATCTTTGGGCAGAAGCTGCCAGAATAGCGGTGTATGTATAGAACCATACTCCACATAGAGTACTCGAGAACAAGACTCCTGAAGAAGTATTCTCCAACAAGAAACAAGAAGTCAGCCATGTAAGAATATTTGGCTATCCTGTGTACATACACATCCCAAGATAGAAGAGAACAAAATTAGATCCTTCAGGAAAGAAGGGTATATTTGTGGGATACTCTGAAAACTCGAAGGCTTACATAATATACTTCCTAGGATTCAAGAAGATTGACATTAGCAAGGATGTGACATTAGATCAAGATATAACATACAACAAATCTAGAAAGAAACCTGCTGAAGAATCCAAAGAAGCAGAAGCACCTAGAGTTCATGATACAACTATGAACGAAGAAGCTCAAGAAGAAGATCGAGAATTTGAAGAACCACAAAGACCTGTAGATCCACCTCTCGAGAAGAATCCTCATAAGAGGAAACCTACTTAGGTATGAGAACTTATCCAAGGTGTGGAAAGATATGGAGCTCCAGAAGAGAATCACAGAGAAAGAAAAAGGACCAAATCCTATTCTAGGTTTGTAGCTTTATTATGTGATTTCATTGATAAAGAACCTTCCAGTTATGAAGAAGCGGCAGAATGGAAAGAATGGAAAGATACTATGATTGAAGAGTATCAGTCAATCATGAAGTATGATGTTTGGGATGTTCTCCCAATACCAAAATGGAATTCAGTTGTAACTTCCAAATGGATCTACAAGATCAAGCATGCTGCAGATGGTAGCATTGAAAAATATAAGGCAAGATTTGTGGCTTGGGGTTTCTCTCAGAAAGAAGGAATAGATTATGAAGAAACCTTTGCACTTATAGCCAGATACACTTCCATCAAATCAGTACTTGCTCTGGCTGCAGTGATGAAATGGAAGATACACCAAATGGATGTCAAGAGTGCTTTCTTGAATGGTGTGGTGGAAGAGGAAGTGTATGTAGAACAGCCACTCAGTATTGAGACACATGACAGGGAGTCTCATATGTGCATATTGAAGAAAGCCCTGTACGGTTTGAAACAGGCACCTAGGACATGGTACGATAGAATTGATAGCTTTCTATATAGTTTAGGCTTTACCAAGAGTAAAGAAGATTCCAACCTTTACTACAAGGTTGAAGATGGCAACCCAGTGATGCTTCTACTATATGTAGATGATCTGTTTATCACAGGTATGGATGGGTTGATTGTTGATACAAAAATAAAGATTGCTATCGAGTTCAATATGAAGGACTTGGGTATGATGCATTATTTTCTAGGTATGGAGGTGTGGAAGAGTGCGGATGGAATCTTACTTGGACAAGGGAAGTATGCAGTAGAGATCTTGAAGAGGTTTGGGATGATAGGCTGCAAGGATATGGCCACACCTATGGCATCGAACCTGAATCTATTGAGTGATGCTTCATCAAATTTAGTTGATGCTATGATGTATCATCAGATGATTGGGTCCTTGATGTACCTGACGAACACGAGACCGAACATTTTC
Organism: Pseudotsuga menziesii; assembly: GCA_001517045.1. NCBI lineage: Eukaryota > Viridiplantae > Streptophyta > Pinopsida > Pinales > Pinaceae > Pseudotsuga > Pseudotsuga menziesii. Next base: position 24,614 of record LPNX010127278.1, read on the forward strand.
TTCGCTATGAACACCTTGAGCCAGTTCTTGACAGATCTAAGAAATGTTCACTTGATTGCTGCAAAGCATGTTCTAAGGTACCTGAGGGGTACAGTTTATTATGGGTTCAAGTACGATGCAAATCAGAAGATTAACCTGGAGGGTTATGTTGATTCAGATTGGGCAGGTAGTGCCATCGATAGGAAGAGCACGTCAGGGTGTTTCTTCAGTATGGGATCAGGTGTGATCTCTTGGTTTAGTAGGAAGAAATCCTATGTGGCACTAAGTATAGCTGAAGAAGAGTATGTCATAGCTTGTTTAGCTAGTTGTGAGGTAGTATGGCTGAGGAAGCTACTATCTGATTTATTTGATCTCCAGTTAGATGATACTTGTATACATTGTGACAACCAGAGTTGCGTGAAGTTGTCAGATAATCCAGTGTTCCATCACAAGTCAAAGCACATCGAGATCAAGTATCACTATATCATGGATATGGTGTAGAGAGGAGCATTGAAGCTCCAGTATGTTGCGATGGAGGATTAGATAGCTGATGTATTGACGAAGCCATTGGCTAGGCTGAAGTTCGAGTACTCCAGGGAGAAGCTTGGTGTTCTCTAGATTGAGGTTTTCTCCAAGGGAAAGTGATGAGACCCATAGCCATTCTAACATGGTGAGAGGATTGGTTTCTTCCATAGTTAGATATAAGGGATGAGCCATTCTCTTATGGTGAGAGGATTGGTTCCTTCCATGACAGATATGAGTGCTGATATCCATAGCCATTCTGATGAGTAGGTCTGATATAAGGGCTAAGCTATTCTATCATGGTGAGAGGATTTGGTTCCTTCCATGTCATATGTGAGTGTTGGCCATTATGACGAGTAGGTCAGATATAATGGTTACCTCCATTCTAACAAGCAGGTCAGATGTAAGGGCAGAGCCATTCTGTCATGGCTAAAGGATTAGGTTCCTCCCATGTCAGATGTGACTGCTGGCCATTTTGTCAAGTAGGATAGATGTAAGGGCTACTGGTATATTACTAGGTAGCTTAGTTTGGGACTGGGGACCATTCTGACGAGGGTGTAGGATTCGGTTCCTACCAGGTCAGATGTGAGTGCATGACATTCTGACGAGGGTGTAGGATTTGGTTCCTACCAAGTCATATGTGAGTGATATGCCTTTCTGATGAGTAGGTCAGATGTGAGTGCTAGCCATTCTAGTGTAGAATGAGATCCTACATATATATAAGGGCTACCGCCTTTCTGAGGAGTAGTTCAGATGTGAGTGCTGGCCATTCTGATGTGACTATAGGATTAGGTCCTATATGATTAAATATAAGGGCTACCACCTTTCTGACAAGGGTGTAGGATTTGGTTCCTACCAGGTCAGATGTGAGTGTTGGCCATTTTGACGAGTAGGTCAAATATAAGGGATACCAAATACGTACAAGAAGGTAGGAATACAACCAGCATGGAAGAAGGCTGGCTATGTAGAACTTCTTATGACAATAAGAATCATGAGATAGCACACATGATGATGATCAGATGAGATCCAGATCGAGCTATGATCCAAATCCATTTATGATGACTCCGAGAGATCCAAATCGAGTGATGGTCCAAATCCAATAGTGATGATACAGATCGAGTGATGATCCAGATCCAGCAATGATGATCCAGATCTAGTCCAGTGATGATGATCTAGATTGAGTGATGATCGAGATCCAGTGATGATGATCGGATATGATCCAGTGATGATGATCCAGATCCAGGAAAGAAGATGGCATGAAGGCAAAGAAGACTTGAATATTAAGAGGACAAGATGATCCAGTTGATACAGAGAAGAAGACCAGTGCTGAAAATTGTGTCGAAAGAATACCTTCCTAGTTAAGAGGGAGTGTTGATGTATTTGTAACNCCCGATGTTTATTTCAGGATGTATCTATTATGTAATTGAGTCATGTTGCCATGCCCCAATGCTCCGATCGGGAGAATCTATAATGTAAACAATTCATGTCAAGTCATAGTGGGAAACCCTTCAATTGTCTAAGGGCTAAAGTCCCCGCAGTTCTGGGGCACTAGGGTTATTAGACTCTCCTAGTAGAGGTCAGCCCTGGTAGGGTTTTAGTCATGCCGAGATTAGTACAAATAGAGAGCTAGAGTCTCTATTTGATACACAACTCATACACACTCAAGTGTACCACATAGTTGAGGAAGGAGAAGACACTGGGGCTAGACAAGAAGAAGATTGTTGCTGTTGGTAGTGCATCTTACTGTTTTGGGGTTTTACCTTTTTTGTTGATTCTATCCTTGAGGAAGTTGCAGGGTTTTATCCTTTATGGTTTCCTTGAGGAAAAAAATTGTGTTCATTGTCTCTTGTGTTTGATTGTTGTGCTTGTTATTCTCTCAGTTAAAGATCCAAATAATGCTAGCTTGAATGTTGAAAAACTAACAAAAGCAAAATATGGTCTTTTATATTTAAATGGGAAAAATCCCCAAATTGAAAATTATTTATGCAATTGCATCCTAGAGAGGAGAGTAGTGTGCTAAATATTTACATGCTCATAGCATATAAATCGAACAATGGACTTTGAATCTGTAAACTCCAATTGTTCCTTTTCAATAGAAAAAAGATCCCAAAGAATTGATCTTTTTCAAAATAACTTTCATGGAAAACTCCTACACACATACCAATGGGATATACAACAACATAATAGTTTGTATGAAACTGAAACAAGTTCATAGAAATCCATAACCATGTAGGCATGGGCCCGCACACTCCATGATAAAAACCGGTCCCATATGAAGTATAAAGTTGAAAAAAAAAATTTCTCTTTGTGGGGAACATAATGATGAATCCAAAAAATTAAATAGGAGCTGAATCATAAATAAATAAAAATATGGGTTTCTATATAAAAATGGGAAAATCACCAACTTGAAAATTCTTTATGCAATTGCAGTTTGGAGAGAAGAGTGGTGTGCTAAATATTTACATCCTCATAGAGTATAAGGGTGAGTGCAAAAGTTTGAGGGACCTTTTAGATGCAATGGTAGAGTGAATTCAGACACTCTTGATCCATAAGAAAGAAATCATCCCAAGAAATCCTGACCCTGCCAAGCCTAGTCCCAAGGATGCCAAAATGCATGCCAATTAGGATAGTTAACAAAATCACACCCTTGTTTTAGTTAACAAAATCACAGCCCCATTTTATCTAACAAAACCATGCTCGCATTTAGTAAAACCTATTTTATGGTTAAAATAGGTCGAGCCCATCATTTTTGCCACAACATCGTGCTAAAACAAGCTTGGACGGAGAAAAATGAGCTAGGGAGAACGTGTTTTGAGTGAGAAAATGGAAACAAACTCCACCTTGGGATCAATCTCTTCCTTGTGAGGTATTTTATTTAAATCCTGTAATGCTAATTTCCCTATATTCATTAATTTATCTGCCTTAATTTAAATTTAAACCCATTTTTTATATTCCCATAAAGGAATTTACATCCCCAATGGAAACAAAAAACCTAAATTTAATCATAAAAACCAAATCATTTTGACTATTTCCATATGTATATTCACAATCATCCTTGTGAATCCATACGAAATTCACATGCCCAATGGAAATGAAAACCCCAATTAACTCATAAAAAACAAAACAATTTCACTATTTGCATATTCATATTTATAAGCATCCTTGTGAATCCATAGTAAAATTCACAATTATGTAAATTTTGTCAAGTATATTGCAAATTTGCATAAGTAATTTACATGCCCAGTGTAAAACAAAACCCCAATTAAGGAATAAAAAACAAATCAACTTCCCTCTTTCCATATGTATATTTGCAAGCATCCTTGTGAATCCAAACCAAAATTAACAAATATGCAAATTTTGTCAATTATATTGCAATCTTGCATACAACTAGAAAAAAATTCAAGTAGAATTCATATCTTCCCTAAAATACATAAACAAACATGGTAAATCCCTTGCCTCTTTCTGAAATATCGAAGTTGGTCATCCAAGAACATCAATAAACACCTTATAGTTTTGATGAAACTTCCTAATCCAAGTATTAAAATAATGTATAGAAGCTTCCCATGCTTAACAAATATTTCATCTTAACTGAAAAGTACCTTTTGGTTAAATTCAAGACAACAGAGTTCAAAACTAGGCTCTACGAACATCAAGATACATAGGGAGGTTGATGTATTTGATTACATGTCAATCACATGCTATCATACATGATAGCATCCAGTGGAAACCTTGTAACCATAAAATCCACTATACACAATTATGTAAAGTCTCTAATGGGTATATATAAAGAGTGCATACAACTAAAATAAAATAAGCGGAATGCATACATGGCAAAAATTACATATAAACAAAAATATTCTAAATGGACTTTGGAGCCCAAAACAAATCACGCTACAACAAATAATTACATATCTAACAAAATACTTTCCTATACTAGGATTTTATTCAACAATAACACAATATACCCCCTCTTCTAGGCTCTAGTTGTTGCCTCTACTCCCAATCTAAGAGATGGTTGTGAAAGGGAATTAGTCACCAGCTCACTATATCGACGAAACTTCATAATCCAAGCCTTAAAATAAGCTAGACGATCTTCCCAATCAACATATTCACATAGGATATTTTATGTACACATGCATATGGAAATTGGAATTAATACTTGAATTTAGGACATAAATTTAAAGTAAAAAAAATGTTAAATGTTTACTCTTAATTGTAAAATTCAAGATCAATTACAAAATTTAAATAATAGTATTATTTTATGTTGTTATTTGTCGTACATTAGTTTTACACTTTTTATTGCTTAGAGATGTCATTATATCATGTGTTTATTTTTCTAATGATATTTTATTTTTATTTATAATTGTAGTGGATAATATGGACCACAATGCGGAGATATTGAGGGTTATTGGTCATCTTAGAGATATTGGTTCTTCCTGGAGGGGTGGAGATGAGCTTCGTCACTCCTTGTTAGCATAATTGCTAACAATAGTTGATACAATTGCTATATTGAATGATTCTTTGTATAGCATCGCATCCTACAAGGAAACAAAAAGATGAGAATATTCCGATGCTTTGAGCTATAATGAGATCAAGAAGATAAAAATAACCAAAGATCACATATATACACTATTTAGAGTCCGTGGGATGGATAAAATTCTAGAGAGCACCATGCCACATATTTTGATTGATTGGTGCATCTCTCCACACATTAGAGATGATTGGATGGACAGATGGTACATGGTTTTTGATATTCCCTTGCACAACAACATGGAAGTACCATTGTACTTCCTCTTAAAGGTGTATGTAGAGTTTGTGATGGGGAAACATGTCAACTATTTTTACTTGTTGGGGTTCCAAGGTGTTGGTAGGGGGGTTCCTCAAAACCGACCCAATTCTAGGCATAGAGATGTCAACCGACAGATTCTTCCACCCCGTGCCCAACTACCAATGCCAGACATCCCTCTTACGCATGATATGCTTACCCAGACACAGGAGGAATTTCTTACTCTAACTGAGATGGTTTCCTGACACACCAAAACTATTCACCAAGAAGGTCCCTCTTCCTCTGGTATAGTACTACCATCAGCTTCTGGTGGTATAGGACCATTTATTGATGGGGATAGACCAACATCTCATGTGCCCCAAAGCGAGCCACATGTGTGCACAATGTGTGGTCAATATTGTTATGGTCCTGGACCAACACATGGTACCTTTACGATGACTGGTGGTCATGTAAGGACATTGTTAAAACTCTATTGTTGTTTAATTTTTAATTTTTCCATATTGTACACATATTAAAATATTCGTAGTATATGCAATTTTTACTCTTGCAGGAGATTGATTCCTCTAAGGGGGGTGGTATTGCACTCGGTGTGGTTGTATCCGAGGAAAAAACAACCAACAGTGAGGTAATATTTCAACATCTGTCATTTTTTAATACATATAATTTTGTTAATACATGTCTTAGTCTTGATTAATTTGTTAAATTGTCTAATATTTACAATTTTTGAGGTAGCAGGAACCCCATTTTGAACTGGATGCTGGAGAAATTGATCTCAGCGAATTACTCCGAGGTGGAATTTACGATTTCCTCAAGAATCTAAGTACATGGTTAATGACTGAATCTTGTTCAAATTATTTAAATTTATTACTATACACTCCTTTATAGATTTCTAATATTTATAATTTTTAAACTTGCAGATGCTATCTGGATCTGCAAAGGGGCAAGAAATTGTTTGAAGCAGTCCCTCCCATGGGGAAGATATGTCCCGAGAAGGGGTAAGTATATTATAACATGTTATTTTTTCAATACATATTATTCCATCCATTCAAGTCCATGTCTAACTATTGTAACAATTTATTACTGCATACATCATCACAAATCACTGCACCAATTCTTTGGTTTGGATCTCCCCGCAGTCCAAACGTAGATAAGCGGGTTGTCTACAATAGGAAAACCTCTTCCTTAAAAAGAGAGGGTGTCCATGACGATCAACCTACTCATTCCATACTAATGTACACAATTCCAATGGCAGTTGGTAGTTAGCTTTGAATTCACTTCACAACTAGTTTTTCTTAATGTTATTTTCGCATGTTTACATGGGGTTGTCGTTGGTGCAATCTGTGATGCATCTACAATAGGGATAAGTCACATAGAGGTACATCTACTTGAATATTTTTAATTGTACAGTTCATTTGTATTCTCTATGGGAATGCATGATGTATAACTATTTTATCATTTGGTGAATGTAGCCACACCCTTTTCCATTAGTGGACGTGACTGATGTTGATGTTCAATCTACGACTCCTCTTGCTACTGAAGAAACCCAGTCTCATTCCCAGGAACAATTTTCTTTGGTTATATGTTCATTATTTACATAATTGATTACTACTTTCTCATTCATGTACATGCTCATAATTGTTGAGATAATTGACATATTTTGTTTTTATTCCCAGAGAAGCATTGCAGGGAGACTCTCTGTAAGGAGGAGGATGCCAAAGGAATCTATACCCCAAATGGATGCAGCGAGTGTTTGTTTTTTTTATATTTTAAAAATTAATCTAGCATTTCATTAGGATCTTTAATTGAGAGAACAACAAGCACATCAATCAAACATAAGAGACAATGAACACAGTGTTTTTCCTTGAGGAAACCATAAATGGAGAAAATCCCACAACTTCCTCAGAGATAGAATCAGAAACAAAGTGAAACCCAAAAAGTAAGATGATCTCTCGACAGCAGTAACCTCTTTCTTCCTTGCCCCAGTGTCTTTCTCTTCCTCAGTTATGCGCTACAACTGAGTGTGAGTGAGTGTGTGATAAATAGAGAGGCTAGCTCTCTATTTATACTAATTCCCAACTTGACTAAACACAACTAGGGCCAACTTCACTAGGTGAGTCTAATAACCCTAGTGCCCCAAAACTGTGGGGACTTTAACCCTTAGACAATAGGAGGGTTAACCACTTTGAATTGACATGACTTCTTTACATTATATAGACATCCCGATAGGAACATAGGGGTATGACATGACTCAAGTACATTACAAATACATCCCCGAATAAACATCGGGTTACAATTCATAAGAAATACAAGTGAATACATTCAGAAGTTACAATTACATCAACACTCCCTCTTAACTAGGAAGGTATTATTTCGACACAATTTAACAGCACAAGTCTTCTTCTCTGTATCATCTATATCATCATCGAGTATTTGTCATCTTCACCTTCAATTCATCTCTATATTCAAGTCATCTTCATCTTCAAGTCATCTTCATCTTCAAGTCATCTTCATCTGGATCTGGATCATCACTCAATCTAGATCATCGTTACTTGATCTGGATCATCCCTCGATTTGGATCATCTATAGAGCATCATCTCTGGATCTGGATAATCCCTTGATCTAGATCATCTCTACTGGATCATCAACGCTGAATATTCACAGGTGCTATCTTATGATTCTTCTCGTCACAGGAATTTCTATAGAGCTAGCCCTTTTTCATGATGGTTGTAGGCCTAACCTTCAAGCAGGTCTTTTCCAGCACTTATATCTGACCCTAAGTCAGAATGGCCCACCCAGCACTTATATCCGATCATGTAGGAACCAATCCTATAATTATATTAGAAAGGAAATGCCAATCACTCACATTTGACCATGTGGGAACACCTCCCACAACCTTGTAAAAAAGTCCCAGCACTTACACGTGGCCATGCGACGAGCCAATCCTCTATGCCAAAAGGCTCTGCACTTACATCTGACAACTAATGTCAGAAAGGCTTGGCACTTATATTCAACCATGCAAGGAAACAATCCTTCATTTCGAAAGAGCTATGCACTTACATCCATTCAACCAATGATTGGAAAGGCGTGCACTCACATATGATCATGTAGGAACCAATCCTACAGTCTTATCAGAATGGCACCCAGTCCCATACCAAGCTACCTAGTAACTGACCAGGAGCCTCCATTCCCAAAATGGCATTCAGCGCTTACTTATGATCATGTAGGAACCAATCCTACAGTCACATCAAAATGGCTCAGCACTCACATCTGACATGGAAGGAACCAATCCTCTCACCATGATAGAATTGCTCAGTGACTATATATGACTATAAAAAGAACCAATCCTATCACCATGTCAGAATGGATATGGGTCGCATCATTTTCCCTTCGAGGAAACCTCGATCTGGAGAACACCAAGCTTCTCCCTAAAGTACTCGAACTTCACCCTAGCCAATGACTTCATCAACACATCAGCTATCTATTCCTTCATCGCAACATACTGGAGCTTCACTGCTCCCCTCTACACCATATATTTGATATAGTGATACTTGATCTTGATATGCTTCGACTTGTCATGGAACACTGGATTCTATGACAACTTCATGCAACTCTAGTTGTCACAATGTATACAAGTACCATCCATCTAGAGATCAAATAAATCAGATAGTATATTCCGCAGCCATACTACCTGACAACTAGCTGAACAAGTTGTGACATACTCTGGTTCAGTTGTACTCAGTGCCACATAGGATTGCTTCCTTCTAAACCAAGAGATCACACCTGATCCCATACTAAAGCAACAACCTGAAGTGCTCTTTCTATCAATGGCACTTCCTAACCAATCTGAATCAACATAACCCTCCAAGTTAATATTTTGATTCACCTCATACTTGAGCCCATAATCAATTGTACCCCTCAAGTACCTCAGAATATGCTTTGCAGCAATCAAGTGAACATGTCTCAGATCTTTCAAGAACTGGCTCAAGGTGTTCATAGCAAAGAAAATGTCTGGTCTCGTGTTCGTCAGATACATCAAGGACCCAATCATCTGACGATACATCGTAGCATCAACTGTCTCTGATGAAGCATCACTCAATAGTTTCAGGTTCAGTTCCATGGGTGTGTCCATGGCCTTGCAGTCCATCATCCCAAACCTCTTTAGGATCTCTACTGCATACTTCCCTTGTCCGAGGGAGATTCCATCTGCATTCGGCCACACCTCCATACCTAGAAAATAATGTATCATACCTAAGTCCTTCATTTTGAACTCAGCAGCAAGCTTTCTCTTCATATTAGCAATCAACCCATCCATACCTATTACAAACAGATCATCTACATACAGTAGGAGCATCACTGAGTTGCCATATTCAACCTTGTAGTCAAGGTTGGAATCTCCTTTACTCTTGGTAAAGCTCAAATTAGATAGAAAGCTGTCAATTCTATCGTACCATGTCCTAGGTGACTGTTTCAAACCATACAGGGATTTCTTCAATCTACACACATGAGACTCCCTGTCATGTGTCTCAAAACCAAGTGCCTATTCTACATACAATTCCCCTTCCACTACACCATTCAAGAAAGCAGTCTTGACATCCATTTGGTGTATCTTCCATTTCATTACTGCAGCCAAAGAAAGCACCGATCTGATGGAAGTGTATCTGGCTACAAGTGCAAAGGTTTCTTCATAATCTATCCTTCTTTCTAGGAGAAAACACGAGTCACAAATATTTCCTTCTATTTCTCTATGCTACCATCTACAGCATGCTTGATCTTGTAGATCCATTTGGAAGTTACAACCGAATTCCCTTCTAGTCTTCGGACAACATCCCAAACATCATTCTTCATGATCGATTGATACTCTTTGATCATAGCATCCTTCCATTCTTTCCATTCTGTCGCTTCTTCATAGTTGGAAGGTTCTTTATTGATAAAGTCACATAGTAAAGCTACATATTCGGAGCAAGATCTGGTTCTCTTTCTTTCTCTGTGATTCTCTTTTGGAGCCCTGTATCTTTTCGCACCTTGGATAACTTCATGTACCCAAGAAGGTTTCCTCTTATGAGGATTCTTCTCTTGTGGTGGATCTATAGGTCTTTGTAGTTCTTCAAATTCTTGATATTCTACTTGAGTTTCTTCATTCATGGTTGTATCATGAATATTGGGTGCTTCTGCTTCTTCGGTATCTTCAGCAAGTCTCTTTTTGGATTTGTTGTAAGCTGTATCTTCATCAAATGTTACATCCCTACTGATGTCTATATTCTTGTATCCTCGGAATTATATTCTATAAGCCTTCAAGCTTTCAGAGTATCCCACAAATATACCCTTCTTTCCTGAAGGATCTATTTTTGTTTTCTTCTCTTTTGGAATGTGTATGTACACTGGACAGCCGAATATTCAGAGATGGATGACTTTTGGTTTCTTGCCAGAGAATACTTCTTCAAGAGTCTTGTTCTTGAGTACTCTATGTGGAGTATGGTTCTGTACATACACCACTATTCTAGTAGCTTCTTCCCATAGATGCATAGGAAAATCTTGATCATGAAGAATTTCTCTTGCAGCTTCCATGATAGTTCTATTCTTCCTTTCTGCAACCCCATTCTATTGTGGATTGTAAGGAGTGGACAACTCCCTCTTAATCCCTGATTCTTTGCATAAGCCTTTGAATTCATTTGATGTGAATTCTTTGCCATTATCTCATTGAAAGGTCTTGATCTTATTTTCTGTGTGGTTCTCAATCAAGGCTTTGAATTCCTTGAAATTGCTGAAAAATTCATCTTTGTTCTTCATGAAGTAAATCCATGTCTTCCTAGAAAAGTCATCAATGAAAGAAACATAGATACATACCTGCTTAGTGAACTTGATGACATTGGTCTGCATACATCAGAGTGGATGGTTTCCAAAATTCATTTTGCCTTGCTCTCGCTACTTGGAAATGTCTTCTTTGTATTCTTTCATTTCGCACATTCTTTGTAGACCCCTTCATGTTTTGCTTGAATTTATGGAAGACCTTCAACAGCTTTTTTTGCAAGTGGTAGTTCTCTATAATGCACATGTGCAAGCCTTCTATGCCAAATTTCATTTGTCTCTACTGTGTCATGGACCATAGCTTGTTCTGGATGGCTCTTCAGCTTGTATAAACCGCCTTCTTGTTCTCCAATCACTATTGCATCATCAATAGTATTTCCTCTTGGCCACATGAGGACTTGGTGTTATACACCAGAATGGCACCTCTCCGTCCGAGTGTCAACTTTCCTTATATTGGCACACAAAAGGACACTTATGGATTGAGGTTTGCCTAGAATACTATAGCTTGGATTATTATGAAATACATTCTGCCTCTATCCAGCTAATTACTTTTCCACATTTGCCATGTTAGGATGTATGCGCAACTCTCTCTATTGACAACGCATGCATCACTCGCGAGTCTCCCTTGTAGCAAGTCACAAATCCTTGTATTCGCGGTTTACTCTTGTGTATAGTCGCGCATCATTTGCGGGTTGCTCTACTGCAAACCCGCAAATGTGTTTCTTAACACTTAAATATTAAAATATGCGTTAACTGGAGATTAGTTATGTCATGTAACTGGATTTCCTTAACTGCTGTAACTTCTCTAACCTTCGAACTACCTTATTTCACCCATATAAATAGAAGTAGGAGAAGACATGAGAAGGACTTTTGAATTTATGCATTGTTATGCTGGAGGAATTGGGACTCTCTTTGCCCATACTTTGCCCTAGAGGTCTTCCCTTAGTGTTGCAGAGCTTGGAGGCTGAGTTCTTTGGAGAAGAGAAGCAGCAGAACCAGATCAAGGTTTCATGAGGTGCCAAACTTGAAGAAAAGGTATATTTGTACTTGTTTTCAAGATTAATAAAGATGTGATGTCCTTCTTCTTCCCAAATCATTGTTCAATGTGTGATTGAATCTTTGTTTATCATCATATTATAATATTATTCAGATCATTTTTTCATATTCATTTGATTATCATTGTCTTATATGTGGTCATAATGGCTTGAGGAAGGTATAACTTGTTTTGCAGGTCTCTTGGAGCGAGAGGAGCAAGAAGAGGATTGAAGAGAAAACTTGGACCAGCCTTCGGTTTATTAGGTATGGACCTTTCTCATCTATGAAACTTGCTGTTATATACTTGCTGAACATTGTGCATCTCTCTTTCAACCCCAGTACGTTGATGGCCTCTCTTAGTGAGGTTGGACTTAGTCACCCAGCCTCTGTTGTTCACGCTGGGGGCAAACTCTCATCCTCTGCAGGTCATGTTGAGAGCAAACTGTCAGCCATTACTAGTCATGCTGATAGCATTGAGAAAACTGGTCGTTCGAAGCATAATCTTAAGTTCCCTTGTGTGCTATGCAATGGATATCATCTTACTCATCTGTGCCCTGTTATCCCAGAGGTGCGAAGAGTGTGGTCCAAGACTCATGGATTTCTTTCTTTTGAACACCCTATAGTTTCTCAACATCCTACTCAACCTTTGGTTGATCAAGTGGTCGAACAAATCTCAGATTTGGTCGATCCCACTCTTCTTTCAGAGAGTGCTCCTCATGTGATTGAACCAATGTCATCTTTGGTCAATCCCACTCTCCCTTCGGAGAGTGACTTTCACCAAGCGGTTGAATCGATCCCAGTATCAATCAATCCCACTCTTCCTTTGGAGAGTGAAGTGTCTACTAGTCACATTTTCTTCACTACCAATTCAAATCTTACTGAATAAGGGGACACCGAACTTGCTTCGGATCAACCCCCACCAAGCTCTCGGATTGCTTCCTTTGATTGGGATAGCCTAGTTGAGCCGTGCCTTCCTTCTGTTACACCTTTCCAGATAAAGGTCAAATTTGAACCCTATACAATTGCTCGTTGCATTGTTGATGAAGGAGCCTCAGTTAGTATTTTGTCTGCTCGTGCTTGGCGAGGTATGGGATCTCCCAGCCTTGTGTCGACTGCTAGTTAGTTACTGGCGTTTGATAGAAGAACTTGTTTAGCCTTGGGAATTATTGCTCAAACTCCTGTTACTTTGGGTGGGAAGACTGTCTTAGTTGACTTGATGGTGATAGAAGACCCCTTGGACTTCAATATGCTCCTTGGACATGATTATGTCTATGCCATGCAAGCTGTGGTGTCAACATTCTTTTGTGTGATGTACTTTAATCATGGCGAAGAAATTGTCACTATAGATCAGTTGGATTTTATTGATCTGTCTCCTGACCCAACTAGAGACCAAGTCTTTCCTTTATTGATTCCCAGTGTTTCTGTAGACACTCCCCCGCCACAGGTGAACTATGTGGCTTCTTGTCCTTTGTGTTCAATTGCTACTGAGAGGCAACCTCTGTTTTCATGCTTACCTTCTTGGGACTTGGTCCTAGTAGTTGATCGGGTGAGTCATCCTATACAGATTGTATAGCCTTCTCTCCACTCTGTCCATCCATTTGAAAGTTCAGATATGTGTCCTATCTCGGATGATTTCCTCCTTTCGGATGAAGTCTTCCTGGAGTCTTTGATACAGTTTGACCTTCTTTTTCAGTTGTGATTAAGTCTAACCCTGATTTTCTTAGTAAGCCTTCCCTTTTTCTTATGTTGGTTTCTGTTGAGTCTTTTGAATCTTCATTTGAAAAGCAATTCAGTGATCCTGATGAGTTTGATTTTTTCTTATGAATTTCTCAGCTCCTCTAATATTGAGTTTGTTCCTGCAGAATCTATCTCCCTTGTTGATTTTCGCTTCTCTTCTGAGGTCGATCTTATTGATTATAAACCCTCAAGCCTTGGTCCTATAGAATCTTCTTCAGTTGATTCTTCCTTGACTTTTCCTTTTGTAGAATATAGCAAAGTCACAAGTGTTTCTGCCAAAGTGACCCGCATCGGATCGTTTCTTCTCATGTTGTTGTTTCTTGGAGACAGGATTATTAGTTGGATTCACAACTGTTTATGGGACTCACCTTGTTGTTCAAGCTGTAATTGCATTTGCATGTGCCCTTCTCGCACTTTTGAGCCTGATGCCAGCTTCCACGCTTTTAGCTCGTTGTATAAGCCCTATTCTTTGTTCTCATCGCCACTTAGCCTTGTATCATTTTGCCTTTGAAACTTGACACCCTTTACCCCGAGGAGACCTTCCCCGAGTGTCCTTATCTTGCTCACTTTCCTTGCATTATGCATAGGTTTGTTCCTTGCGCTTGGAACTAGTTCCTCCTGTCTATGACACTCGTCTCCTCGCATTTAGAGCATTCTTTCTGCTCTCCTTCGAGCTCGTTAAAAATAGTAAGGAGGCCGCAAGTTGACTTTTCCAGACTCGTTAAAACTTCACGGGAAATATTATGAGTTTCTTTAGGCCCAATTCTGACTCCTCAAAATAGACTTGACTACCGAGTAAACTTGTCCGTTTAGGCTCGTTAAGAATATGTGAATGGGAATCGACATTGGTGGTAGGTTATCTCTTTCTCAGACCATGTGGATTAGTACGAGAAAGGATCACTCTCTTTTCTACTGAATTGAGAAGAGTATTCTCAGGCATAGGTTTATCTCTTTTCCAGACCTGAGGGACTAAATTGTATGAAAAAGGACCCCCCCTGGAGTCTTCTTTGGAGTTTTCAGACTCTCTAAACTATGAAAACACGGTCGAGCATGTACTAATTCGAGCTCTTAAAATCCACAAATCAGTGCTTTATCAAGCATTCTTCTTTCTTTTCTTCAAGCTTGTCAAAAAATGAAGATGCTCCCGAGTTTGCTTTCTTGGACTCGTTAAACCTTTACAAGAAAGAGGGGAAGGGGAACGTTTATTTCCATGTCTTTTTACATCATGGTAGCAAGTCTTGTTTCCTTGAACAAAGCACCAGTTTTGAGTCTATCAACAGTTGGGTCCTAATATTTTGACCTTATCCTGATTTAGAGTTTTCTTACTCCTCCAGTTGGTCTTTTTTCCAATTATATGGGGAATCTGTCAATGTCTCCTACATTGCAGATTTTTCGTTGGTCCTATTTTGTGTAAAAAGCTACCTAAGTCACTTTTGTGTTGTGCTCACTGTTCAAGGATTAAACCTTTGTCGGCCATTCTGCAGTTGCCTTGACCTTTTGTGTCGGCCATTCCCTGGTATCAATTCACTACATCATGTCTTCAGCAGTCCTTTTTGTGAAATTCAGTACCAATTCCAGATCCAATTAATCTTTGACTTACCTTGTGTTGGATGATGAAGGATGCCTTAATGCCTTCCTTCCAATCGATCTCTTCCTATCAACTGCAACACATCTTGCTCTGGGAACGAAATTTAGAGTTTTATGACAATACCTTGGGAATTGTTGTCCTCAATGGCAATTTCCCTTGCTATTAGGTAGTGGGGATACCTTAATGTCTCCTACTCAATGGATTCTTCAAGTGTTCGACTTCAAGTCCTTGTAATCACACTTGTTAGAATGTACTAGGTACCTTGGGAACCACTTTCATTAATGGTGGTTTCCCTCGTCTTTGTTAACGGTTTTCATTATTGACCGGTAATCAAATGGTTTCCTCCATGTTCGACTTCAGCTCCTTTATTTCGCATGGTTAGGATTCGTACCTTTTTTGGGTGGTTTGGATTGAAGACCTTGGGGCTGACAGTAGCATTGTCATCATTTTGCTATTGCCCAAGTTGCGCAAGACCTTGTTATCCTTTATATGACATTTTGTTGAGACATAGATCCACCTTGTATTTTTGTGGCTATGATCGATTGTTGAGCATGGATCCACCTTGTTAATTTGTGGCCATGACTCCTTTAGATTTGATATGGCACCTTTTTTCATATTGAGCAACCATTATAGTTTCCTTTATACATATGTTGGATCCGCTTGTATCTTTATGGTGATGTTTTGTATATGGACGTGTATGTTCCAGAGATCAGTTTTCTGACATTTATCTCTCTTTCAGGTACCTTCACTCGAGCCTTTCGATATTGGATTCTCTGCTCTCTCTCCATACTCAGCTCTTTCCTTTATAATGTATTTCGGCTATCATATTCCCCTCTAACCTCACACATTAGGGGGCATCTGTTATACACCAGAATGGCACCTCTCCGTCCGAGTGTCAACTTTCCTTATATTGGCACACAAAAGGACACTTATGGATTGAGGTTTTCCTAGAATACTATAGCTTGGCTTATTATGAAATACATTCTGGCTCTATCTAGCTAATTAATTTGCCACATTTGCCATGTTAGGATGTATATGCGACTCTCTCTATTGACAATTCGTGCATCACTCGCGAGTCTCCCTTGTAGCAGGTCGCGAATCCTTGTATTCGCGGGTTACTCTTGTGTATAGTCGCGCATCATTCGTGGGTTGCTCTACTGCAGACCCGCGAATGTGTTTCTTAACACTTAAATATTAAAATATGTGTTAACTGGAGATTATTTATGTCATGTAACTAGATTTCCTTAACTGCTGTAACTTCTCTAACCTTCGAACTACCTTATTTCACCCATATAAATAGAAGTAGGAGAATACATGAGAAGGAATTTTGAATTTATGCATTGTTATGCTGGAGGAATTGGGACTCTCTTTTCCCATACTTTGCCCTAGAGGTCTTCCCTTAGTGTTGCAGAGCTTGGAGGCTGAGTTCTTTGGAGAAGAGAAGCAGCAGAACCAGATCAAGGTTTCGTGAGGTGCCAAACTTGAAGAGAAGGTATATTTGTACTTGTTTTCAAGATTAATAAAGATGTGATGTCCTTCTTCTTCCCAAATCATTGTTCAATGTGTGATTGAATCTCTGTTTATGATCATATTATAATGTTATTCAGATCATTTTTTCATATTCATTTGATTATCATTGTCTTATATGTGGTCATAATGGCTTGAGGATAGTATAACTTGTTTTGCAGGCCTCTTGGAGCGAGAGGAGCAAGAAGAGGATTTAAGAGAAAGATTGGACCAGCCTTCAGTTTATCAGGTATGGACCTTTCTCATCTCTGAAACTTGCTGTTATATACTTGCTGAACATTGTGCATCTCTCTTTCAACCCCAGTACGTTGATGGCCTCTTAAACCCTAGCCATAGGACACTTTCATTTACAACACTTGGCCATCTAAAAATGCAACCCTCATGATTTTGCATCCAATGCTGATATGAATAGAAGATTCTTCTTTAGTCCTAGTACAAACAAGACATCCTTCATTTTTATAAACTTTCGAGAGTCTAGCTTGTAGGAGGATTCACCACTACCTTTTATGGGATATTGATATTCATCCCCAAGCTTCACCTTATGGGGTCAATTATCTTCAGATAGTTTCTCAAAGGATTCCTTGAAACCTGTCATGTGTTTGGAAGCCCCACTATCAATAAGCAAATATTTGCTTCAATGAGTGACAATTCCCGTGAGAGCGGAGATCATAACATATTCAGGTTCACTTTCTTGTTTTACCCTCTTCCTTGGAGGATAATCATCCTTAGCAGTGTGAGCATGATGTCTTCTTTTGAAGTCTTCTTATTCTTGGATCCATTCTTATTCATGGGACAATTTATAGCAAAGTGTCCTAATTCATCGCATGTATAACATCTGAGTCTGGATGAATCCCTTCTTACAGGATTGTTTTTATGATGAGAATGCTTACCTTGGTGATGATGATTTTCCCTTCTTTCTTTTCTTGGAGTGTACTATGAGAGCTTGATCTTCACTTACCATATTTTCTTCTTGAGATGCTATCCAAGCTTCTTCTTGAGAACATTCTTTCCATAGTCTACTAAACTTGACTAAATTCTTCCTAGCATAGATTCCTTGGATGAGAGAATCCCATGACCTAAAGAGGCCATTCAATGTTTTCATCACAATTTCTGGATTCTCCACTTCTTCATCTATTGTTTCCATATGTTCTTTTATCTGGGAGACCCTTGTGAAGTATGACTGGATGGTCTCCTCATTCTGGATCTTGACATTCTTTAACTGGTTCCTTAGAGTCATCTTTCGATTGATGTTCTTCCCTCCAAATAGTTTGGTTGGGGCATCAAACATGGCTTTAGGTGTCTTGAGAGAGGACACTTGTGGAATGAGGTGATCCTTGATAGAATCTGCAATGATCCTCTTTTCCATAATCAACTTCTTCTTATGTAAGGCCTTGGCCTCATCTCTGTCTGGAACTGGTACCTCCTCATGGATGTAGGATTCCAACTCATTTTCTTCCAGGACCAGGGAGATCCTATACTTCTAGGCTTGAAAGTTATCAGCTCCCTCAAGATTTTCATCAAGCTTGGTATGATGAGATATCTTAACTGAGAACCTCACGTGGAAATACAAAATATTTAGATATTACAAGGTCAAGATGTCAGATCTGGATTTGGAGCTGAAATCTCGCAGTGTTGGTTCAGGAGCAGATTAGGGTTTTTCTTTTCTGGAGTTCTATCCGACCAAATGCTTTGAATTTGATCCCTAACTTAGATTTTGGGGAGGAGATCAATCCAAGCCTAGGCTCACTAAAAAATTCCTCTTCTATGAAAATCCCTAATTTTTGGCAGTAGTGTCGGGTCCGAAACTGAAAAACCTCAGAATTGTATTCTGATTTGACAGAAAGATGTACCCTAGGGAGAAGAGTTATTCCAACCTACTTTTACTAAAAATCTATGGATAGAGATCCACAAAATAGCAAGCCCTAGTTCCCATAGCTGCATAGTGTCTTCTTCTCAAGTTAGCTCTGATGCCATGCTAGATTTTAAACATTAAGCTAGCATTTCATTAGGATATTTAACTGAGAGAACAAGAAGAACAACAATAAAACACAAGAGACAATGAACACAGTTTTTTTCCTTGGGGAAACCATAAATGGAGAAAACCCCACAACTTCCTTGGCGATAGAATCAGCACCAAAGTGAAACCCAAAAACAGTAAGATGATCTCTCGATAGTAGTAACCTCTTTCTTCCTTACCACAGTGTCTTTCTCTTCCTCAACTATGCGCTACAACTGAGTGTGTGATAAATAGAGAGGATAGCTATCTATTTATACTAATTCTTGACTTGACTAAACCCAACTAGGACTGACTTCACTAGGTGAGTCTAATAACCCTAGTGCCCCAGAACTGCGGGGACTTTAACCCTTAGACAATAGGAGGGTTAACCACCTTGACTTGACATGACTTGTTTACATTATAGAAACTTCCCAATAGGAACATCGGGGGATTACATGACTCAAGTACATTACAAATACATCTCGGAATAAACATCGGGTTACAATATATAAGAAATACAAGTGAATACATTCTGAAGTTACAATTACATCAACAGTTTTAAGTACAATTGAGTTGTATTTTATTTTTTCAAACTTTGTTATTGTTGGATAGTACTAGTTCAGTTACCTAATCAAGAAATATTGTCATTGATTCATAGTCGCAAAAGATGCACAATGGTCATGGATAGAGGAAACAAGCATGAGGTTCAGGAAAAAACAATAGAAAGTTATAGTTTTGATGTGTTAGTCCACAACAATTGTGTATTTTTATATACAAGAGGAAGTTAGAGTATAGAGGCATGATATAAGATATATGTACTTTTTTTTGCATGTACATCAATGATGTTTTTTATACATGTACATTAACATGAAATATAAGGGCCTTCTATTTTGTATAATAACATTCATGATATAAAAAATATTTCATATCAAGGCTCTTGAGATGTTCATGGTTCAATCTTTTAAGTGTGATTATGCATGTGTGACCAACAATTTTTATATGTATAATGTTCTCAATTGTTTGATAGATTTTATGATTGCATGGAGATATCAGTTATAAATTTGAGAATAATGCATAGTTACAATATTACATAATGAAAAAAATGTATATTTAAATTGTTTTTACCATGATCTGATTGCATATACAATCTTAAATTGTATTCAAAAATATGGAACATACGTACCACACATAAGCACCCAACACAACTAAGCAACTGATCCAACTAAGTGGAATACAAAAGCACCTTACCCACATAACAATCTAAGAAACTTTTAAAGGATGCACAAAGTTGACACACCTAAGCGATGCACCTGTGTGGTCTACGTAAATGAAATTGGTGTTTCGAATGATGTCATTCATCTAACAAATATATGGGATACACATCAAACCTAAAAGTATCCAAGTATAAGGTTGATTCAAAATAATGGTTATGATTATATCCCGCATATTATGTATATCCTAGACGTTATTTTATCATTTTGTTAATGTACATTGAATTTGATAAATCGCCTTGAGGAACAACTTTGGAAGAGATGAAAATTATGTGTGATTTTATTATAGTTTAAATTGATTGGATAAGTACTATTATGGATCTTGTTTTATAAATTTATGTTTATGGAGTATTATTCGAAACATTCATAGTGTGAAGATATATATTTTGTAATAATGGCGTAATAGGTTGGCCACTTATTTCAAAACATAAACATGTTCCATTGCATAGTTAATGGCATAATGGAATTGTCTCCTAAAAGGTTTATTATGGTGATAGGGAGAGTTTAGATAGGGAATTATCTAAGGAAGAGTTTTTCCCTACATTGTCTAATATGAAGAATACTAAATATCTATTTATATGTGAACATATTAGATCCTTTTGAGTTTTACATACCGTAAATGTGGGATAATATTCATGATGGGATGGTTTACAACTGCTTTCAACCTGACACTCTTCCTTTGGTTAAAGTGTAAAATGCTAGGTGTATGTGAAACTTGAGTTGTTAGACACATTTTTATCTTCCTTAGGGTCCATGTTCAATTCTCACAAAACCATCTTTCGATTCTAGTATGTTTGGATGTCTCTCTAGAGTACACCTCTATTGCTTGGCCTTACAAATTTTGTTGTTGTTGCATGGTGTTTATGGATTCCCTTTGGAGTTGGTTTGTCGTCACTCATGACATGGGATTGATGTTTCGAGAGGTCACCACCTATGTTTCATATCTAGCACCATAAGGACCTTCCATTTGGAGGGGATTTCATATTCTTCAATCATGTCATCTTTCTTATCCATCTTATTGATTTCATTTTGAGTTTACTATTAAGTATGTTCACATGGGATTTTGTTACCTCGTATTTCCTTGATGACATAGTTAAATCATGTGAATAATTGATTTCCAGCTTTCTATGCTAGGTCTCTATGTTTTGCATTTATTTAACCATTTCTTCCTGCATTTCATCGTATAAATGCTCACATCTCTTAGATGATCAGGCTAAATTAATATGGAAATAACCTTCTTTTGAATTTCCTATCTCATGAATGATACGAGATCCTAAGATCAATTCCTCTACACATAGATATTGACAACTCCTTTTTCCTCGATGAAAACACAAACAAAGAATATTTCTTGCTCGAAAATGATGGGAAATAAGTCAAGTTCAACACCTCACAATAGTTAACATAATTCTCAACATCTACACATGTAATTGTAGTTTTCAACAAGTATATTTTCAAGAAAGGAAGATCTACACTCACCTTCAAACAGATATCAATTAATAATTCTTTCCAATTTTTTGTCACACCCTATTATGGGTATCCTTTATTCTTTGTGATTCCAATAAAACAAAAACCATCAACATATATGTTTAATCCCACCTCCTACAGGATTCAAAGGACACCTGCTAAATCCCTACCTAGGGAATAGAATGGAAATCGTGCATCAAAACGGGGTTCCAATGGGTCATGCAGTCATTTTTAGGAAGGTTCCTCGATCCGAGCCACGACCGTCATTCTATGGCATATTGAATCCCAACTCCTACAGGATTTTAGGGAAACATGTTGAATCCCTACCTAAGGCATATAATTCCTACCTCTATGCTCCAAATGAGGGTTTCTATGGTTTAGAATGCAAACTATGGTTTATGGTGAAAAATAGAGTTACTAGGATTGGGTATAGGGTTTGTAAGCTAGGATTGGCCATGTTTATTAGTCTAGGATTACCATTCCTTAAATACATGGATCCTTCTAAGCTCGTTAGAAAATTCAGAAAGATTTTATGCATGGCTCGAGCTCTTCATTAATCCCTAGCAATCAGAGATAGGTTCACTTCCTCCTATGAAGAAACAAATTATTGGATTCAAGGATATGTCCTTATAGGACCAACTTTAAGATTCAAGGTAAATGCAATAGACATATCCCAGATAGAGTGCTAGATAATGGTCTTGGGCTATATGGTATGAGTCATGTAAGTATGAATATAATATAATAAATCCATGATGAATCTTGTGCAATTTATCAAGTTGTATAAGTATATTCAATTTATTAATCTATCAAGTGGTCAATCTATCAAGCTATAAATAATCAATGAGACCATGAAACCAAAATTCCTGGCTACCTACATATGGTCATTCTTCTATATCATAGAGATCACCTCTAATAGCAATAGTATCCTTTAGCCTCTTGTGCTTGGAGTAAGGCAACAAGTATCATGACTTTGATGAGTTATTACTTGGCATTGTTTGCAGCTGGAGGTTTGTGCCAATAACTAAGTTTGTAATGGTATATAATTTGACCTGGTCTATAATATTCAAATACAAAACCTTTTTTCTTTCGTGCATGGGAAACCTCTGTTAAAGACTCTCCTTTGATAATCAATGACCCAATTGGAAAATCATTTCCCTCAGAGTCGTTTAATGAGACAATGAGGGTCTGCTTCCCATCCAAGCAATGTGCCAGCCAGTAGTCAATGTGCCATTCATTGCCTCTTAAGGAAATCACTGTGCATATGTTCCCTACATAAAATAAAGTTCACACCTAGGAGTAAAATAACTAAACACAACTAATTGTCAAACATTTCAAAGTTATCAACATAATAGTCAAACCTAGTTGTACAAGATCTGAAATGTGGTCATAGTCATGTGAAATACTTAACTGGCCTTCCTACAACTAGGATAATTATGCAGTTTTTTTTCTACCAATGGGGAGTTAAAAACGATCCTAGCTGTCAACCTAATCTATGGATTCACAGTTGTCCCATTCACCACTATTACGTGGATAACAAAAAGAAGAGAGCTTCCTTGTCCACATTTCAACTATAGCATTATCTGACATTCTAAATAAATGGAATGCACGAGTTCCTTGGAATTTCTTGCACTCATATAGGCGTGATCGATCTACATCGACCACCTCCCAAAAATATCTATCTACATGTTCTTTTTGAGATGATTGGTCTTCTTTCCTTTCGGCTCCCTTCCCCGTCACTGAAGAACACCATGCAATAATGGTACTTTAGTTGTGAATTTCATCTATTTCCTAAGTAATGTAGTCTTAATGCATACAAATTCTCCATCAGGTTCCCCTTTTTCGTGTTCGGTCTCAAAATATTTCCAAATATGTGGCACCTTATGCTTCTTGTAGAGAATACACAACGATTGGAAGACATGAGAATTTTTTAATTTCCCTACACATTAATCAGACCAAATCCAATTTTGTTCCATATTTATACTGTTATCCTCCAGGTGATTGTAAAACAATTGAAAGGTGTATTGTACAAAATCCAAGTCATGACACCTATCATCAATTATGTAAAAGTGATACTCCTTCAATATAACTTTTTTCTCTTCATTATTATCTACCCATGTCTATAGGTGATTTGGACCATTATGCTAACTTCGTCTGAGTGATAGTATTGACTATGAATCTCGTTCTATGGTTGGAGAGTGCATTTTTCTACAAAATCGACCATTGATAATATAGTTCAAATAGGAAATGTATCCCTACATGTTCTAAACTTCTCATCTTTCCAACGAGCAACATGTACATGATTTACATATTGTTGTGTATTTTCAAAGAATTCCTCCATGAAGTTGCAAACCAGTACCTAGTAGATCCAAATATGTATAGATCAATAAGTTGTTACAAATATGAAGTAGCAAAACATGAATACAAAAATACTATTCATGAACTCATTACTAACCTAAGAGGTGACCAATTGTATTTTTTTTCTTTCATTCCATCATTCCCTCCACTGATATCATATGTGACATATTTGAATTACTGCAAGTTCACTTCATGTTTCCCAAGTCCATGCTCAATGATTACATGTTTGCATTTGTCCAAAAATGCCATTCCACCACACCTTGGGCATGTCCCTATTAGAATTTTATTCCATTTACATCTTCAAGCAGATAGTTCTAATATTGTTTTTAGTAAATGGAGAATGAAGATATAAACTCAACAAAACAAACCACACAGGAAACAAATGAGTATTTCTCAAGAATTTACAATATCATTCAAAATAATAAAATCCAGTGTTACAATAGTTTACATAGGCAAAGAATTTGAATGCATTAGGTAGCAATTCGAATCTATCCATTGGATCTGACTATATCTATCTAAGCATCTAAATCATGGTGTCTCAATCAATATCGGAGTCCAATAGATCAACTTCTAGATGTCCAATCAACTCAATCAAACAGTAATAGCTAGTTAACTCAGTGAAACTGAGTGTGGTAGGTGGGAAAAGTTTCCTAATCCGCATGTAGCCATGCATTAACATTATATAAATAGCACTAGCTAACTGATTTTGAACTAACTAGAAGCTAACTAAGACTAACTAGCTCTAACTCTGACTAAATGATCGAGGTTGGTGTCGGGACTCTCGGTGGCTCCCAAAATGTAGGGATTGGTCTAGGAGGCTCCCAAACTTATGCATGAACATGTAGTAAGTGGAAACTAACCTCCATAAGTGTTATCCACACTCTAGTAATGAGTACATGTGACCCCATTAGGCCAAGTGGATCCAATGGTCCTAGTGGACCCAATTAATTAATTAAGGTTCCTAAGTTATGCTAAATAATCTAATAGACAGTATGGTCAAGGGAGGATTAATAATTCTAAGACCCCCTCTGAATCCTAAATTGGACAACTATGGGCCCTGGTAATAAGACCATAGGTCACCCAAATAAAATCCAAAATAAATAATGTTGCTTAATAAAACTGAGGAAATAGGGAAAATCTCATGGGAAAAATCTGCCCTCAAGATAAGTAGAAATCAGGAAATACAAGTTAAAAACTTGCAAAATATTTTGCTTCAATTTGTAGCTCAGTAATGCAATATTTCGGTTCTTCTATGCAGTAGCATCATGAATCTATGCATGTGAACCTATGAATCCAAAAAAAGTGATTATGTCTAGAGGAATATTCCTCTTTGGAAGAAGAATAATGTGCCCATCTGAATCAAGAATATAGACAGCTGCAGGATGAAAATTGGACCCATGTAGAGTAGCTAAAACCAATTGATGAGAGAGAAAAGGTGCTTGATAATTTGAACCATGTGAGTAACACCCAAGAATTGATATATTTCATCCTTTAATATCAAACCATGTGAGTAAAAATCATCTCCAAGTGTTAGGAGAAAGTGTCTAGGCAGATGCAGAATGTCTCCAACTTTACTAGTTCTGTGAAGAGATGAGAATGTGATAAAAAAAGGTAGGTATAGAATCCATGGGACTGTGGAGAGTGAATTATTCACCTCCATAATCTGTTATATATTAATAAATAACCAATATTTCATAAAATATAATATCATCAAACTCATAAGAGAGAACTAACATCGAATCCTCAACAACAAAATTGAAGGAGACTTGCAGTGCGTGATTTGTCACACCAAAATTGATGAAACCTGTTATAAGAAATACTGTAATATCTTGAATATTAAAACCTGAAACAAATAATATTATACCATAAAATAAATGATATTAAAATTGGTTCATATCAGATCCAAAACTGTGACGTTAATTCAAATCCCCAGCAGCAATTTTGAAGGAGACTTGCAGTACTTGATTTGTCACACCAAAATTGATGAAACCGGCTACAAGCATAACTGAATGCTCTTGGAACTTAAAAATTGAACCAAATAATATCATATCAGATCCAAATAAGTCCATTTCAGATCCAAAATTTTGGAATGAAATCAAATCCCCAGCTGCAATTTTGAAGGAGACTTGCAGTACTTGTTTCTTCACACCAAAATTGATGATAATAGCTACAAGAAGTAATGAAAGCTCATGAAACTAAAATATGTAACCAATTAATATCATATTATATCCAAATAATATCACATTATATCCAATAAATTTCATATGAAATCCAAGAGTTTACTCTACCAAGATGGTAGATGCACAATTTTCTCCTTCTTCAAAATTCTGAATATTGGTGCATGCAATTATGTAGGAATTTTATGGAAGCTCAAGATCAATGAGAATGTTTTAATCACTACAAAAATATGAATTTATTTCCAAAATTTCCAAATATTGACAAAATATAATATCAGCAAACTTATGAGAGAAAACTGACATCAAATCCCCAACAAAACTTTTGGAAGAGATTTTTGGGACTTGTTTCTCCACACCAAAATTGATGAGAACAACTACAAGAAGTACTGAAATATCTTCAACCCTAGAACCAAGTAAAATAAGATAATATCCAAATAATATCATATCATATAAAATAAATTCCATATCATATCCAAGAGTGTGCTCCATCGAGATGGTAGATGCACAGTTTTCTCCTTCTTCAAAACCCTGAGTATCAATGCATGCAATCATGTAGGATTTTTTTGGAATATATAGATCAATGAGAGTGAATGGATCACTCCGAAAATCTAATATTATTTCCAAATTATCCAAATAATTACTTATATGCACAGCAACAACTTCATTAGAGACAAAGAAATCATTCCGTCTCCCTTTCGTGGAGCAATCACCAGTAAACTATGCATAGGATTTATAATAGAAGAATCACTCGAAAATTTTTACATAGAATGGAAGGAGAGACATATTATTCAATAATAGAGATTCAAATGTCTTATTCTGGATCATTCATGTGAGGATATGATTTATCAAATAACTCCTACACTTCCAGAGTAGCAGGAGAAGGAGTCACTCCAAGGAGACTTTCTTCAATTCAAATTGACTCTGAGGAATATTCTGCTTCTTCATCTTGAACAAATTCACTAGAGAGAGTAGAGACAAGAATTTTGAGTAAATAAATCTTGTGGTTCTAAGTGTGCTCTCCAAATTGCTATAAATATCCTCAATGTTCTTCCCAAATATTCTATCCAGTTTTGTCCATAGATCTTTTGGGGATTCTACAAAATCATTAGGGTAGCGCAAGCTTGGAGTCCTCCAAAAATCCATACATATTGTTCCATAAGCTCTATCATGATCATTTATCAAGTCATTCTCATATTCATAAGACTTTTTACCAAGTCCCATAGATACCTCATAGAGAGATTGCCTCTTCATAGATGCAATCATCTTCAACTTCCATTCTCAATATCGTGTGGATGGAGTAAGTAGAGTAATTGATAATATCGAATCCATATGAAGTTGAACCTACAAAATATCATTGCAAAACTAAAAATATTTGAACTATGTTAGAATCATGATTTTCCTTTCGACATGAACATGTTTTTAGGGTCCGTCACACCCTATCTGTTGCTCTAAATAAATTCATAGCTAGAAAATCATCATAGGGGACTTTTTTGGAAACCCAGCTGCTTCTGATGTTCAATGGGGAGAATCAAGCATGAAACCTTCCTGAGAAGGATCTGATACCATATATAATTTGAATTCCATTTAGATATTCAAGTAGATAGATCTAATAATGTTTGTAGTAAATGAAGAATGAAAATACAAACTGAACAAAACAAACCACAAAGGAAACAAATGAGTATTGCTCAGGAATTTATAGTATCATTCACAATAATAAAATCCGTTGTTACAATAGTTTACATAGGAAAAGAATTCTAATGCATTACGTATAAATTCAAATCTATCCAATGGATTTGATTGTATATAACTGACCATCTAACTCATGGTTTCTCAATCAATATCGGAGTCCAACATATCAACTCCTAGATGTCCAATCAATTCAATCAATCAATAATAGCTAGTTAACTCATTGCAACTGAGTGTGGTAGGTGGGAAAAGGTGCCTACTCCACATGCAACCATGCATTAGCCATGCATAACTAGCACTAGATAACTCATTGTGCACTGATGGAATGTAACTAGAAGCTAACTAAGACTCTAACTAGTTCCAATTCCAACTAATTGATGGAGGTTGGTGTCGAGAATCCCAGTGGCTTCTAAAATGTAGGGATTGGTCTAGGAGGTGCCCAAACTGATGCATGCACATGCAGAAAGTGGAAGTTAACCTCTAGTAGTGTTCCCCATATTCTAGTAATTGGTACATGTGGCCCCATTAGGCCAAGTGGACCCAATGGTACTAGTGGACTCAATTAATTAATTAAGGTTCCTATGTTAGGCTAAAGAATATAATAGACAGTATGGTCAATAGAGGATTAATAATCCTAACAATCCGTTCTATGCAATTCCTTTGATAAAATGTGAAACCTTCTGTCCTTCTACACAAAATGATATGAATTAAGTCTCTAGATGATGCCGCTGGCAATGTTGTTGAGCATTCCTGCATAAGGGTGTTATGCAATATATGTATATATGTGTCATAATAATAACCGTACTCAATGTGATATCAACAACAACATGTGTTACGAGTTGTGTTTATTTTAACATACCATGGTTTTCATTTCTCAAAGGATATTTGACCCAAGTTAAGTTCATTATGTTCATTCCTAAATCTCTCATATAATTTTGTTTGTGTCATGTCAAGAAAATGCTTAATGTGGGGCTCACGATCACTTGAACCCCTTCTCAATTTAATACATCCTTTTGGCTCGATGAAGGTATACTATTGTCACACCAAAAATCTTGCACCAATCCCTTTACCACATCAATGAGCTTTATATTGGAACATGGAAACCTACCAATGAAGGACCATACATATGTTTGACAAAATTCAAGTTGTTCTCTTCTAGAACAATAGCTATAGAGTGCTTTGATATCCAATCCTATAGGTTTGTATGTAGGATTAAGAAGTCAAAGGGTCCTGATGCTTTTTTTCATGATTGATTGTGACAACACACAACAAGCTGCATTGCTATCCTTTGAATGATATTTATTTCCAATAGTACTAAAATAATCTACTAAAATTATGACAACATGGCAAATTGGTTCAGAACTATTTATCATATTTTTAGAAATAATAGATCAATGCTATGACCAATGATGCTGAGAAGAAGCATAGGAAATACATCTTGCTACTAATAATTCTCACAAGCATACACAAGAAAAGTAGAGAGAAGAAAAGAGATTGAATCACATGAATGAAGAGATGAATATTGGTGTGTATCCTTCCATTGAATAATGATGAATAATAGTGTACATAAATAGTGTATCCCGCATAGGAAAATTGATTTGTATGGAGACAACTCATAAAGCTAAAAAATTATGACTTACCAAAATATAGCTAACCCCCATAGGTGGCTAAATCACTTCCCAAATCTTTGAAGGAACTCACGAGTTGGAAAAAGCATGAGTGAGTTGTCAAGGATATGGAAAAAACATGCTAATACTAGAAAATGGAGGAAAATTCATGAAGGATGGGATGGAAACAAAAGCACCCAGTTTCCAAGTTTGACTGGCTTTACCTTATCCATAGAAAAGTAGAAAAAGTAGAATAAAACGAAATCTATTGTAAAGTGCTATATAAAAATTATGGATGGTAAAAAGGTGGTCAAGATCAACCCAGAATTAGAAATAAATCATTCCTAGGATATAGATAGCATGTATTGACTTTAAGGTCCAACTGGATGCCAACTAATTAAGCTAGTGGGTGAATAATTAATCAAATAATGATTAATTATTTTATCCTAAGTTATGAGTGGCTTTAATATATTCTGACATCCCCATATAATTCTGATTTTATGATGGTATGACAAAAAATATGGATGCATATAGACCCCAACAACAAGGCTATGGTCACCCTTTAACAATTATTATGTCCAGAAAAGTGAGGAAAGAGGCAAAACCACATGGGGAAAATCCTCCCCCAAGATAGGACAAGGCACAAAATTTGAAATATGTCTTCAAAATATATTCATATTCACTTTAATGAGCTGAATGAACTACTTCTAGATGAAGGACTTGCTGAAGAAATCATGAACTCCATGATCGTGCTCTAGAGTGTAGAACCTGCAAGAAGAAATAGGAGAGACACCTTGTATCTCATGATCTAATGAAGTAGGAGAATTATTTGAATGCTTATTTTTACTATAAAATTTTTATTGCAAACATAATCTGAAATGGAAAATATATCTGTGCATACTCTTTTCCAAAGAGTACAAAAATTAAGGCAAATTATTTCACACCGAATTCCCTAAATAGCTGCAAAAGTGTGATGTGAATCACATGTCAATAATACAATCTGATGTAGCACCTTTACAGATCTTATATGAGGCTAATAAAAATATGATATATAATAAATATTAGCATATGGAACAACAAATACAAAGGCTTCAGTGGCTCCATTAGGATATAGGGCTAGACTAGGAAAATTATGAGCAACTGGGGAAAATCGATAGCTGTAAAAATATGAATGATGGATGGGTATAATATCTGAACCATAACTGTTTGGAATAGATCCAAACATGTTTCATATTAGTACAAATATGACTAAGTACATGGATAACCAGCCACTAAAAGATAGGAAAGACTTCAAACCATGTAAGATAAGTATCACTGCATAAGAAACTGATGAGGAATCAACTAGTGAACTAGGGATTTGTATAGTCTTAGGATTATTCAAGGCTATGGTAGATGGTATGGATGGTGGTATGATATGTGTATCAACCTGAAAATATTATTATAAATCATAATTAAAAGGATCGCATATAATAATATTAGTAGACTCATGGGAATACACTGTTAATGAATCCTCTGTATCAAAGGAGGATAGAATGAGATGTCCACAATCTTCAAGAAGGCTCTAAGTATTGATGCCAAGAAAAAAGGAGGAGATTCTAAAGCACATGAGATAAATTAAGGTAAGTGTTATGACACACATATGGCTTAATGTGGCTAATCAAACATCCTGGAAGTCACTGGGTTGCACACCATCAATGAGAGAGGTATGCACAAGGTGTGAAGAATCTGGCACATAGATCACATAATTTAAGATAGGAGATATATAGAACAATGAATGGGATATAGTATCATAATCAAAATCAATGTAATCTCCATATTTTACTTCTTTTTCATCATTAGTATCACAAGAAGAAAAGTCACCTTCAAGAGACATAGAAAAAGATGGCTCTTCAATATTTGCTTCTTGATTGAAAGAGGAAGCATTCGAATCAAAGAGGGCAGAAGGAACATGAACTGTATGAGAAACTTATTCATAATTATCAACTTCATAATTGAATGTAGAGGCCAATAAATCTTGATAGATAGAACAAGACGAGATGCTAGTTTCGCTCCATCCTTCATCTTCTATTTCCTGCAAACCAAAATCTTTGTCCAAAATTTTCGAAACGTCAAATGGAAATTCAATAGAATCAATGAGATGATGTATATTTGGATACATTTCCAAGAACATGATTCCATAATATCTATCACAATTATTTATCCAATCAATCTTTTCTTCATAAGACTCTGGTTCTCTCAATGCACCAATGAAGACATCAAAGAGACATTGTCTCTTCAAGTATGCACTCATCTTTGGCTTCCAATCAGCATAGTTGAAAGGAGATAGTAGAGGAACTTTTGAATCCATATATAATTTTTTGATATTATCTAGGAGATACTCTCTGCAACCTGCAAAAAAAACTAGGAGAAAATCTTGTCAGCTAGACAAGGTATTCTTTAGAGAGGAATAGGAGACTAGATGCGCTCCTGAACTCTGTAGAACTTGATTAACCTTGTTGCTCTCATACCATGTAGAAGATGGAAAGTTTGTGCTTCCTATAGCTTTGATACCATGTAGAAATAATATATCAATTCTATGAGCAATGATGCTAACAAGAAGCACATGAAATAGATCTTGCTACTAAGAATTCTCACAAGCATACACAGGAAAAATAGAGAGAAGAAAAGAGACTGAATCACATGAATGAAGAGATGAATATTGGTGTGTATCCTTCCATTGAATAATGATGAATAATAGTACATAAACATTACATCCCTCATAGTAAAATCGAGTTGTATGGAGACAACTCATAAATCTCAAAAAGGATGACTTACCAAAATATAGCAAACCCCCATAGATGGCTAAAGCACTTCCCAAATCTATCAAGGAACTCATGAGTTGGAAAAAGCATGAGTGACTCTATTAAGGAGATGGAAAAAACATGCTAATATTAGAAAATGGAGGAAAAGTCATGAAGGATGGGTTGGAAACAAAAGCACCCAGTTTCCTACTTTGACTAGCTTCACCTTATCCATAGAAAAGCAGAAAAAGCAGAATAAAGAAGAATCTGATGTAAAGTGTTGTATAATAATTTTGGTTGGTCAAAAGGTGGTCAAGATCAACCCAGAATTAGAAATAAATCACTCCTGCGATATAGATGGAATGTATTGAATTTAAGGTGCAAGTAGATGCCAACTAATTAAGTTAGTGGGTGAATAATTAATCAAATAATGATTAATTATTTTATCCTAAGTTATGAGTGGGTTTAATACATTCCAACAATCTTTATCCTAAAGTTTATCCTAACAAAAGTCATAGACGTAGATTTTAACAATGATATAAATAATCTACATTTACCTCCATCACATTTAGAATGAAAATAGTTGACATGTATATGTTGAGATTGATATGCAATACTGCGTTTAGACAACGTACCTTAAATCAAACCAATGATACTTTCATTGATCTACATACGTTTTGAGTTCTTTGGCATGAAGCGTGTAATGGAGGTAGGGAGGTTGGACGTGTGCCCTATACCATATCGCCTGGTCGGTATAGAGTTTGAACATGAGCTTCATGTGCTTTCGTCTTTTGCTATCGGTCGGGTGGTGGAAAATGGAAATCCTCCTAGGTGGTCTGAACAACACTATCTTCTTTGAGAATACATTTGGCATTCAACATCTCTCTAAATTCGTCACTTGTATACCCACATCTAATTAAATATGCAAAGGTTTTAGGTGGCGTTGATGTGCACCTACGTTTTACTCCTTGATTAGTGTCATGCGGTGCTCATTCTTCAACTGATATGGAGACTAAAGTCCCATCGAGCGAATTCTTTTGTCTTTCTTGATGTGGATTGGTAGGAAGAACTATGGCATCCTCAACAACCAGAATTCGTTGAGTGTCCATAGAGTGTCTTCGATTGGTCATGTCATTTCTTTTCTTTTCTCTAATTTATTCAAGGATTTTATTGGGTATCTTCTTCCTTGTTGATTTGCTTGCTTGATCGCATGAGTTGCACATCACTACAATGATCAATTATATGTGGTTCTCCTCAATGGGATATTACCCAAACTTAGTTTCTTTCATGAACAATCAAGTGTCTAGATACTCCACCACAATGACCAATGAAATATTTTCTTTGATTCTCCTCAAATCCAAGAAAAAAAATGTTGGAGATGGTCAATGGTGCTATTGAATAGGAGACTCCCCAACCTTGGTTTCTTTCTTGCTCAATTATGTCTAGATACTAAAATTAAGGGGAATATTGGGAGGAAGGTTTCCTTTTCTAGCTCCTCAAATGAAATAAAAAAAAGGTGGAGATGGTCAATGGTAATATTCAATGGGAGAATCCCCATGGTTTGTTTCTTTCTTGCTCAATTGTGTCTAGATACTCAAATTAGGGTGAATATTGGGAAGAATGTTTCCTTTTCTAGCTCCTCGATTGCAAGAAAAACAATGGTAGAGATTCTCTATTGTGCTCCTCAATGGGATATTCCCAAATCTTGGTTTCTTTCGTTCTCAATTGTGTCTACATAATCCACCACAATGACCAAGTTAATTTTTCCTTTGCTAGCTCCTCAATTGCAAGAAAAACAATGGTAGAGATGCTCTAGGTGCTCGTCAATGGGAGATTCACCAAGCTTGGTTTATTTATTGCTAAATTAATTCTTTATTTCTTTCTCCTCAATGTATACCATGCTCCAAGCAATACTTAGACACTTGTGATGGAGATGCTTGATGTCCAAAAAAAAATTGTGTAATAATATGGTGAAGAATAGAATGAATGCACTGTTTGCAACCTGAAATTGCACACAGACTATGAAATCTGCATGAAATATGATATATTGTTTCTTGAATGGGGAATATTGTTGATTATACTGAAACAAAATGCATACTCATTATTGTTAACAAAAACAAGAGGATGTTTTAGCCACATAAAACAAGTGCACATTTTGCTCGAATAACATTTAGCAGCATTTAATAAGGTATTTTCATAGCTAAGGGATCATTCAATGTTTGGGGGTAATTAACAAGCGCTCCCTAAGTATTAGTGGCTTAACACCCCCCCTCTCTTCAACCTAACTATATTGTTACAAAACTCAAGGGATGTGAGAGAGAGAGAAAGAGGGAGAGGAGGGGGAGTTGGGGTTACGTGTAGTTGGATTAGAAGAGGGGGAAGACAGAGACAGAGAGATAGATATAGAGTGGAGGGGAGGGGGGTGTTGGGAAAAATATTGGGTGGGGGGGGTGGGGAATTTATAAGGGGGCGATGGTTATAGGTTAGGGGGTGTTAGTGGTAAGGGGAGACATAAGCATGTGTGTGTGTGTGAGAGAGAGATAAATATAGAGGAATGGGTGTGTTCGGAGTTTAGGAGTGGGGGGCGTAGATTAATGTGGTGGTGTCTAGGTGTTGTAGAGGGGATGTAATAGGATGGTGGTGGTTGTGGAGTATTAGGGTGGGGTGGTTATAGGTACAGGGTGTTAGTGGTAAGGGGAGACATAGGGATGTGTGTGTGTGTTAGAGAGAGAGAGACAGAGAGACAGAGAGAAAGATAGAGTGGAGGGGGGTTCCTTAGTGGTTTAGGGTGACCTATGGATGTGTGTGTGTTAGAGAGGGAGGAAGGGGTGTGTAAGGAGTTTAGGAGTGGGTGAGGGGGTAGATTAATGTGGGGCTATTTAAGTGTTGTAAAGCGGATGCAATAGGGTGGTGGTGGTGGTTTGGGAATAGATAGGTGGTGTGGTTATAGGTTAGGGGGTGTTAGTGGTAAGGGGTGACATAGAGATGTGTGTGAGAGAGAAAGAGAGCGACAAATATAC
>LPNX010127278.1:60582-102184 GCA_001517045.1 Pseudotsuga menziesii
GGGAGGTCCTTAGTGGTATGGGGTGACCTGTGGATGTGTGTGTATGTGTGTGAGAGAGAGAGAGGAAGGGGTGTGTTAAGAGTGGGGAAGTTTAGATTAATGTGGGGGTGTCTAGGTGTTGTATAGGGGATGTAATACGGCGGTGGGGGTTGGGGAATAGATAAGGGCGGTGGTTATAGGTTAGGGGATATTACTGGTAAGGGGAGACATAGGAATATGTGTGTGTGTGAGATAGAGAGAGACAAAGATAGAGTGGAGGGGGGGTGAACTGTGGATGTGTGTGTATGTGTGAGAGAGAGACAAAGATAGAGGAAGGGGTGTGTTAGGCTTTAAGGAGTGGGGTATGGGGGGGTTATATTAATGTGGGTGTGTCTACATGTTGTAGAGGGTATGTAATAGGGGTGTGGGGGTTGGTTATAGGTTAGGGGGCGTTATTGGTAAGGGGAGACATAGGGATGTGTGTGTGTGAGAGAGAGAGAGAGAGATATAGAGTGGAGGGGGGGTACTTATTGGTATGGTTTGACCTATGGATGTGTGTGTGTGTGTGTGTGAGAGAGAGAGAGAGAGAGAGAGAGAGAGAGAGGAAGGGTGTGTGTTAGGATATTAGGAGTGGGGGGTTAGATTAATTTCATATGTCTAGGTGTTTTAGAGGGGATGTAACAGGGGTGTGTGTTGTACAGGATTATACACCTTATAACCTAAGGTCTGGGGTTACCAACATACTTAATAAACTTGCAGATAATTGACTCTAGAGTGCAGTAAAGGAAATAGGAGGATGGGAAATACTCACCCAATACACGATGGTTGATCCTAGCTTGTCCTCTTCCACTCTGCTTCTCCTCCAAATCCTTCAGGGATGCTTTCTCCTTCACCTATCAAGATTCAGTCTTCCAAATAAAAGATGATTCATGTATATAAACAAGTTAGATAAATCATATACAGGATTCTGAAACATAAACATTTATCAAACCACAATACATGAAATACATTCAAGACACATATGGAAGAAGGATTCTCTTTATTAACAATAATGAGGAAGTTCAGATTACAACCCAATGCATGAGACAAGGACTCCTCTGCAACCAAAGGATTCTAAGTTCCACTGCTCCAAATAATTCTGTATAAAATCCACCAGCATAACTTTGCTCTCCAAGTGTATGTCCTCAACACCCTCCCCAAGGCCTGTATTTATATGGATGAAATAAGGCAGTTTTGAAGGTTAAGGAGGTTGAGACAGTTAAGGAGATTAAGGTAAATGGCTTAACTAATCTCAAATAATCACGTGTTTTTATTTTTAATGTCAAAGGGACATATCCGCGGGTATCAAGAAGGAAAAATCGCGTATGATCCATGAGTTGCTATAAGAGCAACCCACGTATACATCCATCCATGACCTGCAACAACAGACACTCGCATATGATCCGCGAGTTGCATATATATAGGGTCGCATATATGAATTGACATAGCTAAAAAATCAAAGTAACCAGCTGGATGGATGATGAATGTAGCTTATAATAAGCCCATCTATAGTGTTTTGGGAAAGACTCAATCCATTGATGTCCTTTTGTGTGCCAACATGAGGGATGTCGACACTCGGATGGAGAGGTGCCATTCAGGTGGATAACAGATGCCCCCTAATGTGTGAGGTTAGAGGGAAATGATGGCCGAAATACATTATAATCTTCATCTTTGGAGAAATCAGAAATCCAATGGAGCAGAGAGAGTACCTGAAACAAATACATAGTAATGTCATATACAAAGTTACATCTAAGGATGCCATGTTCAATTTACTGGAACACTAGCTCCTTTACAATATTTTAGTACATCATATGATATGGGTATAAAACCACGTATATTACAAAGGTGTATCAAAGCCACAATATACAACAATGATGAGTCTTCAAAGATCTGGAATCTATGTATAGGAACAGAACATAATCTTGCGCAACTTAGTCCATAGGTGAGGAACTAAGGTCTTCATAAAGGATCCCAAAGAACCAGTACAATCCAAGCCATGTGAATAAGGGTAAGATGAAGTCGAACATGGAAAGGATTCAATAGTTTGTCAAACAATAGATGATAAACAACAACTGAAGAAAAGGAATTCACCAATGATGAAAAGGGAATCTTGAGGTACAATCGTCAAAACTCTAGGTCTACGTCATCAGGAAGTGCTTAAATGGAACCATGCTATGATAAGGAAGGAAATAGATCCTCCAATGGATCACAAGAGTGACTAGGAACTGGGTAAAAGAAGGGAGACACAAATAGATAACAGATATAACAATGATGGGATCAGGCTATAGATTAGACATTGGGCAGAGTCCTTGAACAGTGAGCACAACACAGAGATGACCCAAGGCAGCATATAAGATAGAACAACTAGAATTATCTATCATGTAGGAGACATGATCAGATTCCCCAGGCATAACAGACAAGAGGAGGAGTAAGAAACTCAAAGTAATAGCTAAACAAAAGTGGACACTGAAACATGGATATCGGAAAACAAAGAGTGCTATGTTCAAGGATGATATGCTGCCATTACTAAAAACAAGAGAAACTTCTTCCTTACCTTTCCTGTTAAATTTTAATGAGTCCAAGAAAGTCAACTCAGTTCCCTCTTCATTTTTTAACAAGCTTGAAGAGATGGGAAAATAATGCTTGGTAGTGTCACTGATTCATGGATTTAATGAGCCCAAACTAGTACATGCTCAGTCGGTGTTTTCACATTTAGAGAGTCTGAAAAATCCAAAGAAGACTCCAAAGGGCGTCCTTTTTCATCCAATTTAGTCTCCTGAGGCCGAAAAAGTATAAAACAAACCACAGAAGAACTCTCTTAACTTCCGAAGAAGAAAAGGTAAACCTTTTTTGTACTTAGTCAAGGAGGTCCGAAAAAGGTTAAATTACCACCTACCCAACGCTCCTTCCAGAACAGCATAAAATAGCTTGAGTTTTACGAGTGTGAAGGAAAGCAAGATCACTCGAAAAGATCCATTTGGTTACGAGAAATGGGGCTTACAACAATAAAATCGTTGCTTTGTTCTTAAGTGTTTAACGAGCATGACAAAGACACAAAGTACACTCAGAATATTTTTCATGTTTGGGTCCAGAGCATGAAAAAGAGAAAACTAAGCTCAAACTGGGTGTTCCTTTTTCGTAAATTTAGCCCCTCAGGTCCGAAAAAGTGATAAATCTATACCTGAGAATACTCTTCTCAATTCAAAAGAAAAGAGAGTGATCCTTTCTCGTATTATTCCGCATGGTCCGAGAAAGAGATAACCTACCACCAATGTAGATTCCCATTCACATATTCTTAACGAGCTTGAATGGACGAGATAACTCGCCAATCAAGTCTATTTTGAAGGAGTCAGACTTGGGCCTAAAGAAACTCCATAGGGCGGGGAGTCCTATAAAGGAATAGCTTGTAAAAAGAGATTCGAAAGAAGCTCTATTTGGCATGAAAAATAGCTAAGAGGATACCCCTAGACCTGAAATAGCGGCGGCATGAGTACCAAAGGATGGAAAAGGCATAGAAAAAAGGATACTCATAAAAAAGGGGTCCTAGCCACGGAAGAACAATGGTAAAGACAAGGGACTAATGGCTTAGAATACCATAGTCCGTGGCAAAATGTTGAATGCTAAGGTTAATGTGGAGTGAAAAGGTGCCAAGATGTATTGGAAATAACAAAACCACCCTATTGAAGCAACAACACTTTGTACAAAGTGATAAACTTGTTTGAAGGCACAAAGAGTATGGTATTAGTTAATTGACATTTCAAACTATAGAAAAAGACCCACTTTATGAAATATAATTTCTATAAATAGTTTAAAAATTAAAACAAACTCACCATTTGAACTTTTGAGCCATAAAAAGAAAGTTTTGCCCTCTACCTTTGATCGATCATTGTGGACAATTGGACCAACGAAATCGAAATCCGCTAGCTTCAGGTAAGCCTACACCATAAGCTCATCAATTTGATCCAATAAATTGTTAAATTTGAATCCAAATTCCATATTTAAAAGGCATCCTAAACTGTAGCATGACGCATCCGCGAGTTGCTGATGTGGAAACTCGTGGATACGCGTTCTATACACGAGTTGTCTAATTAGACAGTCACGTATGCTGCGTGGAGGGCCAAAAGTGAAATATAATCAAATTTTTTTGAAATTTGGTATGGAAATACTCAATCAAAATACTTGTTTTTTCTAGGTGAAATATGGTTCTGGAATGGAGGGAAAGAGAGCATGAAATAATGGACCAAGCAGTGCTCCAAAGTGTGCCCACTATACAGGCATTGCGGACCAGTGGGCTACTAAAATTCTTTTGTACATCACCCATGCGGGCCAATGTCCGCATACTTGAGTTCATGGTAAATTATTGGGATCATGACTTGGGGATGTTCAACCTACAAGGTGAGACCTTAGAGCTTACCGTGGAAGACATATATTTCATTACCGGGTTGTCATAACGGGGGGCACCGATGAACTTGGAGGGAACTGGCAGGGGCGGTGACCCCTTAAGTTTCCAAAATTATGTAGATGTGTTCTGTACACTGGGTACACAAAGAAGAGGAACCAACATTCCAATTGTAGATACCTGAGATTTTACTCTCCAGGTATTAGCTAGCACCATTGTGAGAATATCAGGATCATCATCATTACATTTGGCCACCAAGAACCAAATGAGGGTGGCAGTTTACTATTTTCGAGGTGCTCTATATGATTGGTGCTCGGGAGTTGCCTCCATTATGAGCAGACAACTATCCGACTACAAGAGAGGAAGATGCAAGAATTTTGGCTATGCAAGCATATTAGTAGCGTTCTTCTTCTTCGAGAGTACCAGCAATGAGCCCTGCTATACCCCTACCAATCAGATCTCCATGTCAGCCGAGGCTGAACAGGTGGGGAGACATCTTCCGCCACCAAGGAGGAGGAGATTCAGTACACAGTGTCTATGATGATGACTTTTATACTTGGTGGGAATGACAGCTACCGGCATTGGAGCAGTTTCCATATGCCGGGATGGACTTCCGAGGTGACCCTGACCTTATCCTCCCTCCAGGAGGAGCATGGGGAGAGCTAGGTAAGTAATTTTTAATTTTTTATCATTTTCAAATTTTTATGAACTTTTCAAATGATAGATATATACATATGTACAAGTCTTAACCCTATTCATGTGTCAAAATGCAGATATTGGACCTGTCCACCCTGAAGGGCACCCTTGCATGTTTGTTCGTCCTGTCGTGGGTGAGGATCCAGGATTGCTCAGGGTACTAGAGGGGAAGCTGTCCAGGCTGACCCAATGAGTACCTATGATGCGGATTGAGCATATCCCTACAGCCATGCAGGAGTTTGTTGTGGGGGTTCCATCGGTTTGGCTACGTCTGTTCAGACGAGTGGTTAGAGCAGTGCTCGTATACATAGATGTGGTGGAGGCTGCCAAAGCCGAGGAGGCTGAGGAAGCTAGAGTGCAAAGGGACCATGGGGACCAAGGAGTTCCTAGTGGCCAAGGAAGCACTGCTTAGTTCTAGGGCATTTTGATGGACTATGATCCACATTTTTGTACATTTTGTATATGACGGGATCTGAGGATCAGACTTGGCCTATCTATGAATAGATATTTTACATATATATATATATATATATATATATATTGGTATTTTGTTTTCAGTTTATTTACAAGTGTTTTTCATATGTCTGTTGAATATTTTATAAAATGTGTGTGAGATGCCAATCCAAAATGTAATTAGCATATGCATCAGTTAATGAATTTTGTTTTCGTGGAATGTGATTGAATGTAATAAATTCAAAATGTCTTTCCAATAAACGAATTTGCATGAACTGACATCATAAGATAGGATTATGTACCTGATAAGCTCGATTGATTTGGGAAACAACCAACTGAGAATCCAAATGGACCTCAAGCTAGGTGATGCCACGTGAGAAAGAATCCCATAGAAGCTCAACGACATCCCTATACTCAACAACATTATTAGAATCAGGACCTAGACAAGCGCCTCCTGCGGCAACAAGCTGTCCTGAGGGAGAATAGATAACCCATGCTCCCAAAGCTAGGTTACAAGTATGACGACTGGCGCCATCAGCGAACCCTATATACTGTTCAGAAGACATCTGCAACAACCATCATATAATATAAAAAACAAAACTGACAACCTAATGTACATAAAAATACATACACTAAAATACAAGAAAAAGTGCTAAGCCTAAGTGTAGTATTTCTTCAGGTAGAGCCCATTTCTAGGCTCAGGAAGCGTATTCCCATCAAAATCAACTAACTCATATGCGCCTTTACTTAATACCTTCAACACGACATAGGTTCCTAACCACATAGCCTTGAATTTTCCTGCCCCCAGCGGTTCTTTATCTTAGTCCCAAAGCAAGACAAGTTCCCCTTCAGAGAAAACCCTAGGTTTGACTGATTTATCATATTGAGATTTAACCCTATTTTTATGAGCCTGATTAGCAGTCAGTGCGTCTCTACATTTTTCATCAAGGTGCTCTAAATGTACTATACGTTCCTCAAGCTCAGTCATATCAGATAACACATGAATGGCTATCTTTAGAGACAGGATTTCACATTCAATCAGAGTAACTGCTTCCACCCCGTGAACAAGTTGGAAAGGGGAGAAACTCGTAGCAATCTTTACGTTGGTTCAGTAGGCCCAAAGAGCAGGATATAACATGATGTGCCAATTAGAGCGGGCTACATCAATTGTCCATTTAAGGATAGTTTTTAAAGTCTTGTTGACAGCCTCAACCTGACCATTTTCTTGCGGATAGTATGGAGAAGAATGTTCTTGTCTAAATCGGAGCATGGTAGTCAGTTCCGTCATCATGTTATTTTGAAAATGACTGCCATGGTCAATGACAATCAATTTGGGAATACCGAACCGTGCAATAATCTGATTGAATACAAAGAAAACTGTTGTTTCCCCATCAACTTTGTAAGTAGGCATGGCTTCTGCCCATCTCGTAAAATAATCAATAGCAACAATGATGTATTTATGCCCCTTAGCCAAGGCTAGGTTGCATGTCACGTAATCTATCCCCCATTTCATGAAGGGGCCTACCGAGACAACAGGAAATAACGGAGCAGGGTGTGACCGTATTTTCCTGGTGTAAAGCTGACATGGATGACAGCGCTTCACTGCTTCCACACAATCTCTAAAGATCGTGGGCCAGAAATAACCGGCACATAATATCTTCTGGGCCATTTCTAACCCAGATAAATGACCCCCACACACTCCGCTATGGGAATCATTTAGGACAATCTCCGCTTCCTCATGAGTATTAGGCAATGATGCAAAACGAAATCTACCCCTCGTCGATATAATGTATCTCCTATAATGAGGTAGTTCTTGGAATGAAGGCATAACTTACGTCATTCCTCCATTGAGGAAGCTACAGGGTACTTCAAAGTCTGGAGATATATAAGAATATCCCCGTACCAAGGATCAGATGTGGATATCAGGAATATGTGCTCATCTGGGAATGAGTCATCTTCAACCACTACATCTTCATCAGTAGGAAATTCTGCTATAAGCTCAGCAAAAACTAAGGACTTCTTAGACTTAGCGGACTGGAAAACCAAGTCAAACTCTTGGAGAATGACTATCCATTTGTTAAATTTTCCCCCAACAATCCGTCGGGATAAAACATATTAGAACAGATTCACATCCGCCACTACTGTGGTGGTCCTCAGTAAAATGTAGTGACGTAACCTCTGTACAACATAAACAGCTGCTAAGGCTAATTTTTCAACATGGGTGTACCTAAGTTCAGGTCCGGCCAAAGCACGGCTAATATAATAAACGACATGCTCAACAAGCTTATCGTCCTCCTGGACTAGTACTACCCCAATGGTCAACTCTGACGTGGCCATATA
This sequence comes from Pseudotsuga menziesii, assembly GCA_001517045.1. NCBI lineage: Eukaryota > Viridiplantae > Streptophyta > Pinopsida > Pinales > Pinaceae > Pseudotsuga > Pseudotsuga menziesii. Next base: position 68,489 of record LPNX010127278.1, read on the forward strand.
CAATATAAAATCCCTAGAATAATCTAGTGGATGTAATAAGGGTGCCAACAGCAAAGCTTTTTTCAATGCCTCAAACGCAAGTTGTGTGGTTTAATCCCATACAAATGAGGTGTCCTGTTTGAGCAGGAGCATGAAACCTTTAGTGATCTTGGCATAATTAACAATAAAACATTGAAGAAAATTAGACTTTCCTTGCAGGGTTTGAAGTTTCCTGAGAGAATGAGGAGGAGGCAGATTTACAATGGCCTCAACTTTCAATGGATCCACTTGAATGCCTCTACTAGAGACAATGAACCTGAGTAATCTTCCTGACTCGACACAGAATACACACTTGTATGAATTCAAGCGAATTTTATAATATCTGCATCTCTCAAATATCAACCGTAATTGATCTGGATGTTGGATCCTCTTACGAGAATGTGCGGGAAAATCATCAAGGTATGGTTCAACAATGGCTTTAATGTCATGAAAAGAAAAGTTCATAGCCTATTGAAAGGTTGCCCCAGCATTTTTCAATCCAAGGGAATTTTCTTAGACGCAAATGTACCCCAAGGGAAAATGAAAGTAGTTTTATGTTGGTCTTACGGTTTGATTTGGATTTGATTGTATCTGGAGAAACCATCCATAAACAAAAACACCTCACTTCCCGCACATGCATCTATGATCTGTTCTATAAATGGTGTGGGGTAATTGTCCTTAGGATAGGCTTTATTGAGGTCTCTAAAGTCTATACAAATGAGAATAGTCCCTTTATTTTTATCAATAGGAATAGGGTTGGACACCCATTCAGTCAAAGCTATGGGATATATTAAACCAGCCTTCAACAGCTTTTCAGCTTCTGCCTTCACAGCCACAGCTTTACGTGGGTTCACGGGTCTTAATTTTTGTCGAACTAGCTTGGAATTAGGATATGTTCGGATTTCATGTTCAACAATTGATGGATCTATGCCTAGCATCTCCTCATATGACCAAGCAAATACATCGCGAAATTCCTTAAAAAGGGGGGTATAGATGGCAATCTCCTCAAGAGAGTAGTTTGCTTCTATATATATGTTTTTCACGACATCAGGGTTTACAGAGATGTTAATAGGTATAGTGGCGGAAATATTTGCCATATTCCCCTAGGCAAGGGATTGATAGGTATATCAACATCTTCTGACAATTTCACACGAAAATCTTGGTTTTCTATTCTGCTTAGTTCTAGAAGAAAATAGGATTGATGATGAAGATCCTCACAAATCTTATCATGTCCACTCATGGCTTCCAGAATAGCTTCATCGGAAGGTAAAAACATGTCTAAACAATCTATAGAATGTGAAGAGTTTTCTGCCCATGCGGGCAAATATACTTCTTCCAGATCATCCGAGACTGTTAGAGGATTTGGAATGGGATCAACAATGGCTTGAGTGATGGCTTGATAAGCTACCTCCACTGCCAATAAGGGCACTTCCGGTTCATGGGGAGTTGGGAGAACCCAAGGATCAGTCCTATCGACAACTGTAGCAATGGACTTCCCCATACTAGTAGAACCAATGTAATTAATCGGGGCTGGAAGGTCAAATGTGCCCATCAGTGGTGTGTACATTCCATCCCCCAAGCTCTGTGCAGCAGGTTTGACCTAATCAACCAATGGCACAGCGGACTCATTAGACTCTAAATGACCTTTTCGGGTAAAATCAAGTTGATCAATGTAACCAACTTTCCCTCATGTTGAAAAACCATGACACAAAGAATGGCCGACACGATAGTGGATATCGCATAAGTCCAACTCCTTCCCAGAAGCAGATTATAGTCCAAAGGAGCATCAATCACTTCTACTTCAACAGACACTGCTTTTCCTGCCAACTTAATATCAAAAGCTAGTAGGATACCATGCGGATGAAAGGATCTTCCATCAAAAGTAGTAAGTAAAGTGTTTGATGGGACCAGCTCTGGGGATCCAAGAGCTTTCCAACAGGTTAAGGACATAACACATGTAGAGGCCCCCTCATCAACAACTGCCCTTCCAATGGTCTTACCACCATGGATGACATCTATTAATAGGGCTACATGGTAAGGCAGCCAAATTTTAACATCAGATAAATGAAATTTCGGCATGAGACTCGAAGAGTCCATGCTGCCTAAAGCTGCTAAGAGGGCATCCTGCTGAGTGGGACAGCTCTGTAACACCTCTAAATCTGACATTGCACATGGGGTTTGAGCTAAGTCTTCAACCATGGAGTAGTTTGAAGCAGCCCTAGCATTTGGGTTATGCAAGGTCTTCTTGAAGACACCTTTCGGTATCTTCGGCATAGTTTCAGCAGGTTTCTCTATTGTGAGAGGGTTCAAAGTTTCACCTACAGCTTTACCCTTCTCAAGAGTGTCTTTCTCATAGTTTTTGTTCCTTGTCTATAACAAAGTCAAAGATTGAACCATGTTGATATAGTTTGGGTCAGGGGAAGTTTGAGTTCCCCCCGCTACATTAGAAGCTGAAGCAGAGTTCTGTCCTTGGGGAAAAGGATCCTTCAGGACAGCCAGTTGTTGAGGTTTGAGTAGCTTCTAGGCTTGATCCATAAGGGGACAAAGGTGAGTAAGGTGGTCCTCTTAGCATAACTTACAGGGGAACTTGACCTTCTTCTTTTCTTTCTTGCCCCCATTAGCATTGTTTGTGGGATTTTGCTTGTTTTGGTTTCCCTCTCCCTTCTTACCTTTCTTTTTCTTCCCGTTGGGCTATTGATTGCCCTTCTGAGAGGTTTGTGCAAAAACATTTGCACTCTGTGGGAGGGGGTAGCCTTAGATGCCTCCATCGTGGACTTCTTGATAGACAACTGGTGAAGTTGTTTAGCCAAAGACTCTACGGTGGGAGGGTTGACAGCCCCAACCACACCATTGGCATGGGGTCCAGGCTTAGGATTCTCTGCATCGTGCGAAGGCCTCGATGCCTTAGGGATAATATCGTACAAGATCCCAGATTGTGAATAAATCAAATCCAGTTGCTAGGCCCTAAGAATGGCTTCTTCTTCATTCGTCACTCATGAGGTGGACACATCCTTAGATATGTATGGCAATAGAGATTTAAGGAACCACTCTAAAAGGAACTCGGGAGGAATGGTGGCTTTTATAAGGCTCTTTTTCCTCCTCCACTCTTGGATGTGATCCGAGATGTGGGTAGCCTTGTTTTTTCTAAAAGTAGACAACAAGTCCATTCCAAAATCATACCAGACCGGAAGCTGGAAGTGGCTAAGAAATGCACTAGCCAAGTCCCAAAAACTACTGAAAGCAGCAGAAGGCAATTCAATATACCATTTGGCCGCAGTACCTGTCAAGGTCCTCTGGAACAGCCTCAACCTAATTGAATCTTCATTCAGTGAATTCAAAGAACACCATAAATGGAATGTGGTAGCATGAGCCCCAGGATCTTCACCAACTTTACCTTCGAACTTAGGGATATCCGATGGCAATTTGGTGGGAACAGGTGGCCACAAGGGGTCATGCCTCACCGGGTCATTCATCAATTTTGACAAATTTGGCAAGTTTAAAGTTTCCAAGAATGGAAGTTTGGGTTGAACCCGGGTACTAAATGTGCCAGCTTGGAGATTAGAGGGCCCTGCCCCCGAATGCCCATGGGTAAAAGTGGGGTTTCCCCTTGACGCTGACTGCGAAGTGGGAATATTTCTTTGAAACAGAATCCATCCATAAGCCATAGGATTTTGTGTGGGAGGTGTAATGTAAGAATTTCGGGCTATCCCCATAGAAGTAGGGGTGTAAAATATAGGAGTAGGTATCCCTCCGCTAAACAATGAAAAGGGAGAGCTCGTGTAAGGAACCGAAATTGGGGTTTGGAAACTTTTCCCATAATAGGTGCTATTCCCAAAATGCACTCCTACATAGGAAGGAGGTGGACCTATGTATGGACTAGATGGGGGAATGTGCCCCCCATTCCAAGGAAATCCTTGGACAAATGCCGAGGATCCTACCGGACCACTCTGGGTAGTATATGGAAAGGAAGAATGAATAGTAGGTATACTAGGGATCCCAGTAACCATGTCACCAGAAGTACCTGCTAGGTTTGAGTGAACCAGTGGTTGAACCACCCGACTCGCTGGAGTCAAAGGTGTTGTTGCAGCTACAACAATTTCCCAAAATTCTAAAACTTTTAGGACCCTCTTTTGCTTTAGATTAGTTGATTTTCTTCTTTTGTTTTCTCAGAATGATTGAATTGATTTACCACTTTTTTTTATTATCCCTCTGATGCTTGAAGAAATCTTATATTTGATTAGACTTTATCGCTGCCTTTGGATGCACTTTCAGCTTGTTCGAATCGGGGACCTATTTGGTTAAAGCTTCTGCCGTTGCTGCAGAATAGTGAGTCTTAACTTCAAATTTTCTCCTGATATGTTGGTCTAATCGGCTGGTTTTTCGGTTTGAATCGGAAGAATTTTTCGTTTCTTTCTCCGCCGTTGCGGAAAAATAGGAAGTCGTGATTTTGACTTTCTTTCCGATACATTGGTTCTAATCGGCTACCTTTTGGTTTTGTATCGGAAGTTCTTTGTTTGGTCTTCCGCCGTTGCGGATGGATATTTGGTTTTGTCTTTGATTTTATTTCCGATCTGTTGGTTTTCTCATTGGCCAATTTTTTGATTTACATCAGAAGGATTTGTCCTCTCTTTCTCCACCATTGCAGACGACAAACCACTTTCACTCCTGATCATTGCTTAAACGTTTCGTTTCTTGCTCGGCTGACTTTTGGGTTTTACGTCGAAACTTTTATATTTTCTTTCTTCGTTGTTGCAAAAGGTGTTTACGTTTAGCTTCCGCCGTTGCGGATGAATCTGTGGTTTGGTTTTTGACTTTCTTTTCGATTCATTTGTTTTTACCTCAGCTGAACTTTGGTTGCATCGGAACGTTTTATCATTTTTGTCTTCCGCCATCTCGGAAGGAAAACTGCTTCCTCTTCCGATCAGCCCTTTAGTGTTCTTTGAGTCATGGGTGTCCTTCGTTATGGAAAGAAATACGTTTCAGCTTCTGATCCAAAAGTGTTCCACTTCCGGTTTAAGTCCCGACGTTGCGGATGGCTTGGCGCTTTGGCTGTTCGCCGTTGCGGAAGAATGCATGCTTTAAACCTTCCGATTAGTTTTGTCTTCGACATCTGATCTTTTACCCGCCGTGGAAGTTTGGTTGTGTGTATATAAATGGGGTCGAGATGTTGGATTATTCTATTGGTATTTTCAACCATCGTGCGCTATCGTTGTCGCGCTGTCGAGTGCTCAAGCTTGTTTGGACCTTATTACTGGTACCCACGCACAAGTGGCAACTGTGGGAGCCGAACTGTCATCATCCCGCCATACGCGCCGATTACACATCAGTGACCAGGTGGGCTCCATTTTCTTTTTTCGTTCTGTTGAACGTTTGATGGTTATGCTTGCTAAGGTGGCTTGTTTTCCCGACTGTTTACTTGACCCCGTTTCATGCGTATATAGTGGGGGGTTTATAGCCTAACTGGTAGTGCGGACATTTTTACCATGGTTAGGTTATTTGCTGTGCAGTTGTGTCTATATATTGTGGATTTTCTTGTAGTATTGTCGACCGTGGGGTGGGGCATTTTAACCTCAGCATATTATTTTTCCCGCAGCTTTTCGTTTGCAACCTCGCGCATAATGGATAGGGGTTTGGTGCAGGCGGTCGTTACACCGTCTGCACCAAGCTACCCTATGTATGATGATGGGTTTGCAGGGGGAGGGTTTTGTGGTTCTTCTGTAGCATTTGGTGGTTGCCCCTTTTTTGTTGAGGTTTTCATATTACCCGTATCCTCGAACCCTAGCCATTTTTTCCTACGCGGTCCCATGCAACCCAATTCGTGATCAGTGTCGAACCTTGTTCAGGGAAGAGGGTGTACCGCTGCTCTCAGCTTGTTGACCCTAAGTATGTAAGCGTGGCATAGTTGATAAAACCCACGTGGCTTTTGTCTTTCCCGTGTAGCGAAACAACCATGGCGTGCACATAGAGTCGAGACTTGTTGTGCATTAATGTAGACTGATTGTCGTCTTGAATACAATTGATAGAATTGTTTAATATCCTACAGCAGTGGTAGATTGCACATTTTACTGTATATGACTTGTTTTTCATCATGCTAGATATAAACAAAGTCTCTGAACACTGCCCATTTGATTTAATAATTCTGTTAGTCAGGACATTTTAGTCTATACATGCATATACTTGCTTCATTGATTGATTACTCTCATGTTAAAACATATAAGAAACCTTACACTGTACATTAATATATATAGGTTTTCCATTCAGCCAAAAGGGCATAATGTTACAATGTTATGGCAGGAAGAGCTCACCATGTCAAAGAGATAATAAAAAAAGGCCCAGGTGGTCGAGGAAGAGCCAGAAATAAAAGTTGCAACTAAGACAGAATACATATAGAAGGACACTAAGTGCATTTCTGGCATTGAACCTGAATACCAGTGGGGGGAATCTATAGACTGATCACCTGAAGAGAGGTTCCCGACATGGGCTTGGAAGAAGAGTCCATATATGCAAACATAGAAAGATCTTCACTGATGAGGATCGCCACTAGACCTGAATTATTCTCGTGCACTGAAGTAATCGGTTGGATTCTGCCCCAGGCAGATGTCACAACAATGATCTTGGAGGATGTTAACAAATAGGGCTATGCTACATACAACCCCGGATATGTTTCCCTATCCTACCACTTGCCAGAAGCCCAAGTGTTCTTATCTGATGATTGGTTAAACAACATTAGAATGGACTTGGTAGAAACCATGAAAAGAATGATGCTGACTCGAAAACATTTCAGGACGAGAGTAACAGGAGAATATGATACTACAAGTTTAAGAGCTCCATACAGATTCATAGCCTTGATGCTCAATAGGATATTTGGAAGAGCTCATGGCAGGTTTTTCAAACTAGAATGGGTAACTATCATTTTTTATGTTGCAACCCAGGGGACGATTTTCAGCTGGGCCAACCTTGTCTCAAACAGTCTCTCTGCTTGCTTGGCCTCAGCCTTGGGAGGAGAGTCCTAGAAAAGGTCTGAATTTTATATGAGTTCAATACTTATAGACTGTATATTATGCAACCATATTTTCCCTGGTCTCAGGTGCATCTGGGACAGGGAAAGAATTCCTTTCTATGCTGCTTACAAACCATTGTGGGCAGATAAATATCATAGCCATTACATAGAAATCTATGAACACTTCCTTATGCCTCTATACACACTCATTTTTCTGAAGGAGTGTGATTGTATGTCGGAGGAGGCCATGCAAGTGATAGAAGAGTACGCAGATTACTACTTGACTAAAAATGGCCTGTACTTCAGGATGTTTGGAGGATCAAGATCCCCTTCCCTGCTGCCCAAATACGCAACTAATTACATTATCCACAAGGAGGCAGTCAGACAGGTGTTCCTGCATGGAATAGGCAACTTTCTATTCAAATATAAGAAGACTGCTTATCCTCCCTTACCGTTCAAACTAGGAAGTTACAGGTTCACTAGGGTGAAACAAGCTGATGAATTCGTAGAAGAGCTGCAGAGGTTCCACTTTGGTGAGATTCCCTACCACAGAAATGACTCCCACAGTAAAGTTGCGAAACATTGTAAAGAAAACAAGGTGCATTTTTAGTATACCCACCATTTTGATAGGGAAGAGTTTGTCTTCTGAAATGCCCCAAACATGACAGCACTGAAGAGAAGATTCAAGAAAAAGATCACCACTAAAGGTGGGAAGGGGGATGAATAGGCTAAGGCTAAGGAAAAATCAAGGAGAAGAAAAGAGGAATCCCAGAGATTGGCACAGGAAGTTGCGGGGTGGCTGCACAACGAATAGGAAGGGAAAAGAAAAGCTGCCCAAGAAGCAGCTGAGAAAGCCCAGGAAGCAGCTAAAGAAGCAGAAGAAGCAGCTAGAAAAGTAGCTGAAGAAGCAAAGATAAAGATCGATGAGGAGCTACAAAATCAGGAAGCAGAGAGGTTGAAGTTGACACAGACTGAGACAGAACAGTCAGCTTTTGAGATAGTCGGAGGGCAGGCCCAGAACAAGGAGGACCCAGAAGTTCAGGACCCACAAGTGCCTGCTGCTAGCACACCTGTGGTCTCCACACTCAAGCTAGTTCCTTTTGTTCAGAAAAAGGGAGAAGAAATCCCTGATTTCAATACTGTCTATTATGATAGGGAAACAAAGAGAATAATGAAGAGAATGGAAAGGAAAGTTGAAGCAGGAGATATGCCTGGAAAAATGATAACGGATACGGCTGTTATGTTGGGAACAGACCAAGATCCAAGACTCACCCTGAGAGCCAGGACTGCACTACTCCACGCCTCAGAAGATAACATGGACAAGGTAATAACTGACTTGGAGCAGTCCAAGAAGTCCTCTGCTCAGTGGAAAGATACATTGAGGAGAGAGAGAAAAGAAAGCAATAGGCTAAAGAGAAAATATGAAGATATGCAAAGGGAAATGAAGTCCTCAAGGGATAAAGTACAGGCCCTCCAAAGAGAAATACAAGTTATGGGAACTACCCAAGAATGCTTGGAGAAAGTACAGAACAAATACCAAGATTTGAAGGTAGAGAAAGATCGGCTTCTAGAAAAGGTAGAAGAACTAGAAGAGTAGCAAAAGATCATCTTGAAGGCTAGTGAGCTGCACTCCCAAGAACGGAGAGAGAAACATCAATAGCATATTTCTTCTCTGACCACTTCTCTGGAGGAAGCAAGAGAACAGTAGGTTAACCTCCAACCATTCAAAGAGCATGTCTTGGCCCAAAAATCCAAGATGCTGCAGCTACAGACTGCGGTTGAAGAGGAGAGATGTAGAGTGCTGCAGATCGATGGCCGATTGGAAGAGATCTTGGAAACTGCATCTTAATTTATGGAAAGATCTCAGGATGTCCTCGAGGTCCTAACTGCAAGAATGGCGAGGCTGGAAAACAATGAAGAAACTCCAGCAGATCTACCATCTAAAGATAAACAAGCCCTCAAGCGGGATTATAACTTAATAGAATTTGCTATTAACACCACAGAGTATTTCAAGAAAGCAGTCAAGAAGACATTAGAGGAAATTTGGGGTCTAAAATGGGCCTTATAAGAAAACGTGCCAAAATAAGTTTTTGTGAGTTGGAATTCAAGAACCAATAGAATTTCAATAAAATAAGTCAACCATAATGGTTGAATTGACATATTTGTCATTAAAAAAAACTACTTTTTTTGTTCGTATTTTCGACATATCTCATTGTGTTTTTACTCACATTTCGATCGGGAGATCTCGTTGGATGTGGAATTTGATTCCGTATCCAACGAGTACACACATTGCATACTTTTGATGGACCCCGCTACCCCAAAAACAAGAAATACCTGAAAAATGTGATGATGATGTCATCATCACATTTTTTTCAAGTATTTCTTGTTTTTGGGGTAGAGGGGTCCGTCAAAAGTATGTAGTGTGGGTACTCGTTGGATGCAGAATCAAATTCCGCATCCAACGAGCTCTCCCGATCGAAATTGGAGTAAAAACAAAATGAGATATGTCGAAAATACGAACACAAAAAGTAGTTTTTTTCTTTCTTCCTCCAAAATTAATCAATATTATTTTATTATTTTAAGTATTATTTTATTAATTTAATTATTATTTTATTATTTTCCTTAGGAGGCCCATTTTAGACCCCAAAATTCCTCTAATGTGAAGGGAGCCTGCACGGAATTTTTCAGAATAGTCATTATCATGTACAACCGGTGCCAGGTAGACGCCGAGCAGAGGATGGATGATTTCCTAGACCACGATTCATTTATGGAGATGTTGCAGAAAAGACATCAGGATGAATAAGCAAGAATGAAATGCATTAAGGCCATTGATGACCAGATTCTGAGAAGCGAAGTAGGCCATTCAGCAGTTAGTGTGCAACTTTTGGAAGACTAGCTTCGGTTAAGCGCAGCCAGCGTGGAGGCCATAAAGAACCAGGCCAAAAAATTTGAAATCAACATTCAGTTTTTGGAACCCTGCACATTCGAGGGCATTGCCTCTGATGCTGCATCATGGAAGAAGTTTCTAGACGCCCAAGTGGGACCCTCATCATGAAGAATCGGTCATTATTGTAATTTGTAATTATTGTTGTAAAACATTTAAGAAAAGTAGAACGTTGGGAAACGAGGGGTTGGGAAGCCCAATGGTCACTTTGGGCAGCCCAACAGTCTCACACTTTTGTATAAATGTAATAGACTAAGAGGAAGAAGCGGCTTTTTCCCAGTTAGACTAGAAAGGGATATTGCAAGAAGAACTATTTCTCTTTGTAATAAAGAAATATGGTTTTCCTGTTGGAGGAAGATTGGTGGAATGTCCAAATGTTATGCTGTGGATGGCTCAAAGATGAACTATTTTCTTTTTCAGTTTTTGTCTATTAACCGTGAGATCATTCTAACCCTTTGAACCTATGTTCTTATCTGAATGATTTCTGGTTTATTTTATGGAATGACCACCATGAGTAATGTATGCGGTTCATAAAACAATTGGCTATCTGGTTGTTAAAAAATCTTTAATCATTCATGCATTATGGAAAGAAAGATCAGCTAACTGTAGTTTCTCTTTATATTGCATGTACAATACACATTACTCACAAATAATTTACAGTTTTCTCCTCAGGGATAGATAGATAGATGAATAGATAGATAGTTAGTTTTATTTCTGCACATGTGATTTAGATGCTAGTGAGCCTAAGACAAGAGGTAAGAACCTGGGCATCACATTGTGACTGCCCCTTGCATATTTATCACCTTGCATGGTTAATTAGGCATCTGCACATCATATTTAATTCAAAAAATACAAAAATATACACGGTGGACAGGGCTGCAATCGATAAAGCCTTGTTTTGTTACTTTGACCTACGGTAGCCGGACCGCAAACCGGATGGATTCCCTATACCAAACAGTCAACAGGCTAGTTGGGAACGTTGATTGGGGAGAATCCCTTTCTGTTGTTGGATGCGAATTTCCAAGCCTCGGTAGTTCTGGCGCTAGAAGGAGGGCCACCAGTGCATGGCTCTCCGTGGAAACTTATTTTTTTTCCCAAGATTACCTTACCAGTAGATGTTTTGAAACTTTCAACCTGAACAAAGTACTTACAGGTTCTGGTTATACCTTTGAAGTAAGAAAGCCTGTTCTCACCCTACATTGCTCTTTACTCAGACTTTGTTCTTGTACCTATGCCTATGGCTGGTATAAATGCAAATCAGCCCAACCCTCTGCTGGCATGGAAAGCTAGAACCCCTTTGAACCTCACACCTCCATTGCATAACCTACCTCAAGCTTTTGATAAGCTGCTACCTAAGTTTGACCCTAAGGAAAAGACTGCTGTAGATGACCACTTACAAAGTTTCTATTTGGCGATAGAAGGTTTAAGGGCTGGGGAGTATGAAGATGTTGTCTGTAGATTATTTCCTCATACCTTGAAAGGGGTAGCTGCTTCATGGTATTTTGCTCTGCCTGCAAACTCTATTCCTGATTGGGACACCTTCGAAAGGGTTTTCAGAAGTAAATACACAGCCCAAAAAATGCATTCCTCATTGATGAAAGGTATTGGTTTGTTAAGGAAAGAGAAGAATGAGAAGGTATGTCGTTTCACTCAAAGATTTTCAATATACCTAAAGAACTTTTCTGAAGCTGACAGACCCTCAGACAAAGTCTTATATGAATATTATACCTCAGCCCTAGGACCTGAGTTAGCTATGTTCACTAAAATGAAAGCCAAGCCTACATTGGTAGAGACTTATGAAGAGGCAGAAAGGGTAGAAGATGAAATGGAAAGTGTAGAAGATTACCCTGACTTACCTAGAGAAAAGACTCCAAATAGAAGAGATTTACTTCTGTCCAAACCTAAAGATGAACAATCACATGATTATCAAGGAATGCTGAAAATGATGCATAAGCTATCCAATAGAATAATAGATCTGGAGAAAGGGAGGGAAGCTCAGAAAATTCACAAACCCTATTATCCAAAAAGAGAGGATAACAACCAATGGCAAGTCCCTCCCCCACATTTACCATCAGTAAACATAACAGAAGTAGGGGGTGATAATTTCTGCACTTTTCACCAACAACCTCATTCAAAAAAGAAGTGCCCTCAATGGTTGAATTCGATGACCTTGGTTATGAATCAGCTACTAGATTCTAAATTAACCAAGGACAGGGGCAAAGAGGAAAAGAAAAACCAGGCTATGGAGAAACAAGGTAATGACACTATGTTTTCATGGAATGGTATCTCGTTGTTTGACACTGAAGAGAGCGCTCTCAAAACTTAATGCACGCCTTCAGCAACAAAGGACATGGATTCAACAATTTTGAAGGTCAAAAGATTGCAAAAGAATGTAAATAGACCAATAGAGGTGAAGGTTGAGGACAAAACACCTATAGAAGGACAGATAGGTGTTAATGAAGGAAACACTAATGAAATTGGAGAGCTTGAAGAGGATATACCTACTCAAAACCAACGAGGGGAAGAACACATAGAACTAGGTTGGGAAGAGAAAGCTGATACCCCACCTTTTCTTTTGACCCTAGAAATGCTGAATCATAATGTGCATAATTGATTAGTAGATTCTAGATCAGTGGTGAATGTTATGCCACTAGAGATTTGCAAAAAGATTAAGAGACAGCCAGAGTCCACATTTTGTGAAGTAACGCAATTAGACAGCACAAGTGTCAAAGTAGTGGGAGAAATGAAAAATGTCCTCATTCGCTTGTCTGCAAACAACAAGATTTGTCATTTTATTGACATTACTATAGCTGACATACCTAGTGGGTATGGGCTTATCCTCAACAGAGATTGGTCTGCCAGGTTAAAAGGCTATTTTGCTTCAGATTGGTCTCATTTATTGTTGCCTATCACGGGTACCCCAAATAAGATTAAGAATTTGAGAGAGCCTTACATGAAGCATACGGTCATTAAACTAGGAGAGGGAAATGAATCTGTTGTTTCTATCCTGGGAAATTATCTGATTGAGCTTATGATAAGACATCTTACAGAAAGAAAAGCCAGTTCTAAGATTGACTATCAGCCTGAGCTCCTTCAACTCCCTCAGGCTGAAAGGGATGAATGTAGGATTGTAGACATGTGTTCAATTTCAAAAATAACAGAGCTTGAGCATGGTTAGATGTCTCATGTCTATAATCCAACCCACCCTCTAACTCCCTAAGGTTAAAAATATTCAGGAGTGGGCAAAAATTTTCTTTTCTTTTGCTTTGTACATAAATAAATTGATGTCGTTTTCTTTGATGCTTTGATATTGTTTTCTTTATGATTATTTGATTTGATGTTGTTTTCTTTACTGCTCTATTTTGAATAAAGAGGCAAACTCTTGGTTGCAATGGAAACATCAGGGTTCTTTATTAACTGAAATATTGAGCAGAAGATTGTGCTTTAAAAGTATAGAATGTCTTCTAGTAGTAATTTTCCTAACTGGCCATGCATTCATTGAAGTCTTATTTAACACCTGTAAATAACTCAGGAGTAAAGAGGTCTGGAATACTATTTCGAGGCTCCATCCATTTCACATCTTAATATCCAAGGGGTTGACAGTGAAAGACCCACGGAAAGGAAGCAGAGTAAACAATATATCATATATAAATTATCCCATGCCATAGTTTCAGAAAAGCTAAGAGCTATCAATAGTCAAAACTCCTTATAAAGAAACAAGACATATCAAAGCAAAGTATCAAAATCATAAGTACTAATGTGCCAAAAGATCCTCTCTGTCCATGAGCTGAAACATGAAATACACCGCTCACACAAAAGGACACTATGGGATAGAGGATCCTGAATTAAAATTCAGTAAGAAAGGCAAATGAAGGACTCACAAGAACTAAAGTTCAAATGGCACAAAAGTGCAATTGGCATGGGAATGAGCAACAAAAGGATAATGTTGTTTGCTATCTGTTACAATCATGTGGTGTCCGAACCTACAACTACCTAAGGGTGGGTAAAATGAACCTCATTTATTAGGCCTCAAAAGAGTTATTCAGACTTGCAATATTTCTGTTGTTACCCCTTCCCAAATAATGGACTACTTCTCAATGGTTTAAATGCTTAAGTTGGCCAGCCTAGGGATACAAACATCTAGAAGATTTCAACTTTTATTCAGAAAGGCTTGCACTGGGAAGGAGTTAATTCAGAAATCTGGGGTTCACCAGGTAGTCGCCAATTGTTGCAGCTGCAACAATTTCCCAAAATTCTAAAAATTTTAGGACCCTCCTTTGCTTTGGATTAGTTTATTTTCTTCTTTTGTTTTCTCAGAATGATTGAATTGATTTACCACTTATTTTGATTATCCCTCTGATGCTTGAAGAAATCTAATATTTGATCAGACTTTATCGCTGCCTTTGGATGCACTTTCAGCTTGTTTGAATCGGGGACATGTTTGGTTAAAGCTTCCGTCGTTGCGGCAGAATAGTGAGTCATAACTTCAAATTTTCTCCCGATATGTTGGTCTAATCGACTTGTTTTTCGGTTTGAATTGGAATAATTTGTCATTTCTTTCTCCGCCGTTGTGGAAAAATAGCAAGTCGTGATTTTGACTTTCTTTCTGATACATTGGTTTTAATTGGCTGCCTTTAGGTTTTGCATCGAAAGTTCTTTGTTTGGTCTTCCACCATTGCGGATGGATATTTGGTTTTGTCTTTGATTTTCTTTTCGATCTGTTGGTTTTCTCATCGGCCAATTTTTTGATTTACGTCAGAAGGATTTGTCCTTTCTTTCTCTGCCATTGCAGACGGCAAATCACTTTCACTCCCGATCATTGCTTAAACGTTTCATTTCTGACTCGGCTGACTTTTGGGTTTTACGTTGAAACTTTTATATTTTCTTTGTTCATTGTTGTGGAAGGTGTTTGCATTTAGCTTCCCCCATTGTAGATGAATCTGTGGTTTGTTTTTTGACTTTCTTTTCAATTCATTTGTTTTTACCTCGGCTGAAATTTGGATGCATTGAAACCTTTTATCGTTTTTGTCTTCCACGTCTCGGAAGGAAAACTGCTTCCTCTTTCGATCAGACCTTTAGTGTTCTTTGAGTCATGGGTGTCCTCCATTATGAAAAGAAATACGTTTCAACTTCCGATCCAAAAGTGTTCCACTTCCGGTTTAAGTCTCGACATTGCAGATGGCTTGGCGCTTTGGCTGTCCGTCGTTGCGGAAGAATGCATGCTTTAAACCTTCCGATTAATTTTGTCTCCGACATCCGATATTTTACCCACCGCAGAAGTTTGGTTGTGTGTATATAAATGGGGTCAAGATGTTGGATTATTCTATTGGTATTTTCAACCATCGTGTGCTATCATTGTCACGCTGTTGAGTGTTCGAGCTTGTTTGGACCCTATTGCTGGTACCCGCGCCCAGGTGGCAACTGTGGGAGCCCAACTGTCATCATCCTGCCATATGCGTCGGTTACACATCAGTGACCAAGTAGGCTCCATTTTCTTTTCCCGTTCTATTGAACATTTGATGGTTGTGCTTGCTATGGTGGTTTGTTTTCCTAGCCGTTTACTCAACCCCGTTTCATGCCTATATAGTGGGGGGTTTATAGCCTAACTGGTAGTGCAGATGTTTTTACCATGGTTAGGTTGTTTGCTACATGATTGCGTCTATATATTGGGGATTTTCTTGTAGTATTGATGACTGTGGGGTGGGGCATTTTAACCTTGGTGTAGTATTTTTCCCACGGCTTTCCGTTTGCAACCTCGGGCATAATGGATAGGGGTATGGTGCAGGCGGCCGTTACGCCATCTGCACCAAGCTACCCTGTGTATGATCATGGGTTTGCAGGGGAGGATTTTGTGGTTCTTCTGCAGCATTTGGTGGTTGCCCCTTTTTTGTTGAGGTTTTCATATTACCCGTATCCTCGAACCCTAGCCATTTTTGCCTACGCAGTCCCGCGCAACCCAATTTGTGATCAGTGTCGAACCTTGTTCAGGGAAGAGGGTGTACCACTGCTCTCAACTTGTTAACCCTAAGTATGTAAGCGTGGTGTAGTTGATAAAAACCACGCGGCTTCTATCTTTCCCGTGCAGCGAAATGACCATGTCATGCGCAGAGAGCCGAGACTTGTTGTGCATTAATGTAGACTGATTGTCATCTTGAATACGATTGATATAATTGTTTAATATCCTACAGCAGTGGTAGATTGCACATTTTACTGTATATGAATTGTTTTCCATCATGCTAGATATAAACAAAATCTCTGAACACTACCCATTTGATTTAATAATTCTGTTAGTCAGGCCATTTCAGTCTATACATGCATATACTTGCTTCATTGATTGATTACTCTCATGTTAAAACATAGAAGAAACCGCACACTGTACATTAATGTATACAGGTTTTCCACTCAGCCAAAAGGGCTTAATGTTACAATGTTATGGCAGGAACAACTCACCATGTCAAAGAGACAAAAGAAAAAGGCCCCGGTGGTCAAGGAAGAGCCAGAAATAGAAGTTGCAACTAAGACAGAATACATATACGAGGACATGAAGTGCATTTCTAGGATTGAACCTGAATACCAGTGGGGGGAAATCTATAGACTGATCACCCGAATAGAGGTTCCCGACATGGGCTTGGAAGAAGAGTCCATATATGCAAACATAAAAAGATCTTCACTGATGAGGATCGCCACCAGACCTGAGTTATTCCCGTGCGCTGAAGTAATCGGTTGGATTCTGCCCCAGGTAGATGTCACAACAATGATCCTGGAGGATGTTAACAAATAGGGCTATGCTACATACAGCCCTGGATATGTTTCCCTGGCCTACCACTTGCCAGAAGCCCAAGTGTTCTTATCTGATGACTGGTTAAACAACATTAGAATGGACTTGGTAGAAACCATGAAAAGAATGATGTTGCCTGGAAAACATTTCAGGACCAGAGTAACAGGAGAATATGATACTGCAAGTTTAAGAGCTCCATACAGATTCATAGCCTTGATGCTCAATAGGATATTTGGAAGAGCTCATGGCAGGTTTTTCAAACTAGAATGGGTACCTATCATTTTTTATGTTGCAACCCAGGGGACGATTTTCAGTTGGGCCAACCTTGTCTCAAACAGTCTCTCTGCTTGCTTGGCCTCAGCCTTGGGAGGAGAGTCCTAGAAAAGGTCTGAATTTTATATGAGTTCAATACTTATAGACTGTATATTATGCAACCATCCTTTCCCTGGTCTCAGGTGCATCTGGGATAGGGAAAGAATGCCTGTCTATGCTGCTTACAAACCATTGTGGGAACATAAATATCATAGCCATTACAGAGAAATCTGTGAACACTTCCTTATGCCTCTATACACACTCATTTTTCTAAAGGAATGTGATTGTATGTCAGAGGAGGGCATGCAAGTGATAGAAGAGTACGCAGATTACTACTTGACTGAAAATGCCCTGTACTTCAGGATGTTTGGAGGATCAAGAGCCCCTTCCTTGCTGCCCAAATACGCAACTAATTACATTATCCACAAGGAGGCAGTCAGACAGGTGTTCCTGGATGGAATAGGTAGCTTTCTGTTTGAACATAAGAAGACTGCTTATCCTCCCTTGCCCTTCAAACTAGGAAGTTATAGGTTCACTAGGGTGAAACAAGCTGATGAATTCGTAGAAGAGATGCAGAGGTTCCACTTTGGCGAGATTCCCTACCACAGAAATTACTCCCACGGTAAAGTTGCAGAACATTGTAAAGAAAACAAGGTGCATTTTGAGTATACCCACCATTTTGATAGGGAAGATTCTGTCTTCCGAAATGCCCCGAACATGATAGCACTGAAGAGAAGATTCAAGAAAAAGATCACCACTAAAGGTGGGAAGGGGGATGAATAGGCTAAGGCTGAGGAAGAAGCAAAGAGAAGAAAAGAGGAAGCCCAGAGATTGGCACAGGAAGCTGTGGGGTGGATGCACAACGAAGAGGAAGGGAAAATAAAAGCTTCCCAAGAAGCAGTTAAGAAATCCCAGGAAGCAGCTAAAGAAGCAGAAGAAGCAGCTAGAAAAGCAGTTGAAGAAGCAAAGAGAAAGCTCGATGAGGAGCTAAAAAAGCAGGAAGCAGAGAGGTTGAAGCTGACACAGACTGAGACAGAACAGTCAGCTTCTGAGATAGCCGGAGGGCAGACCCGGAAGAAGGAGGACCCAGAAGTTCAGGACCCACAAGTGCCTACTGCCAGCACACCTGTGGTCTCCACACTCAAGCTAGTTCCTTTTGTTCAGAAAAAGGGAGAAGAAATCCCTGATTTTAATACTGTCTATTATGATAGGGCAACAAAGAGAATAATGAAGAGAACAGAAAGGAAAGTTGAAGCAGGAGATATGCCTGGAAAAATGATAACGGATACGACTGTTCTGTTGGGAACAGACCAAGATCCAAGACTCACCCTGAGAGCTGGGACTACACTACTCCACGCCTCAGAAGATAACATGGACAAGGTAATAACTGACTTGGAGCAGTCCAAGAAGTCCTCTGCTCAATTGAAAGATACATTGAGGAGAGAGAGAGAAGAAAGCAATAGGCTTAAAAGAAAATATGAAGATATGCAAAGGGAAATGAAGTCCTCAAGGTCCTAAGTACAGGCCCTCCAAAGAGAAATACAAGTTATGGGAACTATCCAAGAATGCTTGGAGAAAGTACAAGAATGAATACCAAGAGCTGAAGGTGGAGAAAGATCGGCTGCTGGAAAAGGTAGAAGAACTAGAAGAGCAGCAAAAGATCATCTTGCAAGCTAGTGAGCTGCACTCCCAAGAACAGAGATAGAAACATCAAGAGTAGATTTCTTCTCTGACCACTGCTCTGGAGGAAGCAAGAGAACAGTAGGTTAACCTCCAGCTATTCAAAGAGCAGGTCTTGGCCCAAAAATCCAATATGCTGTAGCTACAGACTACGGTTGAAGAGGAGAGATGTAGAGTGCTGCAGATTGATGGCCGTTTGGAAGAGATCTTGGAAACTGCATCTTACTTTGTGGACAGATCTCAGGATGTCCTCTAGGTCCTGACTGCAAGAATGGCGAGGCTGGAAAACAACGAAGAAACTCCAGCAGAGCTGCCATCTAAAGATAAACAAGCCCTCAAGTGGGATTATAACTTAATATAATTTGCTATTAACACCGCAGACGATTTCAAGAAAGCAGTCAAGAAGATGAAAGGAGCCTGCACAAAAATTTTCAGAAGAGTCCTTATCACGTACAATGGGTGCCATGTAGAGGCAGAGCAGAGGTTGGATGATTTCCTAGACCACGATTCATTTATGGAGATGTTGCAGAAAAGACATCAGGATGAAGAAGCAAGAATGCAATGCATTAAGGCCATTGATGACCACATTCTGAGAACCGAAGTAGGCCATTCAGCAGTTAGTGTGCAGCTTTTGGAAGACCAGCTTCGGTTAAACGCAGCCAAAGTGGAGGAAATAAAGAACCAGGCCGAAAAATTTGGAATCAACATTCATTTTTTGGAACCCTGTGCATTTGAGGGCATTGCCTCTGATGCTGTGTCATGTAAGAAGTTTCTAGATGCCCAAGTGGGACCCTCCTCATGAAGAATCGGTCATTATTGTAATTTGTAATTATTTTTGTAAAACATTTAAGAAAAGTAGAACTTTGGGAAACAAGGAGTTGGGAATCCCAATGGACACTTTGGGCAGCCCAACAGTCTCACCCTTTTTTATAAATGTAATAGACTAAGAGGAAAAAGGGGATTTTTCCCAGCTAGACTAGAAAGGGATATTGCAAGAAGAACTATTTCTCTTTGCAATAAAGAAATATGGTTTGCCTGTTGGAGGAAGATTGGTGGAATCTCCAAATGTTATGCTGTAGATGGCTGAAAGATGAACTATTTTTTTTTCCAGTTTTTGTCCATTAACCATGAGATCATTCTAACCCTTTGAACCTATGTTCTTATCTGGATGATTTTTGGTTTATTTTGTGGAATGACCACCATGAGTAATGTATGCGGTTCATAAAACAATTGGCTATCTGGTTGTTAAAAAATATTTAATCGTTCATGCATTGTGGAAAGAAATATCAGCTAACTGTAGTTTCTCTTTATATTGCATGTAGAATACACATTACTCACAAATAATTTACAGTTTGCTCCTCGAGGATAGATAGATAGATGAATAGATAGATAGTTAGTTTTATTTCTGCACATGTGATTTAGATGCTAGTGAGCCTAAGACGAGAGGTAAGAACCTGCGCATCACATTGTGACTACCCCTTGCATCTTTATCACCTTGCATGGTTAATTAGGCATCTGGACATCATATTTAAGTAAAAAAAGTACAAAAATATACACGGTGGACCGGGCCACAACCGGTAAATCCTTGGTTTGTTAATTTGACCTACGGTAGCCGGACCGCAAACCAGACGAATTCCCTATACCAAACAGTCAATGGGTTAGTTGGGAACGTTGACTGGGGAGAATCCCTTTCTTTTGTTGCCTGCGAATTTCCAAGCCTCAACAGGTGTAGAAGGTAAACTAGACCTAGTGGCACTTACCGGGGGAGGTATTACCCCTTCAACCAGAAGGGTTGAGGTGAACACAAAAGGACTTTCTTCCGCAGACAACATGATCCTACCCATAGGGACACCTAATACAGGTGAATCAAAAGGTCTAACCTGAACGATCACAGGATCGTTTAAATCAGTCAAGGGGGTGTTAAAAATTTTTGCAAACTCGTCAGTCTGCAATTCTTCTATCTCGACCGTATCAAGATCAAAACGGTTAGGTATCAGTTCTAGTTCACCAAGAACTTCACCTATTCCTACCGGTTCAAATGAACCATCAGTGTCTAATCTCCACCTTTGGGGTAGAGTTGGAGGCTCCAATGTGGTGAGAGGAGGAAGGTTTCTCAACCTTCTTGACCTTCTATAAGGTTGGTCCTCCAGAATTAAAAATTTGACAAATCACACCCTAAGGCCAACTAAACACAGGAAAAACCACAGAGCATACACTATAAAAATCCTAAAGCCTCAAGCAGTCAAATGAGGGTAAAAGATATACTTTCCCAAAGAAAGCTGATGAACGACTACTTAGCATCCTTGAAGTGGTTCTTAGGCACAAGCGGAGGAATCACCCAACCACCCTGCTACACTTTCAACAAGGGTTACCTTCCAAGCCCATTCAAGGTGAACCAGAAATAACCTTCCGGTTTACCTAGGTATGAACCCTAAAAGACAAGAGACTAAAGGCTACCTTGGCTATACCAACAGTCTAGGGGGACAATCGCAAGCCGGACTCATACACATGGGTAGGGTAGCTGAGCCCAAAAATCTATCTAGGATAGAATCCCCAGATGTGTAAAATTCTTGAGTTACATTTTGACAATGATTCAAAGGGTTATCTCCTCTGTCCAAGCCTCCACACGACCTCGTGCTTAACTCCCATTTGAGAGGAGCTTCCCAGATACAGTCGATAAAGTCAAGGATTTACCTAAAGAAAGGTCCACTACGTGTGAGTTTTATAACTTGTGGGAAGTTTACACTTCCTATCCCACAAGTATAGCCTAAGCTAGTAGGTGAAAGGCCCCTAAAAACAAAACTTACTAGTAAATTTTAATTTATGCGTTTATTTTAAAGGGTTGTTTCTTACTCAGAAGGAAATGGAGTGGTGTACTTGTGGTGTTTTTGACTCAATAAGAAATAAATCAAAGCAAACGTGTATTCAAAGCAAACTACCACTATAAAAGAAAACTTCTTTTTCTTTTTTGCAAATATGTATTAATGAATTGAATGCAATGATAAAAGAAACTAAGCCTATATTTTTTGTAGTTTTTGAGATAATATTTTTAAATTGAAATAAACACTACTTATGCAAAAGTAAAACGCAAAATCTTAACAATGTTTTCTTTTCACTTTTAAAAATACTCAAAATTCTACCATGCATCTAAAATGCACTATACTTGAGTAAACTTGGATCTTATTGACTGTATAAAAGCAGCAAACTGAAGCAAACAAGTTGACAGAACCAAAATACAACCAACAAAATAAGGCTAGGAACCCTAGCTCAGGTGCACACAATGACAAAAGTCACTGTAGACTTATAAATGCAAGTGACAACCAACTATTGTCAAAAGACAGACTGGAAAAATAGAGCCCAAGACCCTGATCACTGATCTGGAAAGAGACACTTTAACCTACAACCCAAACAGGCCAAACTACTTCAGCATGCAAACAGAAAATAATCCAAGTAAAAGAGGCTCAAGGGCTTTCAAAAAATCACAGAGTGTGGTTACCAAAAGTATTCAGGCAAGCAACACAGCATTCATAAACAAAATCAACTTAGAAACAGGAATTAGACAAAGAAAGGAACAAGCAAACCTTAACTTAAAAATCCATATTTCCAGGCATATACGCGACTGTATAGAAGGGCAACCCGCATATGATAGGTGACTGTCCAGTAAAGCAACCCGTGTATGCAAACCTCTATACACGACTGTGCAGAAGAGCAACCCGCGGATAGGTACAAATTTTTTCTCAAAAAAGAAGGAAAATTCACAAGACTTTCAAATACTGAGGAAAGTATGAACCAGGATAACAGACCACACACAGAATTCCAAGCAAAGACTAGTCAGGGGTGAGAGAAACAACCTACAGCAGTCTGGGCTCGCCAGCGGAGTCGCCAATTCTGTTGTACAGGATTATACACCTTATAACCTAAGGTCTGGGGTTACCAACATACTCAATAAACTTGCAGACAACTGACTCTAGAGTGTAGTAAAGGAAATAGGAGGATGGGAAAGACTCACCTGATACACGACGGTTGATCCTAGCTTGTCCTCTTCCACTCGGCTTCTCCTCCAAAGTCTTTAGGGATGCTTTCTCCTTCACCTGTCAAGATTCAGTCTTCCAAATACAAGATGATTCATGTATATAAACAGGTTAGATAAATCATATACAGGATGCTGAAACATAAACATTTATCAAACCACAACACATGAAATACATTCAAGACACATATGGAAGAAGGATTCTCTTTATTAACAATAATGACGAAGTTCAGATTACAACCCAATGCCTGAGACAAGGACTCCTCTGCAGCCAAAGGATTCTGAGTTTCACTGCTCCAAAGAATTCTATATAAAATCCACCAGCATAACTTTTCTCTCCAAGTGTATGTCCTCAACACCCTCCCCAAGGCTTGTATTTATATGGATGAAATAAGGCAGTTTTGAAGGTTAAGGAGGTTGAGATAGTTAAGGTGATTAAGGTAAATGGATTAACTAATCTCAAATAATCATGTGTTTTTATTTTTAATGTCAAAGGGACACATCTGCGGGTATCAAGAAGGACAACTTGCATATGATTCGTGAGTTGCTATAAGAGCAACCTGCGTATACATCCATACAATACCTGCAACAACCGACACTCATGTATGATCCACGAGTTGCATATATATAGGGTCGCATATATGACTTGACATAGCTAAAAAATCAAAGTAACCAGCTGGATGGATGATGAATGTAGTTTATAATAAGCCCATCTATAGTGTTTTGGGCAAGCCTCAATCCATAGATGTCCTTTTATGTGCCAACATGAGGGATGTCGGCACTCAGACGGAGAGGTGCCATTCAGGTGGATAACAGTGTGGGGGTTAGAGGTAGTTGGATTAGTTGGGGAGTGATAGAGGGAAGGGGGGTGTTATTGGTAAGGGAAGACCTATGAATGTAACTTGTGGATGTGTGGGGGGGTGTGTAACATCCCTGACCCTTTGACCGGCAAAGAGGACACTACCATACATCAATCATCTTGACATATAGCCCCATGAACATGAACATACATACATATAATGTTGTAACAAGATTACTTAAAACATAAAACATAATACCATGCACTAATCATTCATATACATAGCGGAAGCAAAACAACATGCATTCATATACAATTCAGCATTCACTATGTACATTATCATTCATCAATGGTAAATATGGTTACAGACACAAGTCAATATAGAATACCTACCTTAATAAGGACTTGTCCCGCAACCAGCTACATTGCTGCAACGTTCCACCCAACCATAGGCCCGCATGCTCCTTAATCTCTCAGCAACGCTGACACCCCCAAGCCGGGCATGATTCCCCAAGGAATAAGGAAATAACATGCTTACACATAGTCAAGGATAACAACACCACAAGGGTACACAATTCAGCCAAGCCAACATAGTTGGGTTTATCAGGCGAACAACAGATCAGCCAAGCTAACAAAGTTGGGTTTATCAGACCATCTAGGAGCTGGGAAAGGGTAAATGCTAAGCTAGTGAGCTCATTGAAGAGATAAGGACACCTACACTAGAACCATCCTAGATTCTAGGACACCCATACACACCCAACGCAAGGAAATTAGTCCTTTCTCTGCTACATATTCCCTGAGACCCTGATCTCCCTTCCAGTGTTATTTAAGGGTTATGGAGAATAAAGCCATCCCAGTAGCTTTGTTTGTGTGGTTCCCAAACCACTGGGTTTATCAAGCACGTCAGGACCTAATTCACCACTTCAATGCAGTCTGAGGGCAAAGCCACTGCATGCATGCAGTAAAATAGCTATTCAAGCTTTAATAGGGGGAAACAACTCCCTAAATCGTTCTTGGCCCTATCATGGCCAAAATGATTCTGCAACAACCTACAACATCACACGGTAAAAACATAGTCTAGCAATCATGGAAAACAATAGCCCATGAACATCCATGAACCCACAACACACAATCCCTAATGCAATCGTTGGGGAACGTACATCGAACGAAATGGGAAAGGAATAGGCTCTCAATTTATATGTGAGGGAAAAAGACACAACCCACAGAACTATAGTTTAAAATCACAGCCATGATTCAATGATGGAAAAACAGAACATTACATAGTCTGACAATGGTGGAAAAGACACAAACTCTCTACGTAAGCATGAGGATGAACACCACCGTATACTAACAACTTCATGAAAGAAGGAAGGACCAACCCGCAAGCCAGCAATCCGTGAGGCAAAGGAGAATGAATGAACCCACCCCAATCAATGAATTGCATCCCCCTTTTAGCTTCACTTAGCACGAGTGAAAATGAATAGACTCACGATCCCCGTAGTGGATAGACCATCCGCAACCCAAAAGGCACGTCGTGGAGAGAGTGCAGGCGTGGGTGTGGTAGTGGTTTTCCTGCCAGCCAATAGCTTCCCCAACTAACAATAGAATAACTAAGGTGGTATTTGGATGAGACAAAGGAAGGTGAACAAAAGAGTGGTGACACATGGATTTCCCCCCCATGGCTCAAGGTTCAGCATTCCCCCTCCATGTCCTGATATACCATCAGTGACAATTTATATCTGAAACATAACATAACCAAAACGATGGTGGGGCCTTTTCCTTTAGCTCCGCACCATGATTATTTACAATATATGTATCATGCATATTTAATGAAAACAGGGTTAGAACTGGGGTGTTACATTCCCCTCCCCCTTCAATAGCACTGTCCTTAGTGCTTTACAAAATTTGAACAAAATGCTACACTGGTACCGCCTCAGTGTTACGCAGAATTGAACAAAAATGGATGTGCCAACTACATGGCATCCTCCACCTCCCACGTAGCCTCTTCAGGTCCATAGTGCTCCAATTGCACCTTTATCTGCCCTATGGCTCGGTTCCGGAGCATTGTAACCTTCTTGTCAAGGATGCGCATTGGCTCAATTTGGAACTCTCCCTCGGGTCCCACCTGAATCACATCCCAATTTATCACATGGTTAGGATCATGTACATACTTCTTAAGCAAAGAAACATGAAAAACATTATGATCTCTAGTACTAGCAGGAAATGCAAGTCTATATGCAACAAGCCCTATTCTTTCAAGCACTTCAAATGGTCCACAATATCTAGGTGACAGCTTGGCACAGCTTCAAGGAACTCTTCTTTTATTTTACTTTGAGGTAAACATGATCCCCGACACTAAACTCTATGTTCATCCTATTCTTATCCGCATGGATTTTCTTCCTGTCATATGCTATTTTAAGATTTTGTCTGATCTTTACAACCTCTTACTCCATTTCCTTGAGCAATTCTGGCCCAAGCACAACCCTATTCACTGGGTTATCCCAAGTCACTGATGTCCTACATCTTCTTCCATACAAAGCTTCATATGGACTCATCCCCAAGGATGCTTGCCGTCCATTGTTATAAGCAAACTCTGCCAAGTGTAAGTAATCTTCCAACTTGGTTGGTTTTTCCATCACGTACATGAGAAGCATATCTTCAAGCACCTGATTAATTCTCTCTATTTTCCAATCTGTCTGAGGATGGTATGCAGTGCTGAAGTTTATTTCTATACCCAAATCTGCAAACAATCCCTTCCAAAACTTGGAAGTGAACTTGACATCTTTTTCAGAAACTATTGCCTTCGGCAATCCATGCAATTTGAAAATCTCCTTCATGAAGATATTGGCAATGTCATCAATCTTATGCATAGACTTCACCAGTATAAAATGTGTTTCTTTTGTCAACTTGTCTACTACAACCATGATGGAATCATGTTGTCTCCAATTCATCAACAATCCTGTAATAAAATCCATGGAAATAACTTCCTATTTCCATTCCGAAACTGGCAAAGGATGCAACAAACCTGCGGGATGTTGATGCTCAACCTTTACCTATTGACATTTCATGCACCTTGAAATGTATTCATCCATGTCCTTTTTCATTCCTGGCCAAAAGTACTGCTTTCTAGCTGTAGAAATTGTCTTCTGATATCCTAGGTGACCCGAATACGGAGCTTTATGGATTTCATCCATAACAACTCTCCTCAAATTTGCTACAATTGGAATATAAATTCTGCCTTTATAAGTGAGAAGTCCATCTTCTTCCAAATTATATCCCTCACACCTCTTCTCAAGATTTTGCTATTGCAATTTGTCTTTTACCTGCTCATACAATTCATCTCCAGCAACATGATTAATAATCTGTTGCCTCAAATTTGATTGGCAAATACTAAGAGATGCCACATGCATTTCCTGTACCTTACTACTGAGCGCATCAGCTACCTTATTCTCTTTTCCCTTTATGTGCTTGATTTCAAAATCAAATTCACATAAAAATTCCAGCCATCTTGCTTGCCTAGCATTCAAAGTAGGATGATCATATAGATACTTCAGACCATAATGGTCTGTTCTGAGCTCAAATATTCTACCCATCAAGTAATGCCTCCACATCTTGAGAGCATATACTATGGATGCAAGCTGTAGATCATGAGTGGCATAGTTATTCTCATGCTCCTTCAGCTTTCTTGGCTCATAACATATCACGTGGTTGTCCTGCATAAGGACTCCTCCAAGCCCTTTTCCACATGCATGAGTACACACCACAAAATCTTTCTCTGGATCTGCAACCTTCAATACTGGTGCACTGGTGAGAATATTCTTAAACTGCTAGAATATTTCTTCACACTTCAAAGTCCATTCGAATTTCATCCTCTTCTTTTGCAGAGAAGTGATGGCATGTGCAAATTTGGAGAATCCCTCAATGAATCTCCTATAGTATCCTACAAGTCCCATAAAATATCTTACATCCGTCACATTTTCTGAAGTAGGCCAACTCATAATGGCTTCAATCTTCTTAGGGTCTACTGATATACCGTCTTCTGAGATAATGTGACCCAAATACTGAATTCTATATCTATAGCAGTCACACTTGCTCAATTTTGCATACAGCTGATGCTCCCTGAGCAATTGCAATGTCAATCTCAAATGATCTTCATGTTCTTCCTCATTCTTGGAATAAACAATAATTTCATCAAGGAAAACAAGAACAAACTTGTCCAAATACTTACTGAATATATTTTTCATAAGGCACACAAATGTAGCTAGTGCATTAGTGAGACCAAATGGTACCACTACAAACTCATAATTCCCAGACCTTGTCCTGAAGGCTCTCTTATGAATGTCTTCGTCCTTGATTCTCACCTGATGATAACCAGACCTCAAGTCAATCTTGGAAAATACCTTTGCTCTTCTCATTTGATCAAAGAGGTCATCAATCCTAGGCAAGGGATATTTATTCTTCACAGTAACCTTGTTCAACAGTCTGTAATCAATACATAACCTGAGTGTACTATCTTTCTTCTTTACAAACAGAACCGGTGCTCCCCAAGGAGACATACCCGGTTGGATATATTTTTTTTCCAACAACTCTTGTAGTTCCATCTTCAATTATAGAATATCCGGTGTACTCATCCTGTAGGGTGTCTTAGACACTGGTGCTGCTCCTGGCACAAGTTCAATGGTGAAATCAATGTCCCTTTTTAGAGGAAGCCCTGGAATCTCATCAGGAAACACATCCTTGAATTCCTGTAACACCTGATAGTCCTCCAATCTAGGAGTTTCATATCCTATTGGTTCCATAATATGAGCTACATACAACTGGAAACCCTTCCTACAGAACTTCTTCAACTGAATTGCTGAAACGTACCTTACTGAAATTACCTTTGGAATACCTTTCATAACTACTAGGTTTCCTTCTTCATCTGTGCATTCAAAAGTCTTGTTGTAACAGTCAAGATAAATACTCTATGATCTTCTAACCAATCCATTCCAATGAGAACATCATAGGAACCAAGTGGTAAAACATTCATATCTAGACAAGTGATCAATCCATTCATAGCCAATGGGAATTTCTCACCTACTTCACTGACTTTTCTCTTAGTTCTAGTGGCTAGCTGAACTAACCAAGATTTCCTATGCTTTAATTTCTTAAAAGCACAAATATCCACTACTCTAGGAGTAATGTAACTATGAGTAGAACTAGGTTTAGTCAAAATAGAAACACATTGTTCAACAATATTACCTGCAACTTCAACCACAGTTAACTGGTGATCTGCCTGGTGGTCCTCCAGTGCTGCATAAATTCTAGGGACTGCTCTTGCTACCTGGCCCATTGTTTCTGCTTCCTAAATGTTATAAGTTGGCCTTGCACTTCCATTCTTGAGTGGACAATATCTGCGCAAGTGGGGTCCTTCATGTTTCCAACATTTGAGTGGACCTTTATTCTGTGGTGGCTCTTTAGGCTTTCCACCTGTCACTCCAACTAGATTACTCACAGCTTGGGATGGATGCTTCTGTTGAGTCCTGAATCTAGAAGGTTTGAAACCTTTCCTTCTTTGGTCAAATTTCCTGTTCTTCTTGTCCTTCCATGCCTTATGGTAATCAGGTTTACCTTTTCTTTGTTCATAGCAAAACTTATCCTTCCTTATTGCTTCTCTAAGAGACCTAGGTTCATAAAACTCAATTCTATCTTTGTAAGACTAAGGCAACCCACTCAGAAACCACTGGATCTTCATTTTTTCCTCTATGATGTACTGGACATACCTCAACAATTCCAAGAATTTATTTGCATATTCATCCATGGTCTGTTGTCCCAATCTCAGCTCATGGAACTCTTTAACCTTGTCATCATAATACCTTTCAGAGAGGTATTTCTGCCTGAAATACTTCTTGAATTGTTTCCACTTCAGTTTCCTTTCGTTGATCCTCTTTACTTGCTTGAAGTGTTCCCACCAAACAGATGCTCTTCCATTTAGATTGAATATGGCAACTCTTTCCTTCATGTTTCTTGAATAATCCTGCACTTGGAAGTACTTCTTTATCCCAAGAAGCCAAGCTTCAGCCTCTTGTCTAGTTTTTATCTGACCATCAAATGTAGGAGGCTTAGATTTCTTAAATTCATCCTAAGAGTGATCCCTATGGTGTCTTATTCTTTTCCTTTTATGAGAAGATGAAATTGTATCTCCACTGGATTCTTCAGAGTCAAATGATCCACTAGAAATCCTTCTCCTCCTCCTAGTGCTGCTCTTACTGCCTTCCAGTCTTGATGTACCTCGTCCAAAATCTATCTTTCTCTGCAAGTCTATCAAACTCTACAACATGGAAGCATTCAGCTGATGGTACTCTTCCTAGACTTTAATCAAGCTTCTCATGATGGCTGCAACCTCGAACGGTGTCTCCTAGAATCTACTTCCATTATTCTCTATGTAATCATTTCCATTATGGACATTTTCTCCCATGGCATCTCCTACACGTTCGTAAGAATCCTGAGCATCATATTCATCGTGGGTTCTCATGACTGAATTACCTCTTGCTTTACCACACTATTCTTTCTGGAGTACTGCTCTTGGAGGTGTCTATAATTCTGTAAATGTGTTAGTAGCAAACTGTTAGATACATACCATTAATATAATTCAAAACTACTTACCTTCCTCTTTTGGAAATTCATAAAACAACATTTTTTTTTTTGCTTAAGACACAAAATTTCCTCTCTCCCTTTTCAGCCCTATGACCACTGATAATCTACTCAAATACGACTAAAAGACAGTTGAAAACTGCTTGAAAAATCGCTGAGAAGTTCTATTGAGAACCCAAATCTCCTTTTGCCCAATCAGACCTCCTCCCAACTATCTTTCCAACACTTCAGTGGTCAAAACATCTAGCTTATCAACAATCTATTTTCTTATTTCTTTTCGATGTGTCGGCCCATAGTGATCTAATCCTCCAAAATGTAATGACGCTACCAAGGTCTATCCATCGACGGTTTCATCAACTAATTTTTTTCGCGGTATCGGCAGTCGAACGCGTTATTCATAGGGTGCACAGTCTCTTGGGCAGCCGCAACGACGGAAATTTATCTCACTGCGGTCTCCATGGACATCTATCGGCTATCGGACCTACTATCCATTGGGTGGATAGTGCTTTGGATTGCTGCAATGGTGGATTTACAGTCCTTTGATTCCTTCCGACCGGTGGCCTGATCCTTAATAATTTTCCGATGACTTTATACTCAAACCAAATCTTCAAAATATTCCTCTAATGGGGTCTCTTCCCTACTAACTCTCCAGCATTTCGACGGGAAAACTGACTAAATTTCTGATCTACATCGGTGGTGTCAACTAATGCTCATCAGGTCTACTCCTTACTAACCTTCTTCTGTTTCGATGACCAGAACATCTAATTCTCTCCGCTGTATCGAGCTTGTAGTGGTCTACTATTCTGAGTTTTATCGTTGATTCATTGGTCTAATTCATCCGCCCTATTAGGTCCATAATCATCTATCACTTTGAAATTCATCGGCGATAACATAGACTAACCACTACATCAGACGGTTAGTCCTTTCAACTTCCGCAACGTCGGCCCACGATATTTCTATGTCGTCCGCAACTCATGAATTTGTTGGCGGTCAGAGCGACTAGTCTCTAGTGGCATTAGTGCTCAGATGCACTTCACGTTAGGTGATTAGTTGTTTATGTGGCTGCAACAATGGGCAGCAAAGTCAGTATGGTCTTCGCAGGGCACTCGTCGACGGTCGGAGCAGTTGTTCATTGCATCATCAGATGGATAGTTGACTAGGCAGCCACAACTACGGTTCATCTTCATTGAACCTTTTTCGATCGGCGATCCGATCCACTAACATCTCCTGATGGACGATGATCTCATGCCTTAGAGAAAAATTTTGAATTTTCTTCTTGCCTTGTCTTTCACCATATCGGTCATCGAAGCAACTATCCTCTACAGCATCAGCGGTTGGAGGCTCTACCTGTCAGAAGCATAGTTGTCTAGCCATCCACAATGGCGGCGCAATATCATATAAATTTTTCTGATGTAGTCACCAAAATTTCACCGCATCAGCAACATAATCATCTAAGCATCAGCGATGCGATCAACTAATCATCACCAATTGCCAATGATTTCACTACTTCATAAAAATTTTCCAAATTCCTCTCCGTCATCAATCAATCTATTATCCTCCGCCGACATGTCATTGACGATTCCTTCAACTAAGTGGTGTCGATCGCCTATGGTCGGCATTGGGTGGTCTTCAATCTAATTCTTTTGTTGTGTCAGAAGAACTTCTCACTGAGTTCTCTGATGTGCCAATGATTTTAACACTTAAGCAAAATTTCACAAAACCTTCCACCGTCGGGTGGGCTTCAAACTAACACTTTCACTGTGTCGGAGGAATTTTGCACTAAGTTCTCTGATGGGCCAATGATTGACAAATGTAATTCCTTCCACAATATTATTCTGACTGTCATACATCGGGTGACCTTCAGACTATCCTTTCCACTGCATCAGAAGAACTTCGCACTAAGTTTTTCGATGAGCCGACAATTCTGGCACTTAGAAAATTTTTGTGAGTTTTCTTGCCATCACCCATTTATCTTGGATTCTTCTGAGTAGTAGGAAACCTGCCTCTATTAATTGTTTCTCATGGCCCTCTAAGGCCCAAATTTTGCAACATATGCTCTGTCACTGCATCTACATGGCCCATTCAGGCCCATGTTGCAACTAGAGCTTTGATACCACACTGTATCGTCCCCAACCCTCCGACCGGCGAAGAGGATGCTACCATACATCAATCATCTAGGCATCTAGCACCATGAACATGATTATACATACATATAATTCTGTAATAAGATTACTTAAAACATAAAACATACTACGATTCACTAATAATTCATATACATAGTGAAAGGAAAACAACATATCTATTCAAGCTTTAACAGGGGAAAACAACTCCCTGAATCGTTCTTGGCCCTATCATGACCAAAAAGATTCCACAACAACCTACAGCATCACATGGGAAAAACACAATCCAGCAATCATGGCAAACAACAACCCACGAACATCCATGAACCCACATCACACAATCCCCAATGCAATCATTGGAGAACTTACACCAACCGAAATGGGAAAGGAATAGGCTCCCACTCTATACATGAGGGAAAAAGATGCAACCCACAGAACTATAGATGAAAATCATAGCCACAATTCAATGATGGAAAAACAGAATGTTACATAGTCTGACAATAGTGGAAAATACACAGACTCTCTATGTGAGCATGAGGATTAACACCACCGCAAACTAACAACTTCATGAGAGAAGGAATAACCAACCCACAAGCCAGCAATCCATGAGACAGAGGAGAATGAATGAACCCACTCCAATCAATGAATTGCAGCCCCCTTTTAACTCTGCTCAACATGAAGGAAAATGAACAAACTCATGATCCCCATAGTGGACAGACCATCCACAACCCAAAAGGCGCGTCGTGGAGAGAGTACAGGTGTGGGCGCAGTAGTGGTTTTCCTGCCAGCCAATAGCTGCCCCAACTAACAATAGAATAACTAAGGTGGTGGTTGGATGAGACAAAGGAAGGTGAGCAAAAGAGTGGTGACACATGGCTTTCCCCCCCATGGCTCAAGGTTCAGTATTCCCCCTCCTTATCCTTAGGAATCATGCCCCTTCTAAATTTGGTTGCAGTGAACATAGCTAGTTGGGGTTATTTAATTAAATATGTATAGTTACATGATGCCACAACTTAATATGTACATCACATTTCCCAATATACCATCGGTGACAATTTCTATCTGAAACATAAGATAACTAAATTGATGGTGGGGACTTTGCCTTTAGCTCCATACCATGATTATTTACAATATATGTATCATGTATATTTATTGCAAATAGGGTCGAAACTAGGGTGTTACAGGGTGTCTAGGTGTTGCAGATGGGATGTAATAGGGGGGTGGGTGCTTAAGAATAGATAGGGGTGGTGTTTGGGAATAGATAGGGGGCATGGGCGTTAGAGGTGAGGGGGAGTTAGTGGTAAGGGAAGACATAGGGATGTGTGTGAGAGAGAGAGAGAGAGAGTGAGAGGGAGAGAGAGAGAAATATAGAGTGGAGGGGG
>LPNX010127278.1:102352-114583 GCA_001517045.1 Pseudotsuga menziesii
AGGGGGGAGGTTATATTAATACCGAGGTGTCTAGGTGTTGAAGAGGGGATGTAATAGGTGGTTTGGGGGGTTATGAGAATATGTGACAATAACATGTATGGGTTTTTACTAATAACAACATGCACAACCACTTATACTATGAAACGAGAACTTAACACAGTTCTCGTTTTTCTCTCTCCTAATTTTAGTAGCTATTATTACTTTCGTTTAAAAAAGGGTTGATACCAGTATCACACAATTTCATTTTGAGGCATTTTTTGGGCATTTGAATAATCGTTGTCGTAAAATATTTTTAATTTCTATTTTCAAGTGTTTTTTTAGAAACTTAACAAAATATCATACATTTAGAAGCAGGTTATAATGAAAAACATATACATTTTGCAATTTTTTATTTAAAATAAGACATTTTTATGGACAAAACAAGACATTTTTATTCACAAAATTGTAAAAAATTCGAGAAAATAAATACAGTTAAAGCCATTTTTAACGGATTTACAGATATTTTTTGTATAAAAATGATACACTTTTATATTATTTTCCAAAAAATGACCATTCACATCAATTCAAGAAAAACTATACCATATATATGTAAATAACATATTAAAAACATTATATATAGAAAATTTATTTCTAAAAAAATGTGTGAAAGTCAAAACATTACCAATATATCTTATCAAAAAGTTGTCAAAGTTAACATTTTCTTCAAGGCATGAAACTATCATGCAATATCATGCAAGCCAAATTTCTTCATCGAAATTGGAATTTTCTAAACCTGGATTTCTTCATGGACATCAATGTCCACTTCCATTAGGTCTTCTATGTCTTCAAGATGCCCAAAGTGATCCTCTACAAACATGCCTCCTAATAGGGGTTGAATCTCTTTTAACATCTTCTACACAAGTGTTTCATTAAAATTTAAAAAAAAGTACATTAAAAAAATGGATCGATACTTCATTAAATTGAATTGGTCAATATAAATGAATGCAAATAACCAATTCAATGCATTTATTCAACTTTTTCATGATCTCTATTAATGTCGAATTATTTTTACCCAATGAATGCAAATGACCTATTCAACTTATTCAATGTGTTTATTTTTGTGAACATAATAGACATAATGGGTTTGTGCTTATGATGCCATGTTCATTATTGTCACAAAATATAGTAAATTGAGAAAAACCATGTTTTTATTACAATTGCACTTTTTCAACTTATTTCATGGCCTCTATTCATGTCTAATTATATTTATCCAATTAATGCAAATGGCTAATTCTACTTATTCAATGGGTTTATTTTTGTGAATATACATAATGGCTTCTCACGAATTATGCAATGTTCATTATTGTCACAAAATATAGTAAATAGAGCAAAGCCATGGTTTTTATTACAATTACATATTTTAAATTGTGTTTTTATGTTCTTTTCCATGATGTCATGTTCATTATTTGAAATGTGGAACACTGTGGTGATTGTTTGAATTTATCGACATTTCGCGCATAATAGTTCAGCCATCATTAGGAGATATGATGAAGGTGTTTGGCTTTCTTTTTTTGACCCAAGGTTTCAATAAATTAATAGTAGTGAGGTGAGGAAAGATAAATGTTGGGTTAGTTTTTAGGTTTGAGGTTAGTGTGTGGACCGTGAGTTGAGAAATTTTCATTTCATTATATGTTTTGTTTTATTTTATATGTCTTAATAAGTTAAAAAAATTATAATCATTTAGTTTAATAATAATTATTTACTAATGGTTTATAGTTTAGGTTAAGAGTTTTTTAATAAGGGTAAGAGAAGAATTATTAAAACAAAAATAAGTTAAAAATAATTATTAATAAGTTATAAAAAGATTATTATCAAGTAAAAAGTATTTTTATTATTAAATGAAAAGTTTTGTGCATGATTAAATTATTAAAATTTAGGCTTTTATTAAGAATTTGTTTTTTGTTTATATTTTTATTTTGTAGTGTTTAAAAATATATAATATAAATGTTTATTTTCTTATAAAGATAAATGTGATAAAATATATTTTCGTTATGGAATAAATCTAGTCTATAATATCGTATATGAAAAAACACCATACGTTTTCCCTAACTTCCTCTCCTTTCATCAAAAGGCTAAATATGTATTAATATATGATGATGCCACTTGAATTGCTGCTGGAAATGCTCTTTTATTTCTCTTGGAAATACTTCAAATGATGTGTTGGTTCCACCGGTTATGTTGGAATGAACTTGGTTCAATTGGTGCTTCTGTGGATACTGGGAATGATCCTGGTAATGCTGGGAGGATGGAGCAGAGCTCCGCTCCGTAACCGCCCTCACTGGTGGCGCGATTCTTAGAATCACGCCACCAGTGAGGGCGGTTCTTTGGCCGCCAACAGAGGGGAGCTCCGCTCCATCCTCCCTCGAAAAGCTCTCCATACCAGATAGGGATGGGGATCGCAATTTCAAATTTTGAATAGGGTACGGATCCATTTTATCGATTTGAAATTCAAACTTTCGTGAATTAAATGTGAAAATACAACTCTGTGGTTATGGGATACGGGTCGGTTTGCTCATGCTGTTTGCTAAGCGGGAACGGGAACGTCTGTTTTCTCATTGGAGGATACAGCTACCAAAGCCAATGAATGCGTGGGAGGATAAAGTACGACAAACGCATGGGAGGATAAAGTATGACGATCACCAGATAAAGTACAATTTGTTGTTGAAAATGATATTTTTAGTGTTAAAATTGTAATTTTTATTCTAGAAATGGATTCAAGATCTTGCATTAGTATTGGAGCACCAAGATTATGTAACTGCAATTACTGAAAACTATTTTTGAACAATTTCCTCACAAGAATTTAGATGCAAATGGTCTAGAGTTTAGCTTACTGCTGTATGTAATAACTAATAGGTGATAAATGGATAACTGGTAGCAATGCATGAGTTATATGGATAACTCATGGATACTGGTAGCAATGTATGGATAACTCATATCTGGATAATCAATTGTTTATGGCAGATAACCAGCAGAAGAATATGAATCTTGGTAATAACATGTAGCTAGATATAGATAACTCAAAAGAATACCTCATTTCATGGCTATTTCTCAATTATTTAATATCTATCCACCTAATCTCCATACTCCATAACAAACAATGTAAATGTGTTAATTACATTGCAGAATGTCATGAATCAAAATTTTCCAACCTGATCTAAATTGGATTCCTGTGAAAATTACCCCAAATACGATGGTCATATATCCCACCGCTTGAGATCACGTGGCCTTTTCACCGAGACAGTCATTATGCACCTATCATTGCAAAATATTTGGACATATATAGTTGAACATAGCATTTCTGAGCACAACATTAAATGCAATATATACCACATTTGTGAGTAGAACATTAACACATTTTCATTGTTTGTCGATGCTGGGAATGATCCTGGTAATGCTGGGAGGATGGAGCGGAGCTCCGCTCCATTGGCAGCCAAAGAACCGCCCTCACTGGTGGCGCGATTCTCAGAATCGCGCCACCAGTGAGGGCGGTTCTTTGGCTGCCAATGGAGCGGAGCTCCGCTCCATCCTCCCTCGAAAAGATTTCCATACCAGATAGGGATGGGGATCGTAATTTGAAATTTTGAATAGGGTACGGATCCATTTTATCGATTTGAAATTCAAACTTTCATGAATTAAATGTGAAAATACATCTCTGTGGTGATGGGATACGGGTCGGTTTGCTCACGCCATTTGGTAAGCGGGAATGGGAAAGTCTATTTGCTCATCGGAGGATACAGCTACCGAAGTCAATGAATGCATGGGAGGATAAAGTACGACGAACGCATGGGAGGATAAAGTATGACGATCACCGTATAAAGTACAATTTGTTGTTGAAAATGATATTTTTAGTGTTAAAATTGTAATTTTTATTCTAGAAATGGATTCAGGATCTTGCATTAGCATTGGAGCACCAAGATTATGTAATTCCAATTACTAAAAACTATTTTTGAATAGTTTCCTCACAAGATTTTAGATGCAAATGGTCTAGAGTTTAGCTTACTGCTATATGTAATAACTAATAGGTGCTAAATGGATAACTGGTAGCAATGCATGAGTTATATGGATAACTCATGGATACTGGTAGCAATGTATGGATAACTCATATCTAGATAATCAATTGTTTATGGCAGATAACTAGCAAAAGAATATGAATCTTGGTAATAACATGTAGCTAGATATAGATAACTCAAAAGAATACCTCATTTCATGGCTATTTCTCAATTATTTAATATCTATCCACCTAATCTCCATACTCCATAACAAACAATGTAAATGTGTTAATTACATTGCATAATGTCATGAATCAAAATTTTCCAACCTGATCTAAATTGGATTCCTGTGAAAATCTCCCCAAATATGATGGTCATATATCCCACCGCCTGAGATCATGTGTCCTTTTCACCAGGACAGTCATTATGCACCTGTCATTGCAAAATATTTGGACATCTACAGTTGAACATTAGCATTTCTGAGCACAACATTAAATGCAATATATACCGCATTTGTGAGCAAAACATTAACACATTTACATATGTTTCTTCTGTTAGTTATTTGCCATAAACAATTGATTAAATATTTACCATTTATTATTTTAAAATTTAATTTAAATACTTAAAATAAGATAAACTTATAGAAACAAATCAAAGACTATGAAGCTCTCACCTTATTTTCTCATAAAAAATTAGAAAGTGTTAGAAACATTTGTGATATTTTATTATATTATATTTATTTTGTTGTTTTATTTATTATATTGTATTTATTTTGTTGTTTTATATGTGAATGGTTTTATAGTAGGGCATAAAACTTTAAGCTATTCATTGTTTTTGTTATTCATTATTTTTATATATTTAAATAAAATATGTAAAGGTGCTAGACAAATGAAACTAATAATGCATCACCACATGGTAGAAGACTATTAAAAAAATAAAAAATAATATTGGAAGACACCAATTTCAGTGTGTACTTAAATGTAATGAAAGCATCGGTTAACAATGTCTAAAAAAACTTTAGAGAACTCTGGATGGTGCTCTAACTTTTCATAGGATTAAAGAGTAAGTGAACACATTAGATCCATGTTTGTATGAGGGAAAAGCATACATTGGTCCAAATTCAAGGGAAGCAAGTAATGTTTGCTCTTAGGTTATGATTATTGTTAGTATATGAGGTCATATAATGAATTGAATAATAATTCCATTCAAGACATTATATAATGGATAGAGTATCTTATCAAATTTTGTTTTATTTACATGAATATGATGTCATTAAATAATGGATTAGTATAACAAGGTATTGTTGTTTGTATAATGAGTGGATTCATGAGAGTACATTATGACATTACATTACATTATGTCATTTTTTTAATATAATGTTATTGGGGGATTTAGGGGGTTAGGGGGCAGTGTTTTTAATTTTGTAAATGTAGTGTTGTTAGGGGGTTTATGGGGTTAGGAGCGAGGGGTTGTTTAATTTTT
This sequence comes from Pseudotsuga menziesii, assembly GCA_001517045.1. Lineage (NCBI taxonomy): Eukaryota > Viridiplantae > Streptophyta > Pinopsida > Pinales > Pinaceae > Pseudotsuga > Pseudotsuga menziesii. The sequence continues at coordinate 107,863 of LPNX010127278.1, forward strand.
TTTTTAATGTAATGTAATGGGGGGTCACGGGGTTAGGGGTTTAATTTTTTATTTTTTTATATCGAGTCGTTCATCTGCATAAAATGTAGATTTTGATGGGGTGTGAGAATCCATGGATGAGTTTGAATAATTTCACATGAAACATTTTAGATGTATTTTACTAGTATGATGTTTGTAATTGAAAATCTAAAGGAAATTTTCATCATTTATATGAATAATTTGTTCTTGTAGGCAATAATATATGATTTCATTATGAATCATAGCATAATTTGTTTTATTTTAAATGCTTAGAGTGATTAAATTATTTATGAAATATTTGTTTTTGTTTAATATACAAGTTTTTAAAAAGTTATAATTTATCTCTTGAAGAAAATTTTTTTTTCCAATTTAGGGGTTGATTTCAAAGTTTTTGTAAACAACAGTACGTCATGTTTAGGTCATGGCTCTATTTTTTACCCCGGAAAAAAACTTGTATACTAGTATCAACACTACTCTATTTGGGGGGTGTTTTTGGATTTTTTTATGCAAAAAAGATCATTTTTATGGCTAGAGTTCTCATTCTTAGTATAAAGTTCTCGTTTCATAGTATAAGTGGTTGCACTCCTTTTTATTGAAACAAATGCAGATGCATTTTTATTGACATAAATAGGCACATGTTTTTTATTGACATAAACAAGCACACATTTTGCAACTATATTAATTGGTTTGTGATGATACCATTTAAGGGTTTGGGAGAGGGTGGTGGTAAGGGCTCAGATATAGACATGGAGAGGGAGTGTTAAGGCATTGGAGATAGATACGAATGGGGATGTTTAGATCTTGGGGGTAAGTGCAGAAAGGGGGAAAGAGAGTGAGACAATGTGTTAGTAGATGGGGAGATAGATAGGGGGGGGATAGAAGTCAAGAGATAGGGAGGAGGATGTCTATGTGTGTATGTGTGTGTGTCTATGTGTGTGTGTGAGAGAGAGAGAGAGAGTGTTTGTGTTGGGGATTAGATAGGGGGTGTGGGTTAGGTGTAGTTGGATGAGTTGGGGAGCGATAGCGAGTGGAGGAGGGGGGTGGAGGAGGGGGGTGTTAGTGGCAAGGGGAGAAAAAGGGATATGTATGTGTGTATGTGTGTGTGTGTGTGAGAGAGAGAGAGAGGGGGGGTTGGGGAATATATAGGGGGGTTTGGGTTAAGTGTAGCTAGATGAGTTTGGGAGTAAGAGAGAATGGAGGAGTGGGGTGTTAGTGGAAGGGGGAAACATGTTATATTTTCTTAAAATATGATTATATTATCTAGGATCTTTATCTAAAATAATAACAAGTACAACAAAATGCATAAGATATAAAAGATACACATGCACCTTAGAGTGTGTGAGGTGTGTATAAATGAGGGAGAGCCCCTCCCTATTTATACCCTTTCAAGACACTGACCAAATATATGAATCGATGCTACATTCCATATCACATGGGGCCCACTTCTCCTAGAGAGACCACAATTACATATTATATGATGTTACACTGGCGAATATTTCCCTGACTTACAAAGGAGGTTCTACCTCAAGGTCTAGACACAATTTAGAAATCCTGTAAAGGGGTAACACACATCCCCAATGGGGGTACAACAACATACAACAATATTATACATCATTTTATCTTTCGAAGATACAAATACATCAACACTCCCTCTTAACTAGGAAGGTATTCTCTCTCTACATAGTCATCAACACATTTGGTCAGGTCTTCATTGCATCTCCATCATCACAGAGTCATATATTCTTCATCATAGTTATTTCCATCATCTTATTATAATTTTATCATCATTCCATACTATCTATCATCAGAAGTTTCTATAGTGCCAACCCTTTTTCATGTTGGATGTAGGCCTAGCCCTCTGCTAGGTCTTCATCTTCTCTACAAGAAAGACATCAAGTAGGTACATCTCAGGTGATATTATATGCTTCTTGAAAAATGTGCAGGATCACCCAAGAATTACTATATGTGACTGAAAAACCTGAAGGAGCATCCTAGGATTGATTACATGCCTTGCAACACCTATGTACCATAATATTACCTCGTCATCTTTAGATCATCTCATCGTCACATGAAGCACAACCAAAATACACATAACAGAACACTTACATCAATGACCATGAAAGGTCCATCCTACCACCATGTTGGAAAGGCTCCATCACTAACATCAATGACCATGGGAGTCCCAGCCTTCCACCATGTTGGAAAGGCTTGACACTTACCTTAATGACCATGGGAGGCCCATACTACCACCATGTCAGAAAGTCTCTCGGCACTTACATCAATGACCATGGGAGGCCCATCCTACCACCATGTCGAAAAGGCTCAACACTTACATCAACAACCATGAGATGCCCAACCTACCACCATGTCAAAAAGGCTCTCGACACTTACAACAATGACTATGGTAGGACCTGTCCTGCCACCATGTCAGAAAGGCTCATGTGTATCTGCATATTCTAGACTCGTCACTTCCCCTTTGAAGGAACCTTGATCTAAATTAGACCAAGATTATCTATGAAGTATTCAAACTTCACTCTGGCTATTTCTAGCATAGAATCACATCAAGACTAATTAAGTCCAAGGATAACCTATAAGCTTCACCAGGACTGATTACATTCGAGGAAAACCTACATGACTGATTATGTCTAAGAAACCTACGAGCCTCACCCAGATTTTATGCTCAAACAACCTTTCTCATTGGCTATACTGGAACTGATCAATCCCTCTTTCGAGATATCTCAATCTAGATCACATATTGGAGCTTCAATGCTCCTCTCTGCATCATACAAAAAATACAAGTCAGATAAATCAAATCAAATAGTATCTTTCAAAAGAAACATACTACCTCACAAATAGTTAAGCAAGTGGAAACATATTATTCCTCGGCTATACTTAGCTCCATGCAGGACTGCATCCTACCAAACCGAGAGTTCAGACCTGATCCCATACTAAAGCAACACCCCAAAGTTCTATTCCTATCAATGGAACTTCCTTCCCAATCCAAATCCACATAACCCTCTAGGTTAATTCTATGATTTCCATCATACTTGAGCTAATAATCATTCGTACCCTTCAGGTACCTCACTGCATGCTTTGCAACCAGGTGAGCAAGTCTCGGATCTGTTAGAAACTAGCTCAGGTTGTTCACAGCAAAGCATGTTTCTGGTCTAGTATTCATTAGGAACATTAATGAACAAATCATTTGATGATATATCATGGCATCAACCATCTCTAATGAAGCATCACAAAAAATCTTCAAGTTTGATTCCATAGGTGTGGTTATCTCCTTGTGGTCTAGTATTCCAAATTTCTTCAGAATATTTACTGCATACTTTCCTTGACCAAGGACAATATAAGTCACATTCTTCCACACCTCCATGCCTAAGAAGTAGTTCATTGTTCCTAGGTCTTTCATCTTGAAATATGTATCAAGTATCCTTCTTGCATCTTTAAAGAGTTCCTATTTTACTATAAGGAACAGGTCATTGATATACAATAGGATCATCACTGGTCTTCCACCTTCAACCTTGAAGTAAAGGTTGGAATCCACTTTACTCTTAGTAAATCCTAGAACCATTAGTAAGCTATCCATCCTTTCGTACCATGTAGAACCTCAGAATCTTGCCTTGTATCCCATGATGTTGCCATATACTGCATCATAGATCTTGTAGATCCATATGGAAGACACTATGGACTTCCCTTTAGGTCTCAATAATTCATCCTAGACATCATTCTTCTTGAACTGGTACTCTTTGATCATAGTCTTCTTCCCTTTCTTCTTGGCTACTTCTTCATAGCTGGAAGGATTTGCATCAATGATGTTGCTCAACAGTGTCACATAACTATAGTGTGTATTAGGCCTCTTTCTTTCTTTGGAATTATTGTCATACTATTCTTCATATTGTATTATTTCTTGTGCCCAAGGTGGTATTCATCTCTCGAGGTGGATCTACTATTCTCTTTATATTCTTCTAAACCTCTTTCTTTCACCATGGTGTCTTTGACCTCGGAAGCTTCAGATTCCTCTTCTGAACTATCGTTACTTGTTCTTTGGAATGATCTACAAGTCAAGTTGAATTGTATGATTATAAACATATCATAATTTCCAAAACATATTAATAGTGACAAATATATGTCACATAGCCATGCAACTATTTTAGCCAATGCTACAACATTCATCCATATCATGTATACATATAGTAACTTCTAGATTCATTCTACCCCAATGTTATTAAGAGTGTGTACTAATCCTAATATTCCAGCAAAGAGTTTTCAATCTAGATAAGTAGTAATGGAACGTTGTACACCATCATTGACTTCTTACCCATTATATGCAATTCAGTAGTATGAATGCAAAATACTCAAACATCAACTAAATATAAACAAATGTATAACTAACCAATATCATGAAATGATAATTGAATACTTATCTTTATTTATTTTGTGGGTAGACTCCTTGATCCTTCAGCTTCATCATTTTCTTCAATCATAACAACATCATTTCTTATCGAAATGCTACGATGGATAAGAGGTAATTCTTCAAGAGTTGAGTCATTTGTAATCCTCATCACTTGAGGGATCTTCTTTGAATTGTGAGAGCTTGATATTCAATTGCTCCCATCCTATCTTCTCTTATTATTACTCGAGATTCTTCTTATGTTCTCTCTTCCTCGAGTCTATTGAAGGTAATCGCTTCCTTCTGGCACACATTCCTCGAATGAATGAATCCCATGTTCTTGGAAGGCCATTAAAGGTGGTTATAAAAATCTCTTATTCTTATTCGATTGCTTCATCATATCATCAAACACTTCCTTTTGGTTTCTTCAAGGATGACACATGAGGCATGAAATGACATTTAATAGAATATGCAATGATTCTCTTGGCTCTAGCCTTAGCCTCATCTCCCTATGGCTCTTAGAACTTCCTTACTCAAATACTGATCAAAGTCAATTTCTTCAAGGATCGTGGAGGTCTTATACTTCCATACTCAGAAGTTGTCAGCTTCACCAATATTTTCATCAATTTGGGTGTGATTAGTCATTTTGAAAAGAGAGCCTCAAATGTAAATAGAAAACATTTAGATCTTACAGATTTGAGGTGTTTGTCCTCATTCCAGAGCTAGATGATCTAGGGTTTTTTAGAGAAACCCTAATGTTCAAAACATGAAATTTAAAACATCTGATTGGATAGAAATATGGTCCTCTTCAACGAAATATTTCCAATGTACTCTTGTTCTGAAAATAGTGGAGGGAATCTCCGAAAATAGGAAGCCCTAGTTTTCCAATTTCTTTTGTAGAAATGACTGATATTGATTCTATTGTATATTTGAAGGTTTGTCTCCTTACATTCCAAAAAAATTTCCTTCGATGGCATGATATGTCCTCTTTCCAAACCCATAGGTTAGATCATAATTCTATTCTCCAAGTGGGATTTATGATAAGTTTACCAAGGTAACTATTTTGGGGACTGTTCAACATAGCGAACTTGTATGGACTTCCAGATGTCACTCTTTGACATTCTTTGTCTAGAAAGTCTACCCCGAAAACTACATTCTATTCCCCACCTGCAACATCTTATGGGATTTCGTTTGGGCCTTCTTAGCCTGAGATATAAAAAATATCCCTAGGTCACATGTTTATGACTGTATTCTGGAGGAGGTTGGAACCCTAATTTGGAGGAACTATATCTCCTAAAGTATAGAAAATCTAATACTGAAACGTTTACAAAGTGTACAAAATGAATTTATATTTGTCCTATAAAAGTTTCAGCCTCTGATCCTTTTCCAATATCGTGTTATAGTGAAAGTGATAGGATTGCTAAATTCGGTCTTCTAGGGTTTTCAGACATGAAACCCTAATTTCCATTAGCTTCCATTGCAGCTATATTTCAATTGTATAATGAAACTTCTCCAATTCAGAAACTGCTACCACCAATATATGCACCCTAGTGAGGAAATTTGGCCTATCCCTCCTTGGTTGATGATCTGTGGAGAGAACACCTTCAACTAGGAATACCTACTTCTTACAGCTACACAGTTCCTTCTTTTAGAAAGGCTTTGATACCATGTTAGATTTTATTAAGATATGATTACATTATCTAGGATATTTATATGAAAGAATAACAAGTACAACAAAAATCATAAGATATAAAGATACACAAGAGAAAAATATTTTCATCGGGGAAAACATAAAGGAGAAAACCCTGCAAACTTCTTCAGCATAATAATATGATCAAAAGCAGTAATAAGAAATGTTCAGCAATTATGTTTCTCTCCTCCTCTCATTGTCTCTCGCTCTCATGCTCCTTAGAGAGTGTGTGAGGTGTGTATGAATAAGGGAGAGATCCTCCCTATTTATACCCTTTTAAGTCACTGAAGAAATATAATAGTTGAGCCTACATGTCATCTCACAAAGACCACAATTACATATTACATGATGTTACACTGGGGACTATTTCCGTGACTTACAACGGAGTTTGTACCTCAAGGTCTAGACACAATTTTTACATCCCATAAAGGGGTAACACACATTCCCAATGAGGGTACAACAACATACAATGATAATATACATTAAAATAGCTTCCAAAGTTACAAATGCATCACAAAACAAAGGGATGTGTGTGTGTGTCTGTGAGAGAGAGAGAGAGGGGGGGGGGTTGGGGAATAGATAGGGGTTTGTGGGTTAGGTGTAGTTGGATGAGTTGG
>LPNX010127278.1:115877-147903 GCA_001517045.1 Pseudotsuga menziesii
AATTCTTTAGTTACATAACAAGCACTCATTGTAGTATTGAAAAAATTGCACTCATTTTGTTGTGATAAAACACACACTCGTTTTGTAGTAATATTATTTGTGCTTGTTTTTTAGTAATATAAAGAGCATACATTTGTTTTTAAATTCAAAAATGTATTCCTGCCAATGATAAGGCTAAGATTCCACCCATGCAGGCGTCGCATTCTTATGCCTATGAGTCTGCTTTAGACTTTGCTTCAGATTCAACATGCCTATGCCTTGGAGTATGATAAACCATGGTTAGTTGAGAATTATATCCAAATTTTCAATATGATCATGTTTAGCTATTGGTTCAATTATGCTACACATCTCCACTTTTTATGAATTTTAGAAATAGATATAGTTTTTTTTTTATATTCTAAATATGAAATTTCTAACAAGAATACATATATAGTTTTTATGTTTTTCTTATTTTTCTTGTGTCATCACTCCCTAACTCAAAAAACACATTGTTAGTGTTTCATCGATAACTCTTTCATTTCTAAGCCATTTTGAAAAAAAACGGTATGGTGCACTAAAGAACATCGACCTCTACATGCTATAAAAATATCAATCCAAGTAATTGCATTAAAGCATTCAAACACTGTACCCACAATTGACAAGCAGTTTTCGAGGTTTGATCACTTAGATAATTAAAAAAAATTAAAAAAATTATTTTTATTATTGGAAAAATAGTGATGCACTAGTACTATATGTTCTCTATATGTCTACCAATTTCTGTAAGTTTATTTCATCATTTAGTCACTCAAAGCATACAGCCACAAAAACATATACTTATAATTTGTCCCCCCACAAAAAAAGTGTCCGTTAAAAAATATCTAACTTTAGATAGTTAAGAACATTTTGAATTGAAAAAATTATATATTTTGAAATTTCATTTAGATTCCTAAATTTCATCTTCTTTACTTATCGCAAGTTTCATTGTGTAAGTGTTTCAAAATATTAGTGTAAGTTGATGGATGTCTTTTTTCTCAGTTTTCTATTACATATAACGTGTCAAAAGAGACCCTCATTAGCTTACACCCACCCATAAATCGACCAGTGGAATTTGAATTTGTAAACTCCATGTTGGTGGTCTATCCTTATAAAATATGGTTTCTGTGCAGGTATGGCATGAGTTTAGGTTCTTTGTAGGGGGCATGAATTTAAGGAGAGGAAGACATAGAGTTTAGTTTCCCAAAATATAGCACAACAGAAAAAGTTTCATATGCTCCATAAGTAGGGAGAAAGTCTAACAACTCACATACGTGCAAACCTGGAAACAAATGTGATGACAAAATCTCGATAAACTTGAAGAACACAAAGTAGTTAGTAACCTTATTGAGACACAAATAATCATAAATCTCAATGACCCAAAAGGAAGCATATAGTTTTATGAGCCACAAATAGGAAAAGTAGGTAGAGCCTAAATTATCCACAAGTAGGCATTCCCTAAAATCTGTGCAACATCTTACATGAAGCCTTAGATTTGAATGGATCAAAAGATGGAAAAATAGACAAATTGTCTTATGCTTCTCAGATAGGGAGAAATTCCAACAATCCATGAATATGTAAATATGGAGAAAAGGATAATGGAAAAAATTCCAACATACTATTACAATATAAAGTACACATAAATTTTATTCAACTACATCTAACTGGAAATCTCAACAGTTTAGTAGGAGGCAAATAGTTTGATGAGATCCAGTCAGGAAAGAGTGGGAAGAGGGTCATATGATCTACAATTATGAATGCCAATGAAAGTAAGCATTACATGAAAGGACAAATACACGTGACTTTCCAATCCTCGATTCTCAACAACCACTCGAAGAAGAAAAGAAAATGGACAAAGTAGGTGAACCATGTGTACCAAACTCAAAAAGGAAGTAGTACCCAAATGCACTTCAATCTTGTTTCCAAAATATAAAACAAAGATAACCACGAAATTCCCTCAACATAAAAATAGAGAAATATACACCAAGCACTTCAAATTACCTAGGAAAACTGTACTTTTAACATCGAGAAAGGATTTTGACATGCAACCAATATTTTAAGAATTGTAGCGAACTATTTTTTTCTATGATATACAAAAAATTCCATTCCACCAAAGAACCATTAAATCATCTCTTAGTATAAAGTATGTAATATTTTATGTAGTATTCCAATCATTTACCTAGATTGTTTATAAACCGAGGCACATAGAGTGTTAGGGTAAAGGATTGTACGATCTAGATAATGTTTCTAAAGCTAGAGATACGATCCATCATAGTTGTAGTGGTGTAGATAGAGGGAACACATTCCCCTCACAAGATCTTAAGAGGTCTGATGTCACTCGTAGAGAGTTACTAGCTAGGGAAGATCATGGATGCGCACATATGTTACGAACAACCATGCAAAGATAGTTGACCTATGTCGTAGGATGATAGGAGGTAACTCTTCATTTGGGACTTCGTTATGTGCCTTCTTTTATAATATTTTGACTCTATGACCCCATGTATGGATTAATAATTCCCTACCGATTTGATTATGCATCAGTGGGAATAATTATTGAAGTGAGTGGGAGGTGGTGTAGTGAGCAATGTGTTCCATCTAGAGTTGTTTTTCTCATTGGTATCAACTTCCAATTCACATCAAGGACTACCCCTATGAGGGGATCCCTAGAATTGATCTTGTCGTAACATGAGTTAAATATTTAGCTTTACTGGCGATGACTTTGAAAATCGCCTATTCAAAATCAAGTGGGTACTTACTTATCACAAAACAAATAGGATATGCTTATCAATAGTTAGAGCTCTATAAATCATCAAAAAAAAATACATGATGGACTTTTCTAAATTGTTAAACAAGAGGATCAATGCTCCACTTTTCCAATACAATAAATGCATGCATAGTTTTTATTTAAGTTGGTTCATCATCAATCATAACAAACACGTTTAGAACCCCATGATACTCCATCCTACGAATCTCCTCAATTGACTCTACATGCCATTAAAAAAAAGTGGCTTCATTTTTTCTTCTTTGGGAAGATTACGAAGTTTGGATTCAACATTCACTACACTTAGTTTCTCGAATATCTTAAGCATACCAGCACCATCCCCTCAATTTGAACCAATAAAAAACCTAGTAAAAATTGTTAATGTGTATTTGTTGTAATGTGAAGTGGAATATTTGGCTAATCCTTTGGACTCATAAAGGACAAATCATGGAGACTTCAAATTTAGGTCAATAGATGAATGGAGGGTGCATCAATTCAACAATATATGTGACACAAGATTTCCAAAAATATAAGAATTTCCACAAGAATATGACATAATATCATAATTTTGTATTCAAGTCGAAATGACCTGCAAATTACAAAGCTTCATTAACATATGAAATGTGACCCCCATATAAAAGTTGATTTACCATTTTCACAAGACTACCAACACATGCTCAACACTTGATAATGAATCTTATGAGCTCAAAATATTTCAAGACCACTGAACCTTGAACTTTTTGTCAAACCAAAACCCAAAAAATAGAAGGATAAAATATTTAAGAAATAAAGAGTTGATAGCACGGTTTGATGGAAAACACAAGGATTTCAAACATAATGAGAACCCATTATTTTGATATGAGCACACTTTACACTAGAAATTCTTGTTGTAAGTATAATTTCAACACACTTTGGTGCTATCTAGGTCTATCACGCACATTAAATGTTGAACTCCTCCATCTACAAAGATTGAACACCTAACTATACCTATAGTTAAATATGAAAATGATCCACTATGTTTTTTTATATTAAATATCCTAAATTTTCCTAAACATAATTTCAACAATCAAATAAATATATTACTATGATACAAATAACATATATTTTATTTAGGTAGAAGATTGGACCTATTAAAAAATGTGTACTCCATCTTTACCTAGATATAGGTAATATTTTCCTCAATGCATCAAATCCATACTTATAAAAACATATGTTACGTATGGAATTTACTACCTTCCAAGTCAAAATCCATCCACTTACCAATTCATAAAAGGGAGAACCCTATGATGTGTATCCGCTCACACAACTAAATTTTTCGATTCATTTTAGTAGAAAATTGAACCTTATTCAAGATATCAAGGATACTAAAGAGGAATGGGAGCTATAGTTCAATATAATGTTAGAGGATTGTTAGAGAATAAATAAAGTTTGTGAAAAAATATCATAACACCACAATCAAATTAGAGCAACCATTCAAGAGTGAGTAGGTACTACGGATGACCGGAGACTTGTGAGTAGGTACTACGGATGACCAAACAAGTCTCCAACGCTCCACAATTAGCTAGGCTTTTGACAACTTTATGATCACTCTCAAACAATTTTATTTCTAATATTTTAACATCTTACATTTTTTTTTGTATTTTCTTCTCACTGCATTTATTTGTTATTTCAAAATATATCAACCTCTTTCCAATATATCCACTAGCATGCAATCAAAGCTGTAGATTGGATGTTTGGAAGAGAATCCAAACATGTCTTGTGTGTAACCATAACAATGTTTAATACTTATTTAAATTCATAAGTATTGCAGATAGAAATCATCTTTAAAAATCTATAAACTAGAACAAATGCCTCAAAACATTAACAAGTACTAATCATGGAGTTTTTATATTAAAATTTCTCATTTTAGGAAAGATGCAATGCTTTCTCTTCCTCTACATCAATTTAAGTAGGGAAGAACTATATGCTATAGTGGATGCATAAATGAAAACATGGAGAAACAACTCCCATGTTGAAAATGCATGTAGCATAATGGCCTTCATGAAAAATGCTTTAACATACTTCAATGAGTAGCTTTGATTGGTGCAACATTTTTCAAAAAATATGTTCATTGTTAAAGGGGGATAGGTTTGTAGGTAAATAAAGGGTATGGATATTCTCTACACTAAGGTTCAAATACTTATAGAATCATTCTCTTCCCTTCTCTCCCCGGTCACCCACACAAGAGGTTAGGCATAAAACATTTAGATGTAAACAACCAATCTGTTTTTCATCCTCATGTCCTCATGTTCCATCACCAAAAAAACCTCATTACTTTTTGGTAGGTAAGGTGGGTAGATAGGTAGGATAAAACCCACTCCTTTTCATTTTGTTCGTTCAACGTCTTATTTCATTTTGATACCATGGCTACTATGCCCAAACTCTTTAGAGTAGTTTTTCTCTACTTGGAGACAATAACCTTACTTATACAAATATCGATAAATGGGGGGAACTTATTAAAGATAACCCACATACCACTCAAAATTAGGAGTAATATATAGACCCGATGATTTTCACTAAGAACCACCCTAGGCTGTCTAATCGATAGCTCACTCCGTTACCCATCCATTTCTGTCTCCACCTTTTGGCCGACCTTCTCCTTGACCATTCAAACTCTTGTAACTACTGTGCATTGCAATATCAAGTTAAATTTGATCAATATCCATTCTTTCAAACACTATGGGAAGACAAGTGAATGATGAATATTTCTATAGGTGATCTAGTTCATTTTATCCATGGTAATCTATTGTTTCCGGGGTATTCTTTTACACTGCATAAGAAAATAAGTTGGGACACTGTCACTCGTCTCAAAGTTGGACTTGAGACCATTTCTTAGTCTTAAAAGTGAACCAATATGATTTTTTTGAGCCCATTGATCCCTAAAACAAAGTTGAAGTTTCACATCATATGACTCTAATGTGCATTGACAAGAAATTCTTAGAAGACGATTCTTACAATGACTAGTGCTTTCATATCAACCTACTCTGATTATTAACCTTCTAATTCACAGGTTTGCATTTCTCCTCTCCAAACGAATTTAAAGCCTTTTCGTCTACTAATTTTCGGTGTTAGTAAACTTCCAAACCTCAAGTTCCTATAGCTTCTATCACTGTTTTGTGACTACGCCCAATAATTCTATTTTGATACATCATTCCTCTTACATACTCTCAAGGCTTTCTACATTTTAAATTTTAGGCCATAAAATAAAAAATGAAAGTATCATACGTTTTTACTCTCAATGCTTTCTACATTTTAGGTCATAAAATAAAATGCAAAACATGGATTTTAGATCTGAACATGAAAACGACTACAGGTTCATACCTTTGGTAAGGGTTTAGCAGCAAAAAGTGATTGAAATCTGATTACCAATGATAGGGGAGGCTGAGAAAACAGAATTTAACATTGGATAGTTGAACTTATACCAAACACCATATGTAACTACCATAAATGTGCATAAAAAATGCAACTACCATATGTGATGGTTTATATTGTCCAAACATTTATGGTGTTGTGGGATTCGATCCACTCACTTAGGAAGTCCACTCTAACTAGTTGTTAACAAAACATAACTTGAATGGTTGATTAGATGAAATTTGAATTTAAATGGCTGACACTAATTCATCTTTCTATGAATTTCATATTTAAACCTGCATGGCATAAATGCACATTTCATCCATTCATCCCTCCATATAACATGCACACATTTCCTAAAAGTGCACTGAATGGCTCCTCTTGTAACTTATATTATATAGGCATAATGGGAGATGGGGCATATTAGGGATTTGGAGATGGGGCAGTCTTTTGGAGATGTAGTTTAATGCAGAGACTGTATAAAGGATAAAGAACTTCCAGCGTTAATCCCCAAGGAACTAAATCGATATAAGTTACAAATTCATGTGAGAATTCTCAAAAACTCTCATATTATAAAGAGAAACTGCGTTAGTGAAAGTTTGATGTATATATTAACTCTGTGAGAGACATTTGCACTGAATGTCATTGAATACTACACAATATCTCTTAAATATGGAAGCCAGTATTAAAATACTTGGAAATTTCTGTGCATAGTAAATTTGTTATACAGTTATTTCATAATGTTCCATAGCTGCCAAGTGGTCGAAGCAAAATGAGAAATTGTTAGTGTACAAACCTATGGTATTTGCATTGGTTAGGGTATTAATTGAAAGCGTTGAGAGTGTGTAATAGAATGAACGTGGTTGGATCGTAAGTGTAAGCAGTAACTGCCATGAGAGTATGTAAGAGGAATGAACGGAACTGTGGCGTGGACATACGACTTGATGGAGAGGTTTCCGTCGAGGAGCAAGCCGGCTGGAGGTTGGAGACGGAGAAGGATGGGTAATAGAGTGAGCAATCAACATGATGATGTCGGGTGGGATTATTTCCTCAAAATTATACTAAAATGTTAATGTTTTAATGTTCTCAAGGCATTTCAGAAGATGGGTTGGTTGGATTTCTTCATGAAATTGAATGGATATAGTGATGGCATAACCCTGGAATTTTCCACGAGTATGACGAAGGTCATTGAAGAAGAATGCATGACACCAGTAAAAGGGTGGTTATCACTCTAATTGGGGATGTTTTGAGCATTATTACATGTCTACCTGTTTAGGACAAAAGGAATTTATTTACATCTTATGAAACCTATGAAGAAAATAATATTGGAGTTCATAACAATTTGGGAAAACGTATTCGTTTATATATAACAAACACTCCTATAAATATTCTATAACAAAACCAAAGATTTGATAGAAAGTTAGAGATCATAAATAAAAGTTGCAAGGTAGAGTGAGGTGTGAGTGCGAGTGCGAGTGCAAAGCTGTGACTCGAAGCAAACATTATTGAGTTCTAATACTTCTTAACGTCATAAGCCAAAAATAGTTCCAAAACAGGCAAGGCAATCATCTCGTACAAGTCGAAACTAAGAAACTCGTAGTAATTAAACGACGGCAAAACAAAAACATTCAAATGATAAGAAAAATAACACTTCAACTTCTTTATCAACGGCAAAAACAAAAACATTCAAATGATAAGAAAAAACAGACCTCAACTTCTTTATCGCCATCTTCTCGAGGTCCATCGATATTTAACTTCAGTGTTTTCAATAAAATCGTTGCAAAACTTTAGAAAGTAGTGCAATGCATTTCTAAAGGTATATAGAGTCCTTAGAATTACTAAGACAGACATTTACACCGATATTTGAATCAAATCCTCTAGTCATAGTTTTTGTCAAGACATTTAAATCAAATCCTCTGGTCATAGTTTTTGTCTGCAAGCTATGGTACTTTAAGATATATTTCTGGTTATATGGATACAATTCCTATGTGATTATAGGAAATTGAACCATGGCCAGGGAGAACTCATGCGAGTAATTGCTGAACAAAGCCAAGCCACAATATAATAAAGATAAGTAACCGAAACAGTAATTTCAAGAATGAATATTTAAATTTATATATATAACTCAACCATCAAAACCATCACACACAAAACTCACTGAACACTCTTCTTGCATTTTAAAACAAAATTGTATATTTATCAGTCTTCTAAAAACACAAAGAAATTCCATAAATATGCATACTCTGAAATGCCTCCAAAAGCGCTTAGAGAAGCCTTAAACCAAACGCTGTTTCAGGAGATTCATCAATTACATAAAAATAGAAGAGCTAGGCGAAGAAATACGAAGCAAGCGATATATGGAGACCGAGGCGGCCTTTTGGACCGCTTCTATGTTGATTGACTGGCCCTGCTCTGCCCTACACATACCGCATCCGAACCCTCTAGAAAAACTTCCATCACGCTTCTTTTCCACACGTCCAAAAATTTATCCCATTCCGACTGCTCCAGAATCCTCTGCTGTTATCCTTCACCCTCGCCTTGTATAATTGGACTCTTTCACAAACTTCGATATGGTATAAATTATAACAAGAATTCGTGAAGCTGCGATGTTGATCGCCCTCATCCTGATCCTGAAACATCAATACATACCGTGCTCCCTGTTATCACTGCTTTTCACTCAGAGGGCCATGCGGAGAAGGTAGGGCAGAGCGAACGGAGCCTCAAATCACTGCTTTTCACTCAGCGGGCCATGCGGAGAAGGTAGGCCAGAGCGACCTGAGCCTCAAAACGCGCATGAAATTCCAGTTTCAAGGCGGCCTAAAAATCATGTTAAAGAGGAGAGAGTTTCTACGGCAAGGATCTGAAAGCTAGTCAGATCTATGGACTAAATGCTTTTGGCGCGAGATCAAATGTGCTCTTTGCATTTTCAGGAAATGACACTAAAGCTACCGCAAGTTCCAAGGGCCACGATGGACAAGAGACAGATCAATCAGCAAGATCGATTTCGCTAGATCAAAGTGCTAGTTGGGTTTTCTGTCTTTCGATCGGCGAAATAGGTTAAATAACGTAGCATTCGATGGTCTCAATCTCATCGAAGCAAGGTCTATGGTGGGTAGCGCCTTCCTTGATGGGACTAGCACGAGGTAAGTGGCCCCATAAACTGACAAAATATTAAGGTTTTGTGCACGTGGATGATGTATATGGAGGGTGTTCAGATTGAAAGGTTGAGAATTTTCAGATCCGTAAAGATCTTGTTAAGGTCAGTTTGAAGGCGGAAAGGATGCCCTCACGTGCGATCTGCCTTCCCGACAGGTAATTGAGTTCTCCTACACCATTCGCGGCATGCCTACAAGTGAAAATCATCCCCACGGCAATGCCAGCTCTCCCAAAACCAAAGGTCTGTCGTATGGCTTGCGTGTGAAATCATAAGAATATCATGAAGGTCTAAGATATGGAGCATCAAATCAGATCTTTACACGAAGCAGGGGAGATGCAGCAGAAAGGAACTGTTTTGATATTGTCATCGGCAGGAACAAAAGGGAAAGAAAACGTCAAGTTCATATGCCTTGAAGCGTATCGTCAACAAAGCGGGATAATGGCAGAAGTCTTTTCCGTAGCCAATAATGAAATGCCACAGTACATAAGGCGGCGTGACTAGATCTCCAGTGGCAAATAGAGATCCAAAACCCATGTTCCCAGTCGTGCTATCATCATGATAATCAATGGTGAGGTGTGCGAAAATGTTGATGCATCATCCCCATGTCTGTTTTCTAATCCTATATAAACGCCACACTTCTGATCCGTGGAGGTGCAGAGGATGAGCAAAAGTGGAAGGAAAATTCGAAGTGTCACTTTGCTGGGATTTCTGAGAATTCTAGAAGAGATCCATGATGGCCATCTGGTTTGAAAAGCTTGTTTGCTAAGGTGTGTTGTGGATTGGAAAACATAGCTCTGCATTCCTGCACTCCCATGATC
Organism: Pseudotsuga menziesii; assembly: GCA_001517045.1. Lineage (NCBI taxonomy): Eukaryota > Viridiplantae > Streptophyta > Pinopsida > Pinales > Pinaceae > Pseudotsuga > Pseudotsuga menziesii. Next base: position 126,016 of record LPNX010127278.1, read on the forward strand.
ATTTCACCAAGGATGCTTCAACCATCGGGGAAGAGACGTTCATTATATTAGAGGATCCATCCGGTTTCAGCGAGGTCATGATAAAGATGTTCATAGTATTAGATGAACCTCGTGGGGGTGCTGAAGGAATTACTGTCTTAATAGAAGACCATACCTTCGATGACGTTGTTCCTAGTATTTCACGTCTCGTGGGTGTCCCTCCAGAAACCCCCGGATGTAGTCGATGCCTTCAAATCCTCGGCACGTGATGATAGTCGCTAGCAGCGCTTTGTTGGAGAGAGTGCTTGTACTAGAGCATCAAGGGTCCAAAGTATTCATCACCGCTTTCATGCATCCCATACACTAACTTTTTCTGAGGTGATGAGGAGGTCGAATACGCACCCCCCCATATTTCCTGTAGGAGAACCCTCCTCATGGGAAGTGAGGTGTACAAGAATGAAAAGTCACTGCAAAGGCTTGTTACTACAAGAAGAAATGCGACCCTTCTTCAAGTCCCCTTGTATAATAGTGTTACCAGGAGAGGGGGGAGCTATGAGGAAGGCTGACCATAGAAGGGACACAAAATCCCTTGCCATCTTTGAGCCCATGCAGAAAGGTGCCTTTGAGCACAGAATGAACACAAAGGGAAAGGAGGAAAACACGTTGCTGACTCGACAGACAAGCAAATGAATCAGGCCTAGTTAGTAATGAGCCACCCAAAAACATCCTAAGATGTCGTTTTCAAGGACAATGAGCTTAGAACCAGAAGCATCGCGCTGTCGTCCATACCATAAGCACGTGCATTTGCTCCATGATGTTTGTTTAATATATGTAAATCGTGGCAGAGGTGCCACTTTCCAGTTAGTTAGCATTTTGATTATGACTGTAAATAGTTTCTCACCCTATTTCAAGGGTTAGCCTCATGCGTCTGAAACGCTATAAAAATATCCCCACCGAGGGAGGAAGGCGTCGCTTGCTCTTGAATCTGTAAAGAATATCGTGTTTATGATATATTGAAGCAATATACAGAGCCGAATGCTGGTTATACCTGTTAGGGTTAACCTTGACTTGAGATTGAGTCAAACGTGGTTAGGTTTAGCACATGGTTTGGGCACATGGTTTGTTGTAGCCCATGGTATTGTCCCATGGTATTGCATGTGTTAACCTTGACTCGAGATTGAGTCAAAGGTGGTTAGGTCTAGCACATGGTTTGGGCACATGGTTTGTTGTAGGCCATGGTATTTTCCCATGGTATTGCATGTGATTAAGCCTTTATAAGGCTTGAGGAGGCTCCATTGTAAACAGGCCTGGAGGTGAGCGGTGGCTAGCTCACTTGGCCCGGATGGCCTATTTTGGCCATGTAATGAAGATCTTTATTGGTGCTGGTTTTCCCCGCATGGGGTTTCTAGGGTATATTGTGTGTCTATATGTGGTTGCTTGTGATAATGTTTATTTCTCGCTCATTCTTATATTGTATTGCTCGTTTTAACGTAACAACTGGTATCAGAGCCATGGTTTGGCTTGGTTATGCTCGTTGGTGTTTCTATGTTCATAATCAAATTGTGGGGTGCATGTTCGGTGGTACCCTAGCAGTAATTTTTTGGTCCATGTGAAACTTAGCCCTAGGCAAGTTTGGATTTCTCTGGATGTTAAAAGCACAAGGTATCCCTCTTATGCGCAAAGAAGGGACGTTGCATCAAGTGTGGAATGAACCACAAGGTAGGTACGGGGGTGGCAGGTGTACTCGTAGCCTAGCTTGATGTGGATCGGAGAGGTTGAGTCTTCGATTGCGGGAGAAATGTGAGATGGTTTAATCTCGGTTTTGGGACCAAGATTGATGAGCCATGTATGTGAAGAGAATTCCTAGAGAACTGGCAGTTACAGCGGCCTATGACCCATGTAATCCGGTAGATGGATTTTTCTTTATATGGACATCAATGACAGAGTTTAAATATAGGTACAAAGGGAGCATGGCAAAAGACGAGCAAGGAAGCGAGCATGGAAAGCGAGAGGATGAAGCAAGGGATGGTGATGGTGTAGTCACCATGAAGGCACATGAAAAAAAAAATGTAATGGAGCGGTTTGCATGTAAATGGGAATATGGCTGTAAGACTTGGTAAGGCATGCATACCCCTGGTAACTCACTAGTAAAGTCGGGAGATAGACCTAGGTGATAGGGGGGTGTATGTAAGATTCCTCGGTAAATACTTGAGGTGAGTTGGTGATTACTCCAAGTCAAGTTTAAAGGGGGGATTGTTAGGGTTAACCTTGACTTGAGATTGAGTCAAAGGTGTTTAGGTCTAGCACATGGTTTGGCCACATGGTTTGTTGTAGCCCATGGTATTGTTCCATGGTATTGCATGTGTTAACCTTGACTCGGGATTGAGTCAAAGGTGGTTAGGTCTAGCACATGGTTTGGGAACATGGTTTGTTGTAGCCCATGGTATTGTCCCATGGTATTGCATGTGATTAAGCCTTTATAAGGCTTGAGGAGGCTCCGTTGTAAACAGGCCTAGAGGTGACCGGTGGCTAGCTCACTTGGCCCGGATGGCTGGTTTTGGCCATGTAATGAAGATCTTCATTGGTGCTGGTTTTCCCCGCATGGGGTTTCCACGGTATATTGTGTGTCTATATGTGGTTTCTTGTGATAATGTTTATTTTTCGCTCATTCTTATATTAATGTTGCTCGTTTTAACCTAACAATACCCATTTCAAGAATTCTTGTGTGTTTCCAAAATTACAGTCTGTGATTATTTTCTTATGTGCATGTGTTTCCAGTTATCTTTTTTACATTTTGTCTTCTTCATGTCGTAGAATTAGTGTACAATGACCAGGAATTCATACTCATATGCTCCTGCCATTGTCTGTGATATCCACCAAATTATTTCCTCCAAAATTGGCACGAAATTCATCTAGCGGTTCTCCACGCAAGTGGACTATCATCGTTCTACTTTTTCACCAGACCCTAAATACAATGACTATATTCGAAGCACTATCTCTCTCTTGTAAGCATTTACCTATGCAAATTGCTTTGTCTCTTTGAATTGTTGACTCCATAGCCCGATATATCTTCATTTTTTCTCCAATCACCACATATTCGATACCCAAATGTGACAATATAAATCTGGCCTTGTTATGTATGTGTGAGAGATCCCTCTCTAGAATCGGAGGGACCAGCTCCCTCTCCTAAAGTGGTTCTGTTGTTACCTCAGGTCCGCCTTCTTGCAACCTTGGGTGCAATTCTGGGTGTTAACAAACCGGCATCATTGTCGGGGATGAGATTGAAGACCATTCTTGGGTAGAACGACAATGATTCAAAGGATAAAGGGTCTCTGTGGGAAAACAAAGGCTCCTGCATGTGAAAATGTTGTATCATTTGGCCTGGTGACTCCATGTTAAAAGTTCTGAAAGACAAATCCACTGGGAAGATAGGCGGCCGAAAATACTGGTACGAGGAGGAAGTTTCAAAGCCTCCTAAAACTATGGTCGTAGACCAGACTGTCGAAGGTGAATGACAGTCAGGAATCCAGAAGAAAATGAATCTTTCACCTCACGACTTTCATAAACCCATGTTTCCAATACTACGACAACTCTACCAATGCCGTGGTACTAAAAGTTAAGTTTCCAAGGAGGTGTTGGTATCTTCCACAATGTGCGCGAATTTACTATAAAGGCATGTCTAGGATTGAAGAAAAGACAAGATACTTGAGACCCAACTTTATCTAGAATGTCTTAACATTTCTTTTAAATATTTATTCCTGTTTTCGTAGGTTTGTTAGAATAATTTGTCGTGGCTTATGCTGCCCCAAACAAATTCATGAGTTCACAGCTGTATATCCTTCCCTACAAACTGAGAATATCTCTCCTTCCTATACATCTAATTTCAACATGGATCCTCCATCTGAAACCCCTGATACTAAGAGGTCGCCAGATGAGCCTCATGATGCAGTTTTCGAGAGCGAGCTTTTTCCACAAGATCTTGTTGCGTCCAATGCCCAAATTCAATACATGCCTCTTCGCCTACCTCAGATCCTTCATGACTTCCCTACAAAACATTATAAATACCTTCTTGAGTTTGATGGAGAATCAGAAAGTTGTACAACTGAGAAACATTTACAGGATTTTGAGTATTTTCTTGATCTTTTTGAGATAGAGCATGATGATGTTTGTATGAGAGCTTTTTCCCAATCTTTGCAAGGCCGTGTCAAAAGATGGTTCAGAAATTTACAGCCAAAATCCATCAGTACATGGGAAGAGTTTTCTTATGTGTTCCTGTATTTTTGGGGTGAAAAGAGATACTTAAACTGGGTGCTCTCAGAGTTTTATTATATGAGGAAACGCAAGGGCAAAGCTACATCAAGTTTCAACATACAGTTTGTGAGTTTCTATTACGGCATGTCGAAGGAAATTCAGCCCTTAGAAGGCGCCGCAAAACTGCATTATGCATATGTTTTCCCCACCGATTTGTCTCTATTTCTATTGGAGAGAAAATCATATTCATTACAGAAGATGTTTGCTGATGCGTTGGAGGTCGAAGATAATCTCAGGCTATCGAGAAGGTTTCCAGACTAGGGCGGTAATATTGAAAACAATAGAGATTTGAAATGGGTAGAGTTGCATGACATGGAAGAAGACTCTCCTTGGAAACTTGCGTCTTCCTCAAATATACAAAAAAAATATCACCACGCAGGAAGAAAGGTGGGAGGTTTTACCATTCCGTCCTTATAGGATTGCAACCACCCTATTGCAGATGATGCGCATGATACCCCCTAGCAATATTTTGGCACACCCATATATGATGAATACGAAGATGATTATTGGGGTGGCTTGCTCGAGAATACTAATGCATATCTTATAAATCTTGGGCCTGACAGAGAAAGAGACACGGTTACAGGCTGACATTACCATTGTCTCGCCACATCGTTCTTCTGAGTGAGAGTCCACATCCAAAATGCATCGAGGTTTGCATCAATATGACGCAAGCACTCTTCTAGATTGAGTAACAAGAAGTGAACAACATTTGGACCTCCTTCAATGGCAAGTACGGAAGCCTCCTCCACTCACTGCTGCCTTCTCTCAAGTCAATCAAGTTCACATTGTATAGGGGGCACGTAAGCAGAAGAGTGAAGGAATAAATACGTTCTTCATTAGCATCGCACAAAAAATTTACATTGCGGTGCAAGGGTTTAGGGATTCGAGGAACAGGAAGTCTCAGAACATTAGGGTTCTTATAGCTGTAAACCCAAAGTGCAAGGGTTTCATGAGAACCTGAATGGTTTTGACCTATAGGCTTACATAATAAAACCAGCGAGTTGCATAGGATGTGCGGATGGTCGATCCTGGCATGACTTGGAAAATGGTGTGTTAGGGAATTACGCCATTGCTTGTTCAAAGCCATGAAGAGTGGACGGTTATGCCATGGCACTCGTCCCATCACTCCGCCCAGAACGATCTCATAGGTAAGACCATCTATTCAATTGTGACCTGAAGAAATGCAATACATATTAAAATTGAAACGACAGTAATAATAATAATCAATAAAACATTATCACAATGATGTTTTAATAACAGTAGAATTACCTGACGTTCTCTTGCTGAGAGCCGAACTTCCATTCTTGTTTTTCTATTGAATCTCTGCATCGCTCTCCTTTTCATCGTGTTTTTTATTGTTCTCATAAACAAAATCCATATTTTGCAGGTTGATTTGATCCTGCAACAACTGAATTCAACAACGATATTTGCATACCTTAGCACTTTGAAATAAACCAAAAAATACTTGACGAAATACTTTATATAAGTTTATATTTGCAGTAATGTGGACCCATTTATCAAGGAAGGGTAGTAGTGGTGGACCAATAAATTTGCACCGTTCTTAAACACATTTTTGGAATCATTATATTTGTAGTAATGTCGATCCATTTCACAAGAAAGAAGTGGCAGATCAATAAATTTTCACATTTGTCGAACATATTTTTTGTAAGAACATGCAAGTGGCAAATTGAAATGGTTAAAAAAAATGCAAATACCCACTAGATAAATAGTAATAATTCAAAATATTAAGTGGTATTATTTTAAAATATTTTTAATATATTTTTTTGGTTGATTAGTGGTATTCTTAACTTGTTAGGTTTTCATTTGACTAAGAAACCACAAACCAAAGGTATCTAAGCTCTCAAAGTTACCAAGGGATCCCATCCAACTTGGACTACACCAACCCTTAACATGGTTGGATTTTTGGTATCTTTAATAGGATTTCTAAAATGTCGCCATTCAACGAGAAGTGTCTTTAACACCGGCCACCCACTAGTTTAAATCTCGTAGATAAATATTCTTAATATATTAATTATATGTAATTTTAAAAAATTTAATTAATTAAATTAAATTTTAATAAAAAATCAAACTACTTTAAAATTAATAATTTCATATTGAAAACATCTCATACCAACATAGTAATATCAATTAAGTTAGATATATATATTCACATTCATAACATTTCAGTAGATTAAATAAAATTTAAAATATTTAATAATCTTTTTAAAACTAATTGGACTTTCGGGGGCAATGGTTTAAAACCTCCCCCAAAAGTTCACTTATGAGGACTTTTTTTTTGGAGGGGGGGTTAGAAACACCCCCCTAAAGGTGTTTTTTAATGTGCTTTTTAGAAACCCCCCCACCCCCCCAAAAGTCATGAGAATTAGACTTTTGGGGGTGGATTTTAGAAAATTCCCCCAAAAGTCATGAGAATTAGACTTTTGGGGGAGGTTTTAGAACCCTCCCCCCCCCCAAAGAAAAAAATCCACGAGAATTATACTTTTGGGGGCAATTTTAAGAAACCCACTTAAAAGTCATGAGAATTAGAATTTTGGGGGCGGTTGTTTTAACCCCTCCCCCAAAAAGGGGCCATGAGAATTAGACGTTTGGGGGTGGTTGTTATAAAACCGTCCCCACAAGTCATGAGAACTGCCCCCAAAAGTTCAACTCTTATGACTTTTGGAGGGTTTTTTTTAAAATCCCCTCTAAATACATTTTCAATGCGGTTTTACCTTGCAGTGGTTTTTATAACCCCCCCACCCCCCAAAAAAGTCATGAGAATTGAACTTTTTGGGGTGGTGCTTAAAAAAACCCCAAAAAAGTAATGAGAATTGAACTTTTGGGGCCTCTTTTTAACCACACTCCGCNNGTGGTTGTTTGAAATCCGCCCCCAAATGGCACGATAATTGGGATTTTTGGGGTGGTTGTTTTAAAGTGGCCCCCAAAAGTTATGGGAATTTGGACTTGTGGGGGAAGTTGTGATAAATCCACCCTCAAAATTCCAATTTTCATGAATTTTTTTTTATTTGGGGGAGGGGGAAGGGGAGGGGGAAGGGGGCTGGGGGTGTGACTCGAATCCCCCCTAAAAGTCCTTTTTAATATGACTTTTTTAAAACCTCCCTTAAAAGTCACAAGAATTTGGACTTTTGGGGGCGACGGTTAGATCACATTTGAAAATCCCACAACATATCCCATGCATAAGAAATATTTTCCATGTGATTGAGATGTGGTATCACATTTGAAGGTTTAATGCAGCAAGGATGGTTCGCATGACCCAATTCATGTGGATTTTGGGATCTACATAGGCCATCCATGAGGCCCTAGTCCACATTTTTCCTGTCATAGGGATATGGTATCTATTTTTAGATTCGTCACATTATGGATTCTTCTTGCTCACTAGTCCTTCATTTCATAAAAAAAACCCATGTTGTTGGGATAGAACATTTTCCTATGGTGCTCATGTTGTTTGCATAATAACCCACATCAGTGCATAGTGACTATATAGGGAATCCTTTACCTACATGTGAGATATGGCCAACAAGTTGAGGAGGGGTACATTAGGGATGGAAGTTGAGGACCATTCCATGGTATAATGAAAAATATAGGACCTTACAATGGCATTTTACTATGGAGATATGTTACATGAAGTTAATTAGAACACTAGACATGGTTCTTGGTGCCTGTCATTGGTGCTTCTTTGTAATTAATCCATCGTTTGATACCAAAACCCATGTTGTTGGGATAAAACATTTTTTAATGGAACTCGTGGTATTTGCATAATAACCCACATCATTTCATAGAGCCTATGTAGAGAATCTTTTGCTACCTACATGTGATATGTGGCCACCACATTGAGGAGGGGCACATTAGGGATGGATCATGAGGACCATTCCACGGTATAAGGAAAAATATAGGACCTTATGTTGTCATGGTCCTTGTGTAGGTCCCTACACATAATTACTTTACCTTACAAGTGAGATATGGTGGTCATTTCAATATGTGTAACATTGATAAGGATGATTATTATGGCCTATAGCATGGTCTATGAACTAAATTTAGGGTCTTATGCCATATTAATTTTCTATGTGGTTTATGGTCCATGCATGTTAACGTAGACTACCAATACATAAGAACTACGTATGGAAACTCTATCCTACATGTAACAATGTGTCTCATGAGTGATGCGTCATAAGGCCTTGAGACAACACATAATCTCTATGGAGGGAATAATGTTTCAACGACAAGTGGGATATGTTTGTATTTTAAGATTTATAACATTGATAATCGATCTCTTGGCCCACACCATGGTATAGGGTTTAAATTTATGGCCTAAGTTCACATCATTTGTTTACGAGGTCATGGACCATCACGATTCCCTTCACCATCACATAGCATGAATTTGCATAGAAAATATCTAGTCTACATGTGAGACATGGTCATCATTTTAAAAACTTGCTCATAGGGGATGGTTCTTGATGCATGACTTAAAATATAGTAAAAAATATGGTCTTAGGCTATAACATTTTCCTCTAAAGCTCATTCTCCATACGCGGGGCCCCAAATTAGCACCATAAGCCCTCCACAAGGAATCTTTGGCATGTAAGTTGGATATGGTCATGGCCATTTTGAGGTTTAGAACAACATGGATGGTTGAAAATGATACCGAAGTAAAGTTTTTATGAGCCATCAATTGTGGCGTCCTTAGCCACTACGTAGGCCTTATAAATGGGAATTTTGCCATGCAATGATCATTATGATATGGTTTCCATTTAAATTTTGTTACATTAATTCAAGTTCAATGCCAAAAATGTAAGTTATTATATCAAAACTTTAATGTATTATAATGCTCTTCATGGGCACGAGGAACAGTTCCCATGGCTTGAGCTATCATTCATGGACAAAATTTATGGCCTTATAGATGATGATGATTATGACGATGATTAAATTTTTATTTTGATTAGGGTTTAATTTGTTAAGGTGTTAGGTTATTTAGGCATAGGGGGTTTATAAGAAGTCATGGTTATGGTTTAACGAGGTTATGGTCACTATGGTCATTATGGTCACATTAGGGGGTTAAGGATTTGTGGGGGGCAGGGGGAATATCTCTTATAGTAGTGGAAATTTATTTATATTCAATATGTTCTTATGTTGAGTTTTCTAGTGATAGGAATATACACCATCATTCTAAATTCCCTCTCATTACAAGGCATTATTATAGTGTCATATTTCTACGATGGGATTTATTTCCACATTAATATGTCCTCCAAAATAATAAAATCAATGTTCCAATAAAAGAGAATCCCAACATGTACTCAATATGTCTTTAATAAGATGTATTTTCAAAAAAAAGAATTACTTTTATGGTTGGGTCATATTCTCTAATGTTTCAATGTTCCTAATTGGGGAGGACCTTAATCCTACTTAGGTTTTCCAAACATTAATCTAGAATTTGTTAGGGATCAATGAAACCATATACATTAGTTATCATGTCCTTGATGCTTGAGTGTAAAGTATAAATTGCTAGTCATCTATCAATAGGTGGTAAGTTGGTTTTCTAGATCCATGTTTATGGGATCCTACATCATTTCCATAACTCTTTAAAATCCTCTCAATCCTCTAGTCGAGCAATCGCATCCTCACCATATCATTTTGGTGAATTTATACATGTTATACATTTTTCATTTTGTTTATTGAATAAACACTAAGTCTAGTTTTTCTACTCTTATTTTGTTTTTCAAAATGTTTTGTTTCTTAGGTGCATTATTGCCCCTTATGTTCCATAAGAGAATTTTGATTTACAAGGCCTAAGCCTTTGAAGAAACATCTCCTTAAGTGAGGTTGTTTGTCTTGGGTTAATTAATTGCTCCCTTTTCTCCTTCAATTTATCATTGACAAGTTTCTTGCCTCGCCCCAACTTAGATTTTTTCAACTTCGTGGGATTTGTGTCTATTCATGATCTTTTCTTATGGGAACTTGACAATCCTTTAACATTTCTATCCTCCCATTTCCATTTATCATGTGCTAGTGTAGATTCACCCATTTCTAACTTAAAAGGGAAATTATAAATGTTTTATTATAATCAAAGGATAATAACTCCATGTCCACTTCTTTCACATCCTCCTCCTCCTCTTACATTCAAATCTAATTTATATATCTTCATTTTTCTCTCTTTTCATTTTTTAGTATCAAGGTCATTTGCAAGATTACTATTTTACAATTGCCACAACCTCATTCCTTATCCTTTGTTGATTCCATTTCTTTGGTGTGGTTACTATCTTAAATTCATTTAGTTTCATGTCTATAATGTCTTATTTGGTCTCCTAGTTATTTTGTATTCCTCCTCCCCTCCTTGGATATGATTTTGATCTGTTGTTTGATAAGTGTGTATTGTATCCTTCATTATTAATTTCTCTTTAGTTTCATTATGATATTGATTGTCTTCTTTATTTATTCCTTGAAGTTTATATACCTCCTTCTCCATCTTCGTATGATTATTCGCCTCATTAGTGAGTTTAATGAAGCAAGGGACCTTGGTTTGGGTTTCTTAGTGGCACCACTTTCCCTTTCCTCTAAACTACTACTCAACCATCATAGACCTATTTCAATTCTCCTCCACTCGCACATGTTTAACATTAATGGGGTTGTCCCATAGTTAATGTCAATGCTAATTCCATTTTTTGTTAGGTTATCCCTTACCCTACCACACCTAGGGTTTATTTAGGATTTTTATCCTTATATAACTCATATTTGGGAATAGGAATTGACGTATGAGATTAACAAGATTGATGATGGTCTCACAGCTTTACAAACATGATGGTTCTTCTAGTCTTTGCATCATTGACTAAATTTGGTGTATCCTTAACTAATTATTTAAGCAATAATCCGATCCATGGGGTTCATGTGGAACGAAGCGCTAGAATTCTTTTACATTGTGGAATGGCGCATGGCTCCAGGCTCCAAGTATTGGAGTTATGTGACATGTTGTATTTCCTTTATGCCATACGTTGGTAGTTATGTCATGTTGGAATGTGTAGGTTAGCGAATTTCTATGCAGTCTTCAATATATAACAATGCATTGCCAACAATATGATGTTCAAGCAAGTATAAATTCTAATAATAATAATATTAATAATATTAATTCATGTAGGTTATTAAGCCATAAATAATACTTTTCTTAATTCTATAAATTGGTATATATATATCATACTTTTTTTTATTAATTATCAATTTTGTATGGTGCTATGTGGGTATACGTTTCATTTAGTATTTAATAAACTTTTGAGTTCTTTTAATTTTTCAATTAAGTGTAACATGGCGTTCTTAATGTTGAATTTATGAACCATTGATCTATAAGAAAATGAGAGAAATTGTGATGTAGGATTATGCAGCGGAATATCAAGAACAATGTACACTGAACAAGACATATTTGAGACAAATATGATAAGAATTGATTAGTTAATTAAAACATTAATCTTTATTCATCCAACAATAATACAATGGTGTTACAATAAGGAGAATTTGAATCATGTGGATAAGATTCAAATCTACCAAATGAACTAGACTAACTTGCTAACTCAGTGTGTCTAAATCACCGGATGGGAGCCACCAGTCTAACTCCTAATGTCTAAATCAGTATCCAATCAGTTATATCAATTAAACTAATAAGGTGGGTGGAAAAAGGTGCCACTACCCCATGCATCCATGCAAAACTGTGCTAGACTAACTGAGAATGATTTAACTGATTGTAACTGGAGGTTGGCTTATCATAACTACCTACCTACAACAACCAAGTGATGGAGGTTGTTGGTGGCACTTAGAGTGGATCCTAGAATGTAGGGATTGGCACTAGTGGCACCAGATGGAACCGACGGCACCAATGGCACCAATGGCACCAATGACACCAGTGGGACTAATATCATGGTGGCAACAAAATCACCCAAATGACTCCTTAGCTAGGAAATATGATCAAATAGACTATATATGGACAAGGGAGGATTATTTAATCCTAACACCACCCCTTAATCATAACTTGGACAACTTTGGGCCCTAGCAACTAGGAAAAAGTCACCCATACAATCTAATGGAAAATGAAAAACTACTTAATAAACTAAGGAAAATGGGGAAAACCTCATGGGAGAAAAACCCACTCAAAATAAGCATTTAATCAGGAAAGCAAGCTATACTTAAGAGGAAATTTTCCTCTTTGGGTAAAACTTGTAAAATTTTGCTGCAATTTGCATATCTATGGAATAGCCATGCAGAATCATGGTTCTTTTATGCATCAACATCCTAAGAATGTGCATGCTAACCTTTCCATTTTCTTTCGATATGTTGAATGTTTATTTTGTCTCGTCTTTCTAGAGGAGGAATGGAATGGCATATTTTGTTGTTCAGTGGGACATATTGTGGATCATTTTCTATCACCAAGTAGCATATTCGTGGAAATTTGTTGCACCACTCTCTAGGTAGAGAACCAGTGTGAGAGAGTGCAACATATTCATTCTGATACTAGGACCTCCTTTTGCTTCTACCATCTAGATCCCCATCATCATTCCCAACTACTTCAATGAAATGTTTAGCCCATTTACGATTCTGATTCTAAATGAGAGCTGGATCTAGATCTCGATCATCTTGTGGTACAATCTCAATATCAAGATCTTTTCGATCTTGTTCCTCATCTTCTGAAACTGAAATCTTAGACAACATATCACTATCTGCAAATAGAGATGAAAGAGAGTTTATATCTCCCCTTTCAAATGGATTCTTAGATTGTGTTGGAGCCTATTATGGAAAAAAGTGTGAGAATTCATATTCCTTGGAGGCATGGTTTGCAACACCCTTCGATAAAATCTTCTTATTTGAGATATATGAGATCTCCATTGAGTGAGGACCGAATTCAACTTGCTTTGGAGAGCTAGTATGTGTCATCTGATAAACAGATAACAAATTCGTTGCAAGATAGGGAACACATAGTACATTTTTGAACTCTCCATAATGGATTTTAATAGAACCTCTTACTACTGCTAGGATTTGAGAGTCATCACCCATGTGAATGCTAGGTCCTCCTGAGATATTGAGAGTGGTGAAGGATTCCCTGGAGGAGACCATGTGGTCAGATGCTCCAGAATCTATCAAGTAAGCCTTCAACCGAGTGAGGCCTTCTTTCAAGGCATGTCACCTCTCACGAGCTTATGTCAGTTGTCCAACATTAGACGTATTTACTCTTTGTGGAAGAGAAATATTATTATGTTCAAGGAGTGTTGATACTTGGTCGATTGTCTTCTTCATTCACTGGCTCTTTGGATGAAAGCCTCTCATACAGTATGGACACTTAGTCTTCTCTAATTTCTTCTTTCTCTTGGAACTCGAGGCTCCATCAGAAGATCTCTAATTCTCCTTTGGATTTGAATCAGTGGTTTTGGGCTCCTTCCCTTTTGGATTCCCTCTTTCTCACACATTGTTTAAGCATGTCATCAAGAGTGCTTGATTCTTGGAGGTTTGAATCAATCACATTTGAACCAATTTATCTTTCTCTTGTATTAAGGAGTCAATAAAAGAATCTAGAGAAGGAATATTCCAATTAGGGATGGAATCTCTTTCAGAATAGAATGTAGCCTACAATGACTTAGTACTGAGATCCAATCATTCTCTATATAGACAACACAAGCTGCTCATCTTTCCAATATAATACACATTGTTTGCATTGCAGTACTATTGACTTGTATTTTGTGAAGAATTGCTGAATAGATTTCAAACTTGCTCGGTTGTAGAGCTATGAGCAGATTCTCCAAAATATGCCTTCGAAGCTCATTGTGTTTTCCAAACAAATATAAAGGATTATCCCAAGCTTCCTTTAGATTCCTTAGTCCCTCAAGGTGGAAAAAAAGATCCCTAGAGATATGAGTGCACATGAAGCCGAAAGCCTCATCTAGTCAATTCAAAAAAAAAAATCTTCTCAACATACTATTGGGGCTTAGTTTCTTTGCCCACAGTCATCCTATACAGGCCAAGCTTGCGAAAGAAAACCTGCATATTTTCCCTCCAATCATAGTAGTTGAATCGCATAAGGATACGAGGCACGAGAGCTGAAGAATCCATCTTTTTGTATGTTGAAACAATCAATTCCTCAATAAGCTACATAGGCACCTTCAAATAACACTGCAAAAACCAAATTCAATTCGCAATCATGTCAGTTTCACGCCTTTCCATCTCAACATGTACACTTTTTCAGAGTTCGTCACACATGGATAGACTTCTCTAAACATAATCAAGAGGGAGAAATGCTATCATTCTAGGCTTTATGTGGAAACTAAGCTTCTTTTAGTGTACAATGGAGATTGGAAAAGACTTTCTCCTAGCCTGAAAAAGGTTCTGATACCATGTGAATTTGTGAACCATTGATCTACAGGAAAATGAGATCAATTGTGAAGTAGGATTATGCAATGGAATATCAAAAACAATGTACACTAAACAAGACAAATTTGATACAAATCTAATAAGAATTGATCAGTTAATGGAAACATTGATCTTCATCCATCCAACAGTAATACAATGGTGTTACAATAAGAAGATTTTGAATCATGTGGATAAGATTTGAATCTATCAACTAAACTTGAGTGAATCGCTAACTCAGTGTGTCTAAAACACTACATGGTTGCCACTAGTCTAACTCTTAATGTCTAAATCAACCTACAATTAGTTAAACTAGTTAAACTAATGAGGTAGGTAGAAAAATGTGCCACTTCCCCATGCAGCCATGCAAAACTAGTGCTAGACTATCTCACAGGGATCTAACTGATTGTAACTAGAGGTTGAATGAGCATAACTTCCTACCTACCACAACCAACTAATGGAGGTTGCTCGTGGCACTCAGAGTGGCTCCTAGAATGTAGGGATTGGCACCATTGGCGCTAATGGCACTAGTGGCACCAATATCATAGTGGCACCAAAGCACAAGGGATTCACTTGTTTACCAATATCCTAGCACATTAGTTCATATTGTGGGTTTTAAATTTCTTAAAAATCAAGCCAATATATTGTAGGTATTGGGGGGGTGAGGGGTTTAGGGTGGGGCGTTTATAAGGATTAGGGTATAAAAAGGGGTGGTGGGGAGGTTTCAGGTATTAGGAGGGGTTTTCAAGAAAAGAATTTTGGACCAATATTTATAGAAATTAAGGGTATTCTTTAATATTGCATGATTTCACGTGCTATGTGAGAGGTTCACTAAGTGAATCCAATGTGCACCAAACTCACCGAAATGACTCCTAAGTTAGGCAAGATGAGCAAATAGATTATATATCGACAAGGGAGGATTATTTAATCCTAACACTTAAATTTTGAAGGTTCATTGTTCCTTTTTAACTTTACTTTGTTCTTTCAAGTTTTCCTCAATCGTTGAACTCAAATATGAATATTAGGCTCTAATTCATTTATGTTTCGAGTCCCGAACTTCTAAGTTTGTTAGCCTTTCCACAGTTTATCTTTCTGCAAACTGTCTTTCCACAATTTGTGGGCATTCCTTCCTTTCGCAATTGCGGGTGCAATTTCACATCCTCATCTTGTAATTAACCTTTCACAATGATCTTTCTGCAATTTCCCTTTCCGCAATGTGGGGGACTCACTCTTGATATCAAGAAGCAAGAGAGGCAAGGTATAACGTTTACTCCAATATCTCGAGTTAAATATTTGAATGGTCTTCAATTTCAACCTTCCTTTTCATATGATCAATGTGAAAAGATGGGAAAAGTAGTTGGCGTGACTATTAGAAAAGATGAGGAAGATATATCGAGATTGATTACTTTGTAATTTATGTATTATATATTATACATATCCTCTTACTTTCTTACTATTCACATGTTTCATCAATCAAAATTGTTATTCATCTTAATTCTAATTTAAAATTTGAAGGTTTCCTTTCATGAACCTCATATATATAGGCATGATCATCTAGAGATCTAATGTGGTTTTTCGAGGCTCCAACTAGCCTATATCTATCTATACTCTACATGTACCATGTGTGTAAACAGATCAAATCCATCTCAATGAACACTTATGGAACAAAATAATGCCATTAAAAAATGTTTGCACCAATAAGTATTTGATCCTTCTCAATGCATGGTAGATCTTGAGTTTAGATGGATCCAAATTGGTTATATAGAAAATCCATATAACTTAGTTGAATATATATTCTAAAATGCACACAAACCTAAACCTCTATATAAAATTATTTTAAATATTTCCTCACAAAAGGAGGAATTTCTAAAAGTTTTAAGTCTTTGCTTAAAACAATCTTCGCCAATTTTAGTTAAAATACCATGATATATATATATATCTTTGTCATTTTTCATTAAATTGAGAACTTAATCAATCAATTCTTCTCACTACAAGCTTGTTTCCATGGGTAGAATTGTTTTATAAAAAAATAAATACCATCATACCCTAAATTCGGTCAAAGAAAGGTGAATTTCATAAATAATCTACACGGTCAACGAATAAGAAAGGTCAATTTCAAGTCCCATGGCACCGTCACCCCAAATCTTCCTCTTCAACCTCAAAAACTAGGTTTCTTCAATGTTATTTATATGTTGACATGTTGACATAATTGTCTGTCTTACTAACATCACACTGTGAAGAAGCCGAAAACCAGATCCGAGAAGCGTTCGAAAGGGATTCACAGAATGGCAAATAGAATCACAGAACCCTTAAGGTTGGCTAACATTATAGGTGATGTGGTTGACATGTTCTGTCCCAGTGTGAAAATGACAGTGAAATATGAATCCAACCATGTCAGCAATGGTCAGGAGCTTATGCCTTTGGCCATTGTGTGCCCCCCTACTGTCGAGGTTGGAGGCGAAGACATGCGAACCTCGTTTACCCTGGTATGGCCTTAGATCTTCTTCGTCTATTATCTTTCCCTCATGCTAAGATCTATTTAGATTCTTCATTTAAAAATTAAGGAATGCTAATCTCTATTCAGATCTGTCGTTAATTTATTGCCAGAAGATCAACATGCTAATTTGTATTCAGATCTGTCGTTTATTTTTGCTTAAACTACAAAGGTCTTAGTTTACAGAGCTTAGGTCGAATGGCTCTGATTATTTCCAGAGCTTGGTAACTGTGCTGTTACTTTTAGACTGAGAGGATGTACGTTTTGTAATATATCCATAGACTGACGAAACATGCTTATCAAAATGAGAATTGCATTCTAAAAGAATTATTTAGTAATATATTTAAGTTTTTTTTTTAAATAAGATTTAAGATCTTGGAAAAAACTGTACAGAGATCTTACACCTTGTATGTCTGGAACGAAACATGCTTTTCAAAATGAGGATTGCATTCTAAAAGAATTATTTAGTAATAGATTTAAGTTTTATTTTTAAATAAGATTTAAGATCTTGGAAAAAACTGTACAGAGATCTTACACCTTGTATGTCTGGAACGGGCTGAAGGTTGTAACTTCATCTAAGATTTTAGAACAATTTTTTCCAAACATTCCTCCAATGTGGAAGCTTTTTATAATGTGGAAGATTTTTATAATTTGTTTATGGGTGTGCCCATGTGCAGAATAGTTAGTATATTTATGATTACTTAGAATTCCCCTTCAACAAGGAGTTTTGATATGTTTTGGGAGAATCGAAATTTGAAGTCCTTTCTCCAGAGCTTTTAGTTCTGCAATATTGTTGTTGTAGTGGATCTAAGTGACCTTGCATAAAGCCTTTCACTTTGAACTCTGCTGGGATTGTATTTTTTTAGAGGCACCCTAAAAGTTAATATTTTGGGGATTATCTGTGATTTGGGGATTTGTTAATTAATACAGTGATGTAAGGTTTTTCTAGGGGATTTGTTAAATAATATGCTTGGGTGGGGTTTTAAGATTGTCTGATAAAAGTTTGAGATTTCTGGAATTTATAGTGGTAATTTGAATTTCTTAAACTTTGAATGGCTTAAAAGATATATTTTGTTTTATTTTTTTGTTAAATATAATCTTAGTTTTTCATTAAATTTTTGAAAACTCAGTTTTTTTTCAAGTTTCTAAAAGACGGAATCTTAAAAAGATATGACAAACTTTATTTAGGATTAGCTATATGTAAGCTAGAGTGCTTGATATTGAGTTTGGAGTAGTATATGTTCAAAACATGATAGCTTCATTGGAATGATGAGTTAACTGTAAATATTATCCTAAGATTAAAATTCTAGAATATTTAACCCTTAGCTTATCAAATACAGAAACAATATATCCATGAAGTTTCTCATATATCCATTCATAGTGCACAAAACAATAAACCACACATAGTTTATACATAGCATTTTATAATATTCTCATGATGGATGAATTTCATGAAGCTTCTCATATATCCACTCATACTGTACAAGGCAATAAATCGCATACAGTTTATACATAGTATGCTATAATATTATTCTCAGGATGGCTAACATCAATTGAAGTACTATAGAACTACATAATCATACAAAATTTGGTTTATTCATCTGTTATTGTTTTTATTATGGCCATAACTCATTATTATACCACATTCATAATCATACTTTAAGTTTTTTTTTATGAATTTATAACTTTGCATTATTCTAAATCATAGTGATTGTATTTCTTCTTTTTCAATACACATTTTTGTAAATTGTTTTAACTCTATTTGTAAATACTTATATTATCCTTCATTGAACAGTTTTTTGTAAAAGTGTCTATGTAACAATTATGTTTTCATAGGATTTTGATTTATTTTAGTTTTTTTTGTAATTTGAAAGTTTAGATTTTATTTTTATTTTAAAAATTCATGTCACTCACTTGGGCCACTGCGTTTCATCCATTCGCTAAGAAGCCTCAACCCAAGGGCATCCTAACAAGCATCTAAACCATCAAAACCATCCCTTACCCTACTTAGGTCACACCAACCCTTAATGTGGGTGGATTTTTGGGTGTCTTCTCCTAGCTAACTCAACCCTCAAAGGATTGAACTCTAGTAGTCCTAGTGACCAGACCCACATCTTAACAACATAAACAAACTATTTAGAATTGACATATTAAACAAGTCTATTATCATATATTTTATTAGATATATATACTTTTTATATTTACATTAAATATTTACGAAGGAAAATTTATAATACAACCTACCACCTTATTCTTAAAAAGAACATAGTATACATACCTCCAAAGCTTATTTGAAAATCCTTTCCTTCAATAGTTGAAACTATATGCACTCTTCTTTCTTTCATTCCATAGTCGAAACTATATGCAGTCCAACTCTACCCAGCAATAGCTTCCTTCACTATTCTCGCTTTTTACAATTCTACCAAACAATTGCATTGTTGAAACAACGATAGAATTGGCACCCTCTCGATAGTTCTACGCATCTCCTTTTTCTTCCTTAGTTCTCCTTAGTTCTACCCTCTCCTTTTCTTTATAGATGGAACTATCTGCATTGCAACTCTACCCAGCAATAGTTTCCTTCCCTTCTTTACAATTCTACGAAACAAATGCCCCATTGGAACTGCAATTTTCTTAATAGAAGAATTCTACCCAGCTTACTCCTCCACTGGAATTGGTCTCCTACAAAGGCGTGTTCATCGGATACCAAGATTGTTGCACCCGTCGCAATGCTGAGTAGATGTCCACTCCGAGTGTACAACACAATAAGTAAAACACCTATAATTTAATTAAAGAACAGAAGTACACCAAGGAAGATTTCCAAATTTGCACCAGCTTTATGTTTAAAATCTACAATGCCTAAATGAGCGTCAACTTTCCTACTAAATTGCAGAGATTATGAAATTACGCTTACAATGCCCGAATGAACTTTAAGTCAAGAATAACTAGACTTCAAATGCCCACCGGTCATACTCTTGCAGTTTGTCAGATGTCCTCTTTTGATCAAACTGAAGCTGATTTTTTTTATTATCTAAGTACTTGAAAGGGCATGGTTACATATTATTGCAACAGAGCGAGAGGCCTCCATATCGTGAAAGTATATCTCTTAAAAACTGCCAAGACCCAGGAAGTTCGACATTATAATTATTTTATAACCTCTCTTAGGAAAATCTAACGCGAACTGTTGGTTTCAGGTCATGACAGATCCCGATGCACCGAATCCTTGTGACCCCAGAGAACGCGAGTATTTACACTGGTATTTATTCAAATTTCATTTTCTCTAAGAATGACCATTTTTTTTGGGTGTAGCACTAAACATTTGGCAAACATTGCAACTTATGTGGCTTTAAAACATGATGTCATGTGCAGGGTTGTTACTGACATCCCCGCTACAACAACGGCATCTTTCGGTACGATCTGAAACATAGTATTATATATTTAATTTTCTGAAACCCTAGTCGAGCAATTGAAAATCCTGTAAAGATGGTTTAATTTCATGCACAATTCGAATACGTAATCCGTGAATCAACATTATGAGAGTAATAAAGGTTTTTGTGGATTTGATCAGGAAGAGAGCTAGTCCCTTACAGGATTCCAAAGCCTGAGATTGGGATTCACAGGTATGTAATCTCGTTGTTCAAACAGCCGAGAAGAGGGACTGTTGTGGCCGATCCTACAACGCGGAGAAACTTCAGTACGAGAGGTTTCGCGGAACGTAATGATCTCGAATTGCCTGTTTCTGTCGTATATTTCAACGCCAGAAGAGAGAGAGCTTCTCGGGGACGTTAGAGGGAACTAAGCAGATTTTCATTTTCTATAGCAATAATGCCAAGACTTTGTGGTCTCTAGACACTATATTCCAAATGCTTGAAATTGCTTTGTTATATTTCAAATGATCTTAGCATGTTGTTTTACAAATATGTGATCTGTGATTTTTATGGACAGATGGACGGCATGAAAATTAAAAATAAAATCTTACATATTATATTCATGTTAAACAAAACGTTTCACTGATTTTAGAAGTCAAATATTTGCCTACAAGTCAAATTTGGCTACGCATTGAATAAATAAAACACTCATGTTATGTCACAATGAAATATGTGATTCTGGGCGAATCTGTGCAAGAAAATAGTAACTTGATATTTGATTAGAAATTAAAATGACATATATATCTAGAGTATCTAGAAAATTAAAATTTTTGAGCGTGAAAACAACCTTCCTTCCCATATATTAATTTATTTAACTATCAACAAATGTGGGAATCATATACAACAAATTCCAATAAATGGGTCCTTACCAGATATGATACATCTGATTCGGACACATTCATAGAAAAACATAAGTCGATCTAATCTTGAAATTGTAAACGAGCCGTCTATCTATCTCCCAGTAATATCTGAAACCAAAAGAAATATCTGAAAAATCTGCCATGAGAGCTCATTGTTAGCTCATTGTTTTGAAGCATTATTAATGGCCATGTGAGGACAATAAAGAGCTTGATAAATAAAAGTCAAATAAAGCTACCATAGTTTTTCGTTGTTCAAAAAGCCTTGAAAATTGTACTTGTCTGAAGTATTATTTCAAAAATCCTTTAACGAAATGATCTCCCGACGAAAAATGTGATGACTCGATGAGAATTGTACTTGTCCCGAAGTACTATTTGACAAAAAGATTTGATACGTATTAAAAGGCTTTAGCATTTTTATAAAGAGATT
>LPNX010127282.1:5888-139250 GCA_001517045.1 Pseudotsuga menziesii
TGTGGTTCGACCTGTCATAAAACACTGGATTCTCAGAGAGCTGAATGCAACTCTGATTGTCACAATAGATCACCGTAGGCCTAAGTTGCTGATCAAATAAATCTACCAATAACTTGCGAAGCCACAGTGCTTCACAAGTAGCCTGACTGGCTACCATATACTCAGCCTCAGCAGAACTTAGTGCAACGGACTTCTGTTTCCGACTGAACCACGACACTGCTGCCGAGCCCAAACTGAAACAACAACCGGAAGTGCTCTTCCGATCCCTCACACAACCTGCCCAATCTGAATCTGTGAACCCAACCAAGCTGACTCCACCCGAACCCCTGTAGTCCAGACCATAATCCACCGTACCTGCAAGATATCTCAGTATGTGCTTTGCGGCAGTCCAGTGCACACTCCTAGGCTCAACCATGAACTGACTAAGAGTGTTGACCGCAAAACACAAGTCTGGCCTGGTATTGACCAGATACATCAATGACCCAATGAGCTGACGATATAAAGTGGGATCCACCAACTTACCCTCGGAAGCATGAAGTTGCTTCCAGTTGGTGATCATAGGCGTACACATCGGCCTGCAGTCCTCCATCCGAAATCTCTTCAGAATATCAGTTGCATACTTCCCCTGTCCAAGGAAAATATGTCCAAGCTCCTGCCAAACCTCCATCCCCAGATAGTAATGCATCAGTACAATGTCTATCATCTCATACTCCGATGCTAGATCTCTCTTGCAATGTGCAATGAGACGCTCATCATCTGTGATAAATAGATCATCAACATATAGCAGAAGAATGAGCGGATCTCCTCCAACCACAATGAAGTATAGGTTGGGATCAGCCTCACTCTTTTGGAATCCCATCGATGCCAAGTAAGTATCAATCCTGGAGTACCAAGCTCTAGGAGCTTGCTTCAGTCCGTACAAGGCTTTCCTCAGCCTGCACACATGAGAATCTCTCCCATGGATCTCAAATCCCTGTGGCTGCTCTAAATATACCTCCTCCTGCAGAAGACCATTGAGAAATGCAGTCTTCACATCCATCTGGTGGAACTTCCAACCCATCTCTGCTGCTATAGATATAACTGCCCTGATAGAAGAATACCGAGCAACTGGAGCAAATTTCTCATCATAGTCAACTCCCTCAACCTGTGAGAACCCCCGCGCCACAAACCGAGCATTGTACTTCTCCACACTGCCATCCGCAGCATGCTTTATCTTGTAAAGCCACTTGGAAGTCACAACTGACTTCCCCTCAGGTCTCGGCACTATCTCCCAAGCATCATTCTTCATGATGGAATGGTACTCTTCCATCATGGCATCTCTCCATACCTGATGCTGGGAAGCCTCCTCAAATGTGGATGGCTCAGAGTCACGAAGACTCGCAACAAGGGCCATATCATACCTGTCTGGCACCACACCAAGCCTGTCTGGCTCCACCACTGTCCTGATATGCTCCTGGGGCCTACCAAATGTCTCTGCATCCTTCAAGGTCTCCTGAAGCCACTTAGGCTTCCTCTTCCTTGAAGACTGCTCCTCGTCTGAGGAAGTCCCAGTACCTGAAGGTCCAACACCCCGAGGACCAGTACCTGATGAACCTGTGACCTGAGGACTCAACCCTGAACCTGTCCCTGAAACTGTCCCTGAAGTGCTAGCCACCTGAATCACTGAACCTGTAGAAGCTGTGCCTGTACCCTGTGATCCAGTCCCTCCAGAAACCTGTGGACCTGGTAGTTGCATCGAAGAAGCCTGTACCAACTGAGGTGTGGGAGCTGGTGTCTCCCCTTGCTCTAACTCCCTAGACTTCCTGAAGGCTCTCTCCTCATCAAACCTCACTTCCCGCCGGACAACAACTCTCCTCTGACTAGGTAAGTAAAGCCGATAGGCTTTCGAAGTCTCATCATATCCCACAAATATGCCTCTCTCTGCGGTGGGATCAAACTTCGTCCTCTTCTTAGAAGGGACGTGAGAGTAAGTCAACGAGCCAAATATGCGAAAGTGGCCCACCTCAGGCTTCTTGCCTGAATACATCTCCTCAGGAGTCTTACTCCCCACTGCCCTGTGAGGACTCCTGTTCTGTAGATAAACTGCAGTGCTACATGCCTCTGCCCATAGAAAGAAAGGTAACCCCTGATCATGAAGCATCGCTCTGGCTGCCCCCACAATCGACCTGTTCTTTGTCTCTGCTACTCCATTCTGCTCAAGAGTGTAAGGAACTGTCAACTGTCTCTGAATGCCCTCCTGTCTGCAGAATGCATCGAACTCCTTGGAGGTATACGCACCCCCATTGTCCGATCTCAACATCCGGATCTTCCTTCCCGTCTGCTTCTCCACAAGGGCTTTGAACCCTTGGAAGACTCTCAACACAAGTGAGGACTTCTTGCTCCTCAAGAAGTAGATCCAGGTCTTCCTGGAGTAGTCATCAATGAAGCTAATGTAGTACTCAAAACCTGTCAAAGACAATGATGACATAGGACCGCATATGTCAGAATGGATGAGATCTAGCACCCCTGCAGCTCTCGTGTCACTGCTCAGAAAAGCAGTCTTGGTGTACTTTCCCAAAGCACACCCCCTGCACACATCACTCTGCTCAATGCTGAACTCCGGTAATCCTATAACCATGCTCCTCAACAATCTGAGAGCGGAGTGATGTAGGTGGGCCATCCTCCGATGCCAGAGCTCACATAGCTCACTGCTGCTGCTGTGTGCTAGAGCGCACTGTGGCTGAAACAAGAGCTTGTACAGCTTTCCACATCTGACTCCAATGTCCATGGCACTAGACATACCTGTAGCCCTGGGATACACCTGCACTCTCCCATCTAAAAAGCACACCTCAAGACCCCTGTCCTCAATGGTGGAAACTGACACAAGGTTCTTCTTCAGCCCAGGGACATACAACACATCCCTCAAAGTCATGAGACTCATCGACTCCCTCTGAAATGTAATGGTCCCCCGACCAACAGCTCTAACAACGGTGTTGCCTCCAAGGACAACCTCCACATCTCTACCTGTCTAAGATAGCTCCGAGAACATCTCTCGAGCTCCAGTCATGTGGCTCGAGGCTCCGCTGTCAATATACCAAGTAGTAGAGGTGGATGGATTCCCCTGATGACCTGCCAACAATGAATGCTCAATATCCATATCCATGTCTGTGCTGGTGGCTAAAGAGACTCTCTCTCTCCATCTGTCCAGCATATAGGGAAAACTCCCTCTGAAATGCATCACCAAACTCATCAACCTCTGCTGAGGCTGCTGTCTGCTGCCCCTGTCCCTTCTTCTTCTTGCTTGGACACTGTGAAGCATAGTGCCCAAATGCCTGACATGCATAACACTTGATTTTACTCAAGTCTTTCTTCTGCCCACTCTGCTGCTGCTGCTGCTTGGCCCCACCCTTCTTGGGACCCTTCTTCTTCTTGCCCTTAGCTGCCAAAGCCACATTCTCGTCATCAACCCCACTGTGAGATGTACTGCCCTATACAAGACCTCTCCTAGTCTCCTCCTGCACAAAGTAATCCCAAAGTCTATCCCAGGTAGGTAGGTTCTCTCTGCCCACTATGGCTTGCACAAATGCACCCCAAGGCTTTGAAGCCCCATTCACTGCTATGCGTACAAGCTCTGTAGGGGCTACCACCTCCCCAACCGCTGCAAGTTCATTCTTAACTGCAGAAATCCTGGTAAGATATGCTATGACTCCCTCACCCCCATTCATCTTTATACTTTTGAGTTTCTCTTTGAGAACCATTTTCCTGTTCTCATTGGAACTCTCATACAAACTGATCAAGGCTGTCCACATCTCGCGTGCCCTAGTCTTGCTTGAAATGTGAGGGATTATGTGGTCTTTAACCGCATCTAGAATGATCCTCCTAGCTTTACAGTCCTGCTTGTTGAAGGCTGATAGAGCTGCTGCATCTGTTGATGCGGGAATGACAATCGGATCATCTGTAGTGTTCCTAACTATATCCGGCCATAACTCATTCTCCTCCAGTATCAGTAAAATTCTGGCCTTCCACGGCACAAAATTTCCTGTCCCATCCAGCCTATCCTCGAGTCTAAGTCCTGTAGCCATCTCTACACCAACCCAACAAAGTGCTGCTCACTGACAGAAGGTAAAATACTAAAATTTCTGATTTCTGAAAATTTCTGTGTGTCTGCAAACTATCACTGTTTTCTGCCCCCAAGCTCTGATACCATGAAGAAATTTTTGAGTTTTACTGTTTGCTGGTTTATGTCAGTTTGTGATTTTCACTTACAGCTGGTTTTGCATTGGCTATAAGTTACTTATGAAATTTTACTGAACAATTAAACACACAGTAAAAACACTAACAGGCTGAAAAGCACATTTAACAATCACACCATAAAATGATAGACTCAAAGATTTTTGGCCAAATCAAGCCCTGGAAAAACCCCCACGGGGAAAACCAGTCAGAGAGAGAGACAGATTTTATTAGGCTTCGGGATAAAAAATCAGACATTAATTTACAGTCAAAAATCCAACTTATCTCAACCCAAAAATTTGACCAGCAGACTGTCTCGTTTTCCGTGCATATGCTGCCTAGATTTCTGTGCAATTCTCTTCTCGAAAAATGTGCCAAAAACCAGCAACAACTCAGCCTCGATTTCTGTGCAGAAGATGAAATAATCTGCCCTCAATTTTCGTGCCAAACACAGCAGAAAATCTATACTGTACGGACAGCATTAAATGCTGTCATACTACTCAAAAACTGTGCCTGAAAAGTACAGATTGCTCCCTAGAAATTCGTGCCTGTCCCTGCCTTGAATTCCGTGCCCAAACAGTGCTCAAAAACCGTGTTGAAACCGTACTGTACGTACTGCATTAAATGCACCGTACAGCTCCTCGAAAAACGTGCCTGCAATAAATGAGGCCATACTTCACCTCGATTTATGTGCACAATAAATGATGGCCGTACTACTGTCTCGAAATGTGTGCCTGCAATAAATGTGCCGTACCTTCACCTCGAAACTTGTGCCAGCAATTAATGGTCTTGGTTTTCGTGCCCACTGAAAATCACTCTCAGCCCTGTCTTGGAATTCGTGCCCTCACTCTCCTTCAGCTCTCTCCTTCTCAAAAATGAAAAAGTAATGTGATTTGCCTCCCTCAACCCTTTTTGTCTAAACCCTAAGTGGGAATCTCATCCAACGGTGGAGAAAGATCCAATCCAATGGCTAAGATTCAATGAGAGTAAAAATCACATTTATTTAAATCACTTAAATAAATTTACTCACCCACTTAAATTTATCAAAAAGTGACTTTAACTTTATAAAGTCTCATTAAGTAGCTTTTAATGTGAGGGTCACCTTTTTCCCTTTTCTAAGTGACTTAGGCAAAAAGTCACTTAGGGAACAAATTCCTAGGTACAAAAACTAACAGGGAGCATGTCAATGAATTGCTTCCGGGGACTGGGAGATAGCCACGATTGGCGCAGCTGAGAGCAAATTTTTCGAGTGGAGTTCCATTGGTTGCTACATCAATAATTCTTTATGGAAGCCAAGTCGAATTCAGTTTAAAGCCCAAATTTCTATTGACAGCTGCATTAGTTGTCACCGCTGGTTATCGGCATTTCTTTGGACTCGGTATTTAGCAAATTGACAAAACACAGAGCTTGTCAAAATCTCCGATCTGGAGGTCTTCTCATCCCAGGGTCATATTGTCGGTTACGCCATAAAGGGAGATCAAGCTAATTGCAGATTGACCCACGAATTGTCAGTCTCAAGTAAATCCTGCTCAAAGTTCCTTTTCAACAAAATAAGTCGTGGATAAAGCTGAGTTTTTCGAGCCTCCTTTGGTATCGTGGTAGCAGGGAGTGACCGGTCAATCATTTGCAGTCCACTCACAAATGGCGTAACAATGGCAGCCAAGCCTAAGTTCTAAGTTTGGTTAACCCATACACTTGGCACGCTTAACTCCTTTTTCAACTTTGGCAGCGGTAACTTTGAGTCTGAAATGGGCAATTTGTTTTACTACTATAAGATCAATTAGGTGACATATTGGCTGTTTTGAAAGATCTGCTGCTTGATCGGGCGACCAGTTCTATTTTTTGAAAACGGCTAATTTGTTGACATGTGGCCTGGCGCTCCTTTTTGAGTGGATGTTTCAAACCTTTAGAACAAGTCCACTTGGGATATCGTGAAAGACTTGGAGATTTAGTTAAGTGATTTTTGCCAATAAAATAAAGTTTGATAGGATAAAGTAGATTTAGTCAATTTTAGATTGGAGAAAAAGGTGGATCTAGTTCCACTTTTTCTCTCTTGTTTATTATTTTATTTTATTTTTCTTTTTGAAAAAGAATAAGAGGTTTTTGGCCTATAAAGAGGCCAACCTCCTTCATTGTAAAGATGGAATTTTTGGCTGGGAGGACTTCTCCCCAGAGCTAATAAAGAAAAAATATCATGTTGAGTTTTTGGATATTTTGGGCTTCTCTGTCGTAGTTCTGTGTTTTCATAAGTAATAGACCAAGCCAACATAGAGGGCTATAATCTAACACATTGGGCAAGCATTTGCGGCTGCCAAGTTACTTGTCGTCGTTATGTTCTTAGAGGTCTAGGAGCAATGGATAGTAGTCGGTTATACTTCCATTCTCCCTGCCTCTGATTATGGAACGGACCAGCTTAGTCTCCCTTCTGTGAAACGCAAAGCGTTTCTGAGTCCCCTTCTGACTCCATTTACCCTTCTGGTACTGGCACTGGCCTTCCCTTGAGGACTGATCCTCCTTTCCCTTCTGTCCCATCAATCCGACTCATTTTCCTTTTTCGCTACCCGAGTTTCTCTAAGGCAACCTCTTCAGATCACCCTGCCCTCAGCTACACTTGCCTTAGAGATCCGAACTTAGGGAAACCCCCCTAGAGCTGGAGAAGAGCCAGCCTAAAGCGAGGAGAGAGGGGTGTGGTGACATTGGCCTCTCGAGAGAGAGTTGTCGCCGGGCCGGCCCGCCCACAGTTTGGGCTTTCAGCACTCGCGTGCCAGTTTCGGGCGACAACACATCCTCGAGCAAGTACCCTATTGTAGTGACACTGTCAAGTGGATCTGATCTTGCTAATGGCCCTCAACATGACACAACCCAAAGCTCAAGTGGTGTAGGCCAAAGAACAATGTTTGGCGGTCCTAGACTCTAGTGTCACCCAACTAAGTGGTTGTTAGGTGCGTAACCCCCACAATGTCTCGAACAAGGTGAAAGGAGGTAAACTATGTAGCTATCAAAGAAGAGCTTTGATGTAAATGCAACCTAAGAGTAAATGCCTCTCTAATGTACCAGGAAGGCACCTTTAGTCATAGTATCTAAAGAAGGTAAATGAGGATATTATCGAGCCCTTGTACAAACATTGAAGCATCCCTTTAATCTCATAATAGATAGGACACATAAATTGTTCCTCAATCTCCACCTCATGCAATGAGCCAAGTCTATATATCCATTCTATCTTGGGGCAATGATGATCCATATCAACTCTCAACAAGTGTGAGCACACTCAAAATTGTCCAAGAGGGAAGCGTAGAAAACAATTACACACTCACTTGGAATTTCTCCTTCAAATCAGCTCGTTAACTTAATCAAAGATTACAAGGAAACCTCCACAATCTACTTGAAACCAATAGTTGCCCGGTAAACAAACCACCCTTGAACCAAGTCGTATGGTCTACTAAGAAGGTATGCCCAGCATAGAGAAAGGCATACAAGTTGCACAGACTATTTTATGGATCCATGATTCCATACAAACTTTGCAGACACTCCATGGACTCTATGAAATGTACTTTGACCTACTTGTTACAGGTCAATCATCTTCCTTCTTCCTCTCGTCTGACCGCTTAACCTACTCAACTATTCAACTGTCTGACAAAAACTATTGTCCAAACCCTATCTTGACCTACCTTTATACTTGAGTTGAAACCCTAATCTACCAAATCCTTAATGCCAGAATGAGATGTACAATTGAGATTAATCTAAATCGCTAATTTATAAATACACTTTATTAGACTCAATCAACTAAATATAAGACTTTCACTTTATTACGAAAATGAATTAAAAATAGAATTAACTCAAACTACTTGTTGCACATTCACACCAAACCTATGGGGAAGTTCTTATCCAAGCTACATTCTTCAACAACATTATAGTTAGCTGAGGAGCATTTGCTTTGTGCACACACTCTCATCGATACTTCTCTTGTGACAATTTATGGAATATCCCAAACTGATATGTACTGGTGTTGTGTAGGGTTCTCCCAAATCCACTTGTGAAAAACAGACTTTAACCTTGTTGATATGTGTTGTTGTTGTGCTTGGTTTTGTCAAACAGTTAGTGTCCAACAGCCTTCTGCCCTATTTTATCAGCTGTGTTAAATTTCAGTTGGAATGTATTGTGGAATGGCTGACTTGCTAGGGGGTTCATCTCAAAATACTTGTTTATGCCACAATCCAATCACCGTACTCACAACCCCAAACTACCATGTTTCATATGTGGCAAATATAACAATTTGGAAAATGTTTAAACCAACAATTTAATGAACTGATATATAATATTTTTAGTGGCAAATACATGCCTGGAATAGCATAAACAGGTTTGAGATCACATACCTTTACAAAGCCTGATGGAGAAGAATCTGTTGCTGAAGAAGATACTCCTTACAAGGAATCCGCTGCCACAGTTAGTCTGTACGCCCAGATTTATGGTAGATTCACCTAGGATGAAAGTAAATGCAGATTCAAGCTTCTTCAACTAATCCACGCTGTGTATCTCTGTCTGTGATTCAGTTTGATTCGCCCAGTATGAAGGAGCATGCCCAACAGTAACAAATAGGACCACTATAATGGATCATGCCGTAAGAGGATAATCGCTGCCCTAAACAATGGATCTTGGGCTTGATACTCTTTGTAGCAGCCCACACATTCGTACCTTTAGGTGGGGACCACGTATCAATTTAAGAGGGAGATGCTGCCCCCATGCAACTAAATGTCATTTTCTTGAATGTGCCAACTGTCCACAATCTGAGTGCAAACCCACACAATGTTTAAGAGGGAGGTGCCTTCTCTTGTTTATGCCCACTAATTCAAGGGATCTCCATGTTATAATTGTGACAGAGATCGCTGCCCTAAATCTGGTGGAAACGTTGTTCTCTTGTTGAATGGAGGCGCCTCTCCTTAATGGATGGTGATTCCCACGTCTTTAGCAATATTCTAATCAGCAGTTGAAGAGAGAAACGCTGCCCCAACACTTAGATGTAATGCACCCCTGCTCAACCAAGTAGATTGCTGCCCAACAATGAAGAATGCGTCCCAGTCTCCAATAAACTTAATCTCTGATCTATATCTCAAGCAATCTTGGTTGTCTTTGAAGTACGGTGATAGAGCTGGATGATCTATCCTCTCAAATTGACTATGGTGGATAGATTTCGCCACCAAACCCAATGTTGGCTAAGGAATTCACCCTCAACCCTAATTAGCTCTCAAAGCTCTCGAACCAAATCTCAATGATGAATAATAACAAGCATTCATTTTTGGTTTGATTTATCTTCTTATATAGATTTTAGGGTTTGCATGTGACTTTTAGGGTGTGCATGTAACTTTAGGGTTTGCATGCATGCAATTCTAATTGCTCATGGACTTATGCAAGATAAAATAAGGCCTGCATGCTTGTTGATATCTGCTCCAATGGCCTTCTACAATCTACCAATGATCTAATAATGTTGTATTAATGTATTCTTAGCTCCATGTATCATTACTCCTCAGTCAATCCCCTATTTATTAGTAATGGAACATTACAGTCCTCCCTCGCCAAAGATTGTTTTTCCTCAAGCAATCGACAATTGTCAACTGTAAAATGCATCCAGACACCAATACCAGGATCCCATATGAACCGTTGGATCACCTCATGCCTCCTTACCACCCAATCATTAATTGATCTCTCAATACCTGGATCTCAAACAACCCTTTGACCCATCCTGCCACCAATAGATCCACCTAGATCCCAATGCCACCTTAACCATCCATCATTTCCCATGTCCTTTGGCTCCAACTGTACTCTGTCCCTGGCTAAGGATATCGCTCCACAAATTATCCCCTCGAGGGGATACCAACTCATTACTTCTCTCCAGTCCATTCCCTGACATGGACCCTGTGTAAAAGTATCCAATCAAGGAACAACCCCTCCATGTTGATGTTGCACCATGCTAATATACCGCCACCCTGTCGCTTTGTGTTGGCCCACCTGTAAAATCCAGTGTTACACGGGAATGCGTCCCAGAGGGTCGGGGATGCGTTTCGACGTTTCTCGCGTCCCTAGGACTCTGAAACGTTTCGGGACGTCCCCCTTTTGACGAAACTTGGCGAGACGCGAACCGAAATGTTTCGGTGGGCGGCGAAACTTGGAAAAACTTGGGGGGACTTCCTAGCGTCCCGGCTGAAACTCCGAAACTTCTCCGAGACTTGTGGGCGTCCCACCCCGAAACTCCGAAATTTTTTTTTCTTCTTAATTTAAAAATAAAATAAATCATTAAAAAAAAATTAAAACCATTTAATAAAACTTAAAATTTTATTATTTATAAACTTATAAACTTATATATTAAAATTTTAAATTTAAAACATAAAAAAATATTAAAAACTAAATAATAATAAAATTTTAACTTAAAACATAAACAAAAATAATAAAAACTAAATCTAATTTACAATGTCTAACCTAAAGTATATTATATAATTCTAAACTATCAATGCTCGTGAAACAAATACAGTACCATACTATCTAGTATCATTGATTCATTTTTTCAATCACTTAAAAGTCAAATCTGAAGATTATCAAATATGATGTGTATGTTAATCATAGATTCATATTGATATATAATATATTTATAAATTATTATTAATATAATGATAATCTTGATGAATCCTGTAATGTGTTTGAACTTTGAATTTTGCATTTACATTGCACGATTGCAGATTCCAGAATGATGAATGTTTGTTATTGTTAGGATTTATATTTTTCATATTTTTAAAATTTTTATGACTATCGCATTCTGCCGTCCCCACTGAATTTCTCTAAAATTTGGGGGTGGTCTCCACACGTCCCAAATGTGCGTCTCCTCGAACCCGCGTCCTGCTGTCCCGGATCCTTGGGGGAACATTGGTAAATTCAAATGGGAAGATTCTGCTCCTAGCTCAACCCAAACTTCTTTCGCTCTTTGCAGAAATGGACCCATCCTGCTGCAAGCCCGATCAATATACTCTTGAAGAGGGCTACTTTGAAACTCAGGAGTATCCTTCTTGTATTGTCTAGTTTGGGATCTAGTTGTTCCCCAATAATGAAAATAAAATATTGGCAGCTGACTTGGCACACATACCTCCAAGGTCATCAAGCTCACCCTTTTGCTGTAATATGGTGTCCTGGAGTATCTTGTTCTTCTTCTTCATGGCTAAGAGAGCTTCTTTTAGGCCTTCAATCCTCTTCTGGTGACTATCATCTGGAGACCTTGTAGCTGTGGTGGGTATTCTCTCGCCTTCTTGTTCTTCATTCTTGGTTGGCCCAATGGATGCATGCCCAACCAACTCAACTGTATCCATGCCTCGACCCTTTAACGGGTTCTCCTAAAAGGGTATCACGTGATCATGCCTCTCATCATGTCCAAGCAAATCTATGTGCTCTTCCTGCTTTGATTTGTCATCTTCATGTGTTGTAATGCCAACCATAGATTCCCCAACAATGTCTTCAACTTGTTGGTCCTGAGACTTCTTTTGCTTTTGCTCCTCATCCTTCTCAGATCTAAACCCTCCGGAAATTCTCCTCATAAAACTTCTTTTGGCAAGAGGGTTGGCATGGAGGTTGCAAGCTGCCCCAGTGACTCATCCACCGTTTGGAAGATTCCCGTTAATGTCTCATCCCAGTCACCCATGAGTCCAAACTCTATTGCCATGGATATGCCCTACTTGTCACTGAAAACCCAGTTTGATTCCTCGCTCCATCATACCTGTAAAATCACACCTGGAAGTTGCCAGCTTGTTCTAAGCATCATAGTATCACACTTGTGAGCTATGAACTAGTTTTATGCCCACAGTTGATCCGAGATCATGCTTTGATACCACTGTAATATCCCAAACTGATATGTACTAGTGTTGTGTACGGTTCTCCCAAATCCACTTGTGAAAATAAACTTTAACCTTGTTAATATGTGTTATTGGTGTGCTTGGTTTTGTCAAGCAGTTAATGTCCAACAACCTTCTGCCCTATTTTATCAGTTGCATTGAATTTCAGTTGGAATGTATTGTGGAATGGTTGACTTGCTAGGGGGTTTATCTCAAAATACTTGTTTATGTCACAATTCAATCACCGTACTCACAACCCCAAACTACCATGTTTCATATGTGGCAAATCTAACAATTTGGAAAAGGTTTAAACCAACAATTTAATGAACTTATATATAATATTTTTAGTGGGAAATACATGCCTAGAATAGCATAAGCAGGTTTGAGATCGCATGCCTTTACAAAGCCTGATGGAGAAGAAGTTGTTGCTAAAGAAGATACTCCTTACAAGGAATCCGTTGCCACAATTAGTCTACACGCCCATATTTATGGTAGATTCACCCAGGATGAATGTAAATGCAAATTCAAGCTTCCTCAACTAATCCACGCTACATCGCCACTGAACCCAATGTTGGCTAAGGAATTCATCCTCAACCCTAATTAGCTCTCAAAGCTCTCCAAACCAAATCTCAATGATGAATAATAACAAGCATTCCTTTTTTGTTCAATTTATCTTCTTATATAGATTTTAGGGTTTGCATGTAACTTTTAGGGTTTGCATGACTTTACTTTTGCATGCATGCAATTCTAATTGCTCGTTGACTTATGCAAGATGAAATAAAGCTTACATGCTTTGCATATAGAGTATGACACTGCCAGGAATTAAAATCTCAGCATTTTTGTAATCGATTTCAGACTCTATCCTTCATATCGAAACTTCTAGAGTGGATTTATTGCATACCAAAGGCGAATCACTACCAATGGAGATGGATCTATGCTATAACAAGAAAAGTTGACCTCTGCTTTTATGAATATCCTCTCTGTAAGAAAATCGTTTTCTTCTATAATAGTTAAGGCCCACGATTTTACTGTAGTAAAGCTGAGGTAGATTGCTGCCCAACATTTGATAGAGATGCCCTTCATAAACTGAGTATGCAGTTGTATATGTTTTTAAATCTTTGCCCTAGATCCTCTCGAATCGTGATCTCTATTTTTTTTCCTTGAACAATCTTTATCGTCTTGACGTACGTTGATAGATCTGAATGATCTATCTTCTTGAATTGACTTGGGTGGATAGATTTCACCACGAACCCAATGTTGGCTAAGGAATTCACCCTCAACCCTAATTAGCTCTCAAAGCTCTCCAAACCAAAACTCAATAATGAATAATAACAATGGCTCCTTTTTGTTTGACTTACCTTCTTATATAGCTTTTAGGGTTTGCATGTAACTTTTAGGGTTTGAATGACTTTACTTTTACATGCATGCAATTCTAATTGATCGTTGACTTATACAAGATGAAATAAGGCATGCATGCTTGTTGATATTTTCTCCAATGGCCTTCTACAATCTACTAATGATCTAATAATGTTGTATTAATGTATTCTTATCTCCATGTATCATTACTCCTCAGTCATTCCCCTATTTATTAGTAATGGAACATTACAATTTATCTATTGACCACTTCAATGGGTGCTAAGGTGTCTTGAGGAGGGTTGTCCATTTCCATATTGGTGTTTCTTATTGTTGTGCCTCCTAAAGCATCTTGCCATGGTGATTGGTGCCCTCATTGGTTTATTAAAGAAGTTCTTTGCTTGTATGATACTTTTGTCCTTCATTGATGGATTTTTGTCCTGACCGACGTGCCTGTGTCAAAGCCCAAAAGTAGGCACACCGCCTCGATGGCAACCGCGAAAAGAGCAGCCACTGTCACCACACTCCTCTCTTCCTCGCTTCAAGTTGGCTCTTCTCCAACTCAAGGGGGGTTCCCTAAGGCTAGGATCACTAAGGCAGGTGCAATGACGCACAAGGTGAAATGAAGAGGATGCCTTAGAGAAACAGTTGTAGTATAGGTATGAATTGAATGTTGATGGGAAAGAGGGAAAGATCAATCGTCACAAATGGACCAATGCCAGTACATCAAAGGGAGAAATGGAGTCAAAAGGAGAACTCACGAGGGCCTTGTGTCAATGGTGCAGCTACTAGATTACTTCCTCCTAATTGCAGGAGATGTGTTGTGCATGCAAGGGATCAATACTACACAATCAAACTAGATTAAATGTAAACATCAATGCCCGTACAAACATGCTCACAAAGGGAAAAGGCTAGCAACTGCTAAGGATTTCCACCTTCCAATATGATGATAGCATCTGTTTATGGTCTCCGACGCAAACATAGAAAGGAAAAATGGCTTCTAGCAACAATCAATCATTCATTGAAGCTCCACAAGTTCACGCCACACATCACAGAGAGTGCTCAGCTAAACATCCATGAAACCCAAAATGATATTTTTCGATTAAGTTCTGGGGAAAAATCCTCCCAGTTTTTCCATCCTTACAATGAAAGAGGCTATCCTCTTTATAGACCAAAAAAAAAATCTTCTATTCTCTTAAAAGAAAGAAAATAATAAAATAATAATAATATAAAAGAGACAAATGGAAGGGAGATCCACTTTTTCCTCCCATCCAATATCGAATATATTATTAGACCCACTTTATTCACATGACTCCTACCTTAACTAAAGGTTCATGATTCCCATATAACCAAACATTATACCTAACAGGAAGATGACCCTTCAAAAGATGCTATCAGCGCAAAGTGACTCATCAAAGTATGCAATCGGCTACGATCTTAAAACTCCATGTATGAGACAACGATGTTGACCACCAAAACCAACTAGGTGGACAACGATGTACCATGCACATGTTGGATGTGCCTTGAAGATAA
The DNA here is from genome assembly GCA_001517045.1 of Pseudotsuga menziesii. Classification (NCBI taxonomy): domain Eukaryota; kingdom Viridiplantae; phylum Streptophyta; class Pinopsida; order Pinales; family Pinaceae; genus Pseudotsuga; species Pseudotsuga menziesii. Next base: position 20,852 of record LPNX010127282.1, read on the forward strand.
GAACGAAGTACTTAATGATTATATCAAGCGAGGTAGCTCTTCTTCTCTTCTTCTCTCTATGAAATTTCCGCCCTCTATGGGGGATTTTGTAAGGATATGTCAGCATGAAGGTCTAGTTTTTTGTAACTTGATCACCTAAGACTTAGTCATTAGGGAAGTCCTTTCATCGAGTGTTTTTTCACTTGGATAATTAAAATTTCTTTTTAGAGATTTTAATTATTTGAGTTTTTCACTCAAAATTACCTCCAAAGTGGTGAAAGGTGCTCTAGTGATTGAGTCCATGGGGTGATTGGGGCCTAGGAATGTTCTATATTATCATGCTAGACATTATCCAAAGTCTTGTGGAATTTCATTAAGTTTTAAATAGGTTTTTTTAATTTTTGGTCATTAAAAATTGTCACTCGGGACAATTTGTTGTAATGTAAAAGAGGGTTATTTGGTCCCTTTTAATGTTGTATAGGGGTATGGATACTCAAAACAAATGGCATGAGCAACCCTACACCCTTGGGCCAAGTTTGAAGTCATTCGAACAAGTATTACTATGGTTTTGGTCACTTTTTCTCAGGTCAGTCAAGGAAATCAAGAAATTGGACATTTAATTAGAGAGCCAAATTTTGGAAAAGTGACTATAGTCACTTGGGGTGGCCAACTAAAAGTTCTAATGTTTATATTATGTTCCTACAACAAATTTAAGACCCAAAGGGGCCCCCCAAGCAAGCATATAACAAGTTTTGAGTTGTCGAATCTAGAGGGGTGCCCCCTTCTCTCTTTGATTGGTTGGGTGATCTAAAGTCAATAGAAAGAACCCCACTATGGTGGTTTGTTCCCCATTTGACATAACAATAAGGTGGGAAACATTAAATTGGGGGTTTCTCTCCCCATATTTGAGATCTCAAACCTTGGTTTTGCCCTCCTTGAGCAAATTCGCCCCCACTCTCTTGGGCCCCCCTCTCTCCCTTGTGACACTTGTCTAGCATGCAAAGAGCCTCTCTTTTTCATTTTTCCTATTTAAGGAGGCTTCCCCTCCTCATTGAGGTTACACAAAAACACACTCACACCCACTCTCTTGCTCATGCTCTCATTCTTCCCCTTGCTCTTGCTTGGGCCATTGTAATTTTCAGCGATTTGGCTTTGGTAATCAAAATCTTTGGAGGAATCTTGTGTCCATTGTTCTCATTGATGATTTGCTTCCATGCTTAAGGAGCTACACAAGTTTGGTTGGCCAAGGAAGCATACTAATTTGCTTTGGTAAGATTTATGGTATTTGTATTCCATAAATTTTGTGAGTTTCCATTCTTGTAGAAAAAGAAGTTCATACATTTTCTAGTTTAAAGTTTATGATTTCTTTGCTCATTATTTGATTCTCACTTTCTAGTAGTTGTGTAGTGAAAATCTTACAAGTTTCAGGTTGTTTGGATTGAAGAGTGGGATTCCTCGGTTGGATGCCCCATTGCTTCACTTCTTGAAGAACAAAGGACCATTTTTCTCTTTCTTTACATACAAATTTCTGCATTTTAGTTTTAGTTTGTGGAGTGTTTCAAATCTGGTTTTAACCCTTTTATACTCAAGTTCTTTCAAAATTATTCATTTGGCAACTTCGTATAAATTTTGTATATATATTGCACTAACATACTAACTTCCGCAAAGTGATTTTGGGCACATCTTATTATTTTTTGTTTGCTGGTTTTTAGCAGGTTAGTGACAAAACAAGGAAAAACTCTATCAAATTTCAACCATAGAAGATTTTTAAAGCCACCCTAAAGGAAGAGCTTCAAGGACATCTCAAGAAAGAGAAAAAACACAGTTTTTCTCACTCCTTTTACCTCTTTATTTATGCTGAAATTTCAGCCTTTGTAACAAGTCCAAGACAGTCTCTTGGACTTGATTTCTTGCTTTGCATTTTCAGATTAATCAAGTCTCATTTATTTGCCATCCATTGATAGTAATAGAAGTTGGGCTGGCCCACCTTTGCATAAGCAATTGTCGATTGGCACGGGTTTTAGATTAGCTAGAATTTCATTTTGTTTTTATTTTCTTCTTTATTTTTTTCCCGCACCTTGTAAGTGATTTGGCTTTGCCATCCTTGCAATATCGTATTGGCTAGCATTTTATTCCAAGTATCTTCTTTTTTTTTTTTGCCCGCACCTCACAATCGAGTATGCTCTACCTCCGTTGCGATATCGTCCTTGGCTTGTTTTGTTTATTTTTTCTTTAAGGATAAAATTTACCACAAGCCCCGTTTTTGCCCCGTATCCTCTTCCCCCGCTGGTTCGACCGATATAGGGTGACGAGAAAGACCGATATAGGGTGACGAGAAAGGGCAAAGATTTGTGTTGGCTAGTTTAATAGGCACCCATATAAGTATCTTCATTAGAAAGGAGAAAAAGAGGCTTGACCTATGGAGCTAGTGGGGTAGAGGTCGTAGGGGGCTTCATGGCACTTTGTGTCCTCCAGTTGAACACCCAGCAAGTTTCGAGTTTGACCCGTGGAGCTAGCTGGGAACTTTGTGTTCCCATGTTGAGCACCCGACATTCTCTCTCTAATCGAAGGAGATAGTCTCTTGGGGTAGACATCCAGAATAGTTCATTTCTTTGCAACAAACACCTTAATTCCCTAAGTCAAAGAGAGACATAAAATTTATTAAAACTTACAAGATCGCTTGCATAACATTGTTACAATCATTTACATTTCTCTACTTTGCAATCACTTTATTTTAACTTACTCGTTTATTGGAATTCATCGTGTTCTTGAATATTTGTTAAAGTAAATGAGTTGATGTTTTAGTAAAATTATTTGAAGTTGATTATTGTGACTCCATAGCCTGAGTAGAGACGACACTGATCATTTTGATTATTTGATTGTTTCTCTCTTTCATACATTACTGGTTGATTGTTAAAGGGTTTGCTTGACATTGAAATATTTACATCACTGCACGCTGATTGTCATTTTTGTAATTTACAACTCCCAGAAAACATTCTTCAAAAAAAGAACTTAGTAAGCAGGGACTACCCCCCTTGGCCTTTATGAGTTGTGGTCTAAATGGAGGAGTTTAGAACCGAAGTCTAAATGGAGGAGTTTAGAATCGAAGTGACAATGGGTTCTCAACTCATAAGTTGCCCTCAGGAACACACACAGCGGTTGGGAGACTTACCCATGTCCAAGTGTGTTTTAGGCGGCAACAAACGAAAGAAATAGTCGAGTGGTTGCTTGAAAAAATCACGAGGCCAAACTCCACATATACTTCAACATAGCAATGTCTCGTTAATCCTGGTTGCCGATGGAAATGGTGCGTAGGTTCACAGGTGGTATGGTAGCCACTCCTGAAAAAAAAACACCATGTGGCCAACGCAGCTAAACCCACAAACAAAGGAAACGACTGCCAATCCAGATGCGAGTTTGACGACTCAAGTGTAACTCCGATTGATCAGTTGTCAGGCAAAAGAGTGCCACATGGATCACGAGAATGACACCACTGCCCGTGAACTGTTCCAAGAGACTCCACGGATGGCTGCCAATGCATGGTAAGTGTGTAAATACGTGGCATTGAACTCCGATTTGCTGCAAAAGAAAAGTTAGCTGACCACGCCACCAAGGTGCTGCCAACAGAAGTCGACATACCCAAAGTTTTAAATTCTATGCAACTAGTTGTTAGCGCTGCTCAAAAGCTTCCATGTGGCCACGGAGACACCCCAAAACAATTGTCAGTATGACGAGGTGAACACGTTTCACAATTTTAAAACAACACATCGCTTGAGACGCCAGATGAGATACCTATCACCAATGTAAACAACTGTCTAGAATCATTCAGCTGCTCTCGAACTACCACCTGAATTGGTTGCTAATAAAAATGTGGGTACCGAGGCTACTCGAGAAGAAAAATGTCGAAGTCTGAGTTATGGCTCACCATAAATATGCTATCGGCTACCAAGAACACATGGATTTCTTATCAAAATTTCACTTTAGTCATGTGCTTTGTTTGAACCCCGAGCTTTGTTATACGGGTGATTTAACATTGTAACCGGTGGAGATCTACCACTTGCTGGCTGCAGTAATCTTAGAGTAGAACATTGATACTTAGAGCAGAACAGAGCATTCATTCAATATTAAGTCATCAGTATGATAAAGAAAGCCTTATTTCTTTAGGCTTAAAGTCAACATGAAATTAGAATTGCATGCATGCAAAAGTGACGCGTAAACCATAAAAGTGACATGCAAACCCTAAAAGTACATGCTAAGCTATTTAAGAAGGGTTATTGAACCAAAGAAGGTATCCATGATTATTACTATTGAGTTTAGTTTCTAGAGCGGCAGCAGCAGCAAATGCAGTAGCAGTAGTTGGGGTTGGAGATGAAGGTCTTCAGCTAACAAGGGGTTTCGGCAGTGAAATCTATCTGCCCTAATCACTTCAGGGTAGACCATCCAGGTCTATCATCGACATTCATCATATTCATCTGTATTCAGTGATCCAGTACATAAAGAAGATTTATTTGCAGGTTCACGTTTTGCAGCTGGGGGAATAGCTGGAAATCCTCAGAAGAATTCGCTAGGACCCTAAAGCTCAGTTTTTCCTCCGCATGTTAGCTTCATCTTTCTCAGCAGGCTCATCACACTGCCTTGGGTGATAATCAGCTCCCTGTTTGCATAGCCGGAGCAGTGACCAATAGAAACATGAACAAGGAGGATGTAAGCACCTGAGAGGTAGATCAATTTGCTAGGTGCCTTAGAGGAGGCAAAAGTTCTACATGTGACATCCAGTATCTCCAGCAAGTATATACCATCATCCCAACAAAGTTTCAGCACCAACGAACCTCTCCTCCTTCAGAAACATCCTGCTACCGCTACGGTAAATCCTTCAAATTTCTCGGTTTTGAATACCCCACTTAGCCACCCATGCTGCATCAATGAAGTTGTGGGTTTCCCCCCCATCAATTAACACGCCTATCCTGTGGCCCTATACTACTCCCCTGACCCTAAGAGTATGAAACCTGGGTACTCTAAAATTTAAATAATGTAGCAATGACTCCCCTCGGTGTTTCTCCCTGAAGTGACTCTTCCTCTACTGCCATCAATTCCTTAGTTGTTTCCTATTCGGATTCCTCCCCTTCACTGTCAGAGTAGACTTCTATATAGTGGGCCTTTGCTTTCCTTGCACACCTGTTGCCTGAAACCCATGGTTCCTGACAAGTGAAACACAATTTTTTCCTTCTGAAATCTTTCCTCGTATCATCTTCCAACCATGTTTTCTTTGGCCATTCCTGTTGAAAAGATTTTTTGTCTTTGTCTTTTTTTGGGAAGTTTGTTTTAGTTGGAAACCTGTCTTACAGACTAAGTCTTGTATATCCTTGGTTCTACTGATCGCATCTTGTAGAGTGGATGGCTTGTAGGATTTCACCCACCCACGTAAAGGTTCTGTCAAAGCCTCTAAAAAAATCATAATCATCCTGCTCTCAAGCACATCTGTTACCATAACGGCTACTCTCTGAAACTCTGAGATGAAGCCCTCGGCACTACCTGTCTGTTTGAGTTGTGCTAACTCTCTAAAATGTATCTCCGGGTCCCTTTTGTCAAACCGCTCCATGATCCTCTGTGTGAAATCACTGTAGGAACTGATGGTGTTGTGACCCAACGTCACTAACCCATGGTATCACCACTCATGAGCCTCTCCGTCCAGGTGTAAGGTAGCCAATTAAATGGCATCTATCTCCGTCATAGGGTTGAGTTGGAAATAAGTATCCAACTTTTGGACCCAATTCTCGATGAACACCCACGAGTCCCTTCAAAATTAGGGATGGTCAATCTACCCAAGGTTTTCTACAATTCATAATTCTGAGTAAACCCTCTGTTAAAATTCCTTGGTCGATTCCTGCTTTTCATATTGCAGAAGTCTGAAAATGACATAGCTACATGGAGCTCATCTCCCAGATCCCTGTACTCCTGTAAATAAGCCCCAAATGGTTCACTAGGTTTTGTTGGCATGACTAGTCCTGCTACTGCATTCTCCAGAAAGTGAGGCATAATAGGTCTAGATGGTTTGTTGTATATGAGAGGTGTGTTTTGCATATTAGTGTAGGCATGTTTCCCGCTACTACTGGTAGATCCTCTATCTACTGGTGAATTAGGTATACTGCTAGGACTTGATTCTAGCTTGAGAGCCAATCTGTTTATGGCATGCAATACTTCTTTCTGCCCTTTAGCTAGGTCATTCAAAGCACTCACCAAGTTACGAAATTCCAACTTATCTTCCTCTTCTCTTGTTCCTTTTCCTCTGTCAGAGTGTATACATGTTGGGTTCATGTCTGAATTGGTATCCTCTAACTGATTATCTTCAAATTCCTCATTCTTAGTGTATCTACTCTTCCTTCTTCTATAAGTTACAAAAGTATCTTCTTCTGGATTCATTTACTTTTCGTGTTCAGGCCCACAGCTGGCAAGGAACATGCTTTGATACCACGGTAATATCCCAATCGATATTCTATTGTACTCTACTACTATGTTGTTTGCTCATACACTCAAGATTGTGCAAAAATACTGAATTAAATGTGCCTGCAAAGGTGTTGTGCCAAATGGCCCTAAAATATAGCTAATCTGGAGAGATTATAGGGAAAAGACTTTCAACAAGAAGATATACACATACCACTGATAAATAAGTCGATAGCACTTCAAAGATATGATGCATGCAATGTGTGCCGGAAAGATAGTGCTATTCTCCTCAGTTTGACGCCCAGCTACAAGTGTGCCCCTTTCTGAATGATGTTAACGTTTCTAAAGGAGGAGAGGTCCGTCGATGCTGAAACTTTGTCGGGATGACGGTATATACCTGTCGGAGATACTGGATGTCACATGCAGAGCTTTGGCCTCCTCTAAGGCACCTAGCAAATTGATATACCTCTCAGGTGCTTACGTCCACCTTGCTCACATTCCTGCTAGTAAATGCTCTGAATATGCAAACAGGGAGCTGATAATCACCCAATGCAGTGCGATGAGCCTACTGAAAAAGATGAAGCTGACATGCAGAGGAAAAATTGAGCTTTAGGGTCCTAGTGAATTCTTCTGAGGATTTCCAGCTATTCCCCCAGCTGCAAAATGTGAACCTGCAAATAAATCTTCTTTGTGTACTGGAACATTGAATACGGATGAATATGATGAATGTTGATGATAGACCTGGATGGTCTTCCCTGAAGTAATTAGGGCAGATAGATTTCACTACCGAAACCCTTTGTTAGCTGAAGACCTTCGTCTCCAACCCCAACTGTTGCTGCTGCACTTTGTTGTCACTCTAGAAACCAAACTCAATAATAATAATCATGGATACCTTCTTTGATTCAATAACCCTTCTTAAATAGCTTAGCATGTACTTTTAGGGTTTGCATGTCACTTTTAGGGTTTACGCGTCACTTTTGCATGCATGCAATTCTAATTTCATGTTGACTTTAAACCTAAAGAAATAAGGCTTTCTTTATCATACTAGTGACTTAATACTGAATCAATGCTTTGTTCTGCTCTAAATATCAATGTCCTCAGGAGATACTCGCTCGAACCTATGGCAATCAAATGGGTTAGTAGGTGTTTTGGTGCTCAAGTAGAAGAGGACATTACAGTCCTCCCCGCTTGAAATTGTTTGTCCTCAAGCAACTGCAAATTAGGATGTTGCAATACCTGTTCTCCCTCCCATGTGGCATCTTCCATAGGCAATTCTTTCCATTTTACCAAGTATTCTTGAATCACCCTATTTCTGAGTTTCTTCCCTCGACCCTGTAGAATCCTTTCTGGAATCAGCACCAGAATCCCTTCATCATCTAAGGGGGTTAGTTCGCTGGACGGAGCAATGTGTTTCCCTATTGTTTTCTTGAAGTTTGATACATGAAATACATTGTGAATTTTGCTTTCCTTTGGAAGTTCTAGTTCATAAGCCACCTCTCCAACCTTCCTCACTACTTTATAAGAACCATAGAAGCAGGGTTTTAGCTTTTCTGCCCCTTTTTTCTTGAGTGAAGATTGCTTGTAAGGTTGTAGCCGTAAATATACCAAATCTCCTACCTCAAAACTACGTTCAACCCTGCGTCGGTCTGCATATAGCTTTTGGTGATTCTGAGCTGCCTGTAGATTCTCTTTTAGGACCTTAAGAATATCTTGACTGTCATGTATGGCTGTACCCAATATTTTTCCTTCGCTCCTCTGTTGTCCCCGAAAACTAAATCTACAAAGTTCAGCACCTCATAGCCATACAAAACCTTGAAAGGCATCATCTTAATATACATATGGTGGGTAGTATTATAGAAGTACTCCCCTAGGTGTAGCCATTTAATCCATATCCTCTGTTGTCCTGCTACATAATTTCTCAGATATCCCTCAATTCATTTGTTGACAATCTTTGCCTACCCGTCGCTCTGAGGATGATAACTTGTGCTAGTAGCAAGTTTTGTCCCCACTAATCTGAACAGCTCCTGCCAGAAAGCACTAGTGAATTTACTATCACGATCACTGAAAATGGTTTTGGGTAGTCCATGGAGTCTAAAAAACTCTCTGAAAAACAAGTCGGCTACCTGTGATGTTAAATAGTCGAAAACTTAAAGATTATGAACGCCACTACTCTATATATGATAAGGAGATGCTAGCAATCCTACATGCCTTAACAAAATTCAGACAATATTTGGTGGAAAGCAGGTTTAAAATTAAAACAAATCACAACAGCCTCAAATACTTCTTGGAGTAGAAAGAGTTAAACGAGCGTCAACAAAAATGGGTGAGCAAGGTACAAGCATACGACTTTGAAATAGAATATGTTAAGGGAAAGAACAATGTTGTAGCTGATGCTTTATCAAGGCGACCCGCCTTATTACCACTCATGATCGATTTCAAAGTTCTCTAGTTCTTATTTCAGTGATTTCTTCAGGCTCCAAGATGGTTTTTCCTTCCTCATCAAGTTCTAGTAATATCGTTTGAACTGGTAGCTTGTCACCGATTACCTTCTTTAAACATGAAACATGGAAAACTGGATGGACTCGTGAAGATGCAGGTAGTTCCAATTTGTAGGCCATACTACCAATCTTTTGTAGCACCTTGTAGGGACCGTAGTATTTAGGTGATAATTTATTATCCTTCTTGGTGTTCTTCAAGGTCATCTGTTTGTACGGTTGTAGTCTTAAAAACACCCAATCCCCCACATTAAAGTTTTGTTCACTACGGTGTTGATCTGCTTGTTGTTTCACTCGATTTTGTGCTAGATTCAGGTTGTCCTTTAAGAGTTGAAGAACTTGTTGATGCTTCATGTGGTCGCCCACTGCTTGAACCTTAGAGGAGTCTCTTACTGAAGATGTGATGGATGGTGGATGATAGCCATAAAGTGCCATAAATGGGGTCATTTTTGTTGATGTATGGAAGGAAGTGTTATACCACCATTCTGCCACGTGTAACCACTTGACCCATTGTGTTTGTTTATCAGCTGCAAAACATCGAAGATATCCTTCCAAACATTTGTTTACAATCATTGTTTGTCCATCAGATTGAGGATGATAAGATGAGCTATAAGCTAGTTGAGTACCCAAACCAGAAAATAATTCAGTCCAAAAATTGAGAGTGAAATTGGGATCCCTGTCACTTACTATAATATTTGGGGTACCATGTAGTTTTTGGACTGTCTCCATAAAAGCATTGGCGACCGTGCTTGCTTTGAAGGGGTGAGATAGTGCATAGAAGTGTGCATATTTAGTAAGTCTATCAACAACCACCATGAAGACACTCTTTCCTTCAGACTTTGGTAAACCTGTGATAAAATCCATCAATACCTCTATCCACCTTTGGCTTGGAATGGAAAGTGGTTGTAGGAGACCTGGGGTCTTAATTGTTTCTACTTTATTTTGTTGGAAAAACAAACATTCTGTTACAAAATTTTGAACATCGGTTTTAAGACCATCCCCAAAAATAATTCTTTACCCTATGGGAGGAGGTTTTTAAGAAACCTGAGTGTCCTATCAATGAGGAGTGGAATTCAAGAAGTACCTTTTGCTTGAGCTGGGAACTCTTACCAAGATATAAGCGATCCGTGTACCATAGCAAGTCATATTTCCACCTAAATGTATTAGAGGCACTAGGATGCTGCTGCAGCTTTTGAATGAATGTCCATATTTCTTCATCATTTTTCCATTCATCCCTTGCTTCGCCTATCCAATCTGGTTGGATGATCAAGATAGCATAGATTAATGCTTCAACATCCTCATCTTTCCTGGAGAGTGCATCTACAACAACATTTTGCTTCCCCTTTTTGTAGATGATTTGAAAGTCATATCCCAACATCTTTGTCACCCATTTTTGTTGCTCTTCTGAGGATAGCCTTTGTTCCAAGAAGTATTTAAAGCTATCATGATCAGTTTTAACCTTGAAATGTCTCCCTATAAGGTAGGGGCTCCATTGCTTCAAGGCATGTAGTATTGCCAACATTTCCTTCTCATAAATGGGCTTTTTTAAGTTCTTTCACTTGATTGGATGACTTGTGAAGGAAAGAGGGTGTCCTTCTTGCATTAGTATAGCTCCAATTCCATTTCCTGAAGCATTGCATTCCACAATAAAGGTTTTTGTGAAGTCTGGTGTCGCCAAAATAGGAGCTTTACACATTGCCTCTTCGAGTTTTTGAAAAGCTTGATTTGCCTCTAGAGTCCAAGAAAATGCATCTTTCTTCAATAATGATGTTAGAGGAGCTGCTATTCTTCCATAGTTCCAAACAAACTTGCGGTAGTACCCTGACAGACCTAAGAATCCTCGAAGATTCTTCAGGGTTTTGGGAATCGGCCAATCCATCATGGCTTTAATTTTGTTAGGGTCACCTTGACACCTTCATGAGATACAATATGACCCAAATAGACTACCTCCTTTATCCCAAAGAAACATTTTGAGGGTTTTGCATACAGTTCTTGCTCCTTTAATATTTGTAGTACCCTGTCAACATGTTGAACATGTTCTCCCCAAGACTTGCTATAGATTAGTATATCATCAACGATAAGATAAGATAAGATAAGATAAGATAATTTTATTAATGTCCACTAATGACCACAAAGTAGGTCAATGGGATTGTCGGTTACATGCACGTGGGAGGATCAAACGATCTCCCGTAAAGGAAATACAATATAAGCAATGAAAGTGAAATGGAAAGAAGTAAATATGTGCAAGGAAAGCTAGGCTATAGCATGGGAGAGCAATTGCTCCAGTTCCAACCCTGTAACCTTGCACAGGGCAAAGGAGCTTGTTGGGTGGACAAGATCCAGGATCCAAAGTAACCAAGGAGGGTCTGGTACTCCTAACATCCGAGGCTGAACGAGGAAAACTGCGGGAACTGCAAAAGTGTTTGCTGCCCTGATCCGGAACTGGTAGGCACAGGGCCCCCTCTGGAACGATGTCAGCGAGGTCTGTAGGGTCCTGAGGGCCTCACGGAGGGAGGCGCTGGTACGGAGCTGCCTTTGAGATCTCGTGGGTCAAGAACCTCCAGCCCTTACAAATCTAAGAGCTGGGTCGATGTCAAGGTCGGTAGATCTCTTGATGCCTCTAGAAGATGGTGGCCTGCTGAAGAATGTCATGATCCGTTGTATGGTGTCTAGTTTGGTGGGAGGCTAGAGGAGCTGCACTCGAAATCTGAGGGCCTCCTGGATAGAGAGCACTAGACATCTCTGATCGATGTATCTAAAGAAAGCGGCCAAATTTTGGGGGCCCCTGAAAAAATAGTAGAAGCATCCTCTGATCTCATAGTAGAAAGGACACCTGAAGATAAAATGTGTCTCGAATTCCACTTCCTAAAGATGACACAGTTGGCAGATCCTCTCTGATCTATCAATCTGATGGTCTGACTCTACCCAGAGTCTATGTGATCCTACTTTGAACTGTTTGAGAGGGATCCAAAGAGTGTGCATCCAATGGTGAAACGTATACTGGGGCCGAACAATGAGCCCGTCTCTGAACTCCAAGAAGTGTTCAACATAAAAGGCCATTTTTGGGCGCAATCCTCCTCGAGGATTAATCCAAGTAACCTGGACGAACTGCTTGTAGATATCGTCTCTAGTGATCTTATTTAACTCTTGTCAAGTAGGCAGAAGGTGCATAGGGGCATCCAGAGAGTACTGGAATGGGGGAAGATGATCTAACTGGATCCCTACTAAGGCAAGAAGGCTCGAGACCCCTGTGAGCCAACACTTGGCTCTGCTTGGGTGGGTAGCGCAAGCTATAGTCTGAGCAGAGCAATAAGCTAGAAAAGGCTACCTATCCCGACCTTTTGTTGAGTCGGCTAACCCTCAAATCCAATCCAGGAAGGAAACCAGTCTGAAAACTGTCTCAAGGCGGAAGGGTTGAGCTCCAAACTCAACAAGGATGATGCTCTGCGGCACTGTCTGTTTACATCTGATGATACTTTGGAGAAGAAGGATCATGACTCTTTCGGCCGATGCCCAATCAAACTCGAGTAGGGAGGGCCCCCAGATCTTTGATCCATATAGAACGTGTTGCAGTTGCAACTTTCTTCCCAAATTTTTTAAAAATTTTGGACCCTCCTTTTAATTTCATCTTGCCTGGGATTGTTTGGATTCCTGAACTCTATCTTTCCTTTGCTACAAATTTGGATTTTCTTGAGTTTGAATTTAGGTCAATTGCTTACCACTGTCGAAAGTCGGATGATTCGATACCTATTTTCTTTCCACTGTTTCAGAGTTTAAACAAGCTAGTATAACCGTCACCCAGTCGAACATCTTTAGTTTTATTCGAACACTTAACTTTTCTTTGATTTTTTGACGGTTTGGTTTTATCGCTATCGGAAGGTAGTCAAAGTTTGAATCGGAGCTTTAGTTCTCTATGCCGCCAATGGACAGTCTTGTTATTCGCCGATGAGCATTATCTCTTTTGTTTTTTTTTTCAAAACTTTATATTTTTAACTGTCGGTGATTTTGCTTATCGCTATCGGAATGAATTTTGTCATTTATCGGAGGCCTTGTCCGTTGCCTTACCGACACTGCGGAGATGCTTAGTTTTAAACTCGTCGATCCGTAGTCCTTAGTTCTTCCGATCGCCGATGATCTTCTATTGTCGCGGAAGCCGTAGTCAGTGTGTCTCCCACTGTTGCGGCTGCGTAATGAACTATCTCGCCGATGATAGGTGTTTTCAAGTTTCGAGTAGTGATTCTGTTTTTCGATATGTGACTTCGGCGGCATTTAGTGCGGAAACCTTTAGCTTTGTCTCGCCGATATTGCGGATTATCTTGTGTCTTGAGCCGCCGATACGTAATCTTTATAACCTCCGACCGTCGAGGTTTTCATTTGATCGCGGAAGCCGTGGTTTGTATGTCTTCCACCGTTGCGGCTCCTTAGTGAACTAATCGTCCGATGCTATGATGGTTTCGACCGTCGATTGGTTTCTTTTCCCGCCGTCTTTTTCACCGGAAGGTCTATATATATTGGAACGGGGTCTTATTTTATTGTTTATCCTTGTAAGAACTCGCGTTTGCTCTGTCCTTGTCGAGTCAAACTATACCAACATGCTTAGCTGTCAAGATTTCGTTCGTTTGGAGGGCTGCCGTGGAAGTTTCGGACCATCCCGTCGACTGCACAGCTCGCTTGCCAGGTAGGCCAACCATGGTTTCTCCTTCTGCTTGATTTTATGGGTCATTTTGGGAACTCTGGTTAGGTTTTCGCGTCGTTGTGTAGTTAGCCGTCTAAAATGAATTTTTATCCTTACGGCATGAGGTATAAGTCAAGTTGACAGTTTTCGCAGTGGGGGTTTTCTTGAGCCTTTTTTTTTAGCAGTTATGGAAGCTCCGATCCGAAGGTTTAGGTAGTTGGTGCAGACAAGCGTTACGCTATCTGCACCGACTTTTGTGGGGTTGTTTATGGCCGTCCGAGGGGAGTTTTCAGTTTTCTTAGGCACTCACCCTAGTTTCGAGGAATGGCAAGGAGTTTTCAGCATTTTGGTCGAATTGGGATTTCCGCATTTTTAATTACAATGGATAGTGTGGTTCTTGTGCTTGAGGATTTAGGGTATTTCAATTGCAGTTTGATTTTAATGATAGGTTCTCTATCGAGATTATGTTTTATTTGCAAACAAACTTAGAGAATTTTAAACCCAGCTACAGAAGTTCCTTTGCCTTGTCATTTTCTTTCACGCATTAACGTTTTGTATAGTTTATTTGTGAAAATGCATATGAATGAGGTAAATAGTGTTATACATTTCTCCTTCATTTTTAACACTAGCAAGAAGCTCCAATATTCTAAGAACATACTGTGTTTGTTGCCAAGGTAACCATTGCAAAGGAGATATTTCTAAAAGACAAAAGAAGAAGGCTCCTGTTGCAGAGGGAGAACCAGATGTGGAAATCATCACCAAGGTGGAATACATTTATGAAGATACTAGAGCCACCACTGGAGTAGAGCCAGAATACAAGTGGGGTGAAATATATTGGATGATTGCAAATCAAAATGTGCCTGATGCAGGGTTCGAAGAACTGACTATATATGCAAACATTGAGAAATCTGCTCTAATGAAGGTAGCCACTAGACCTGAGCTGTTACCATGCTCCGAGGTGATCGGTTGGATTCTGCCTAGGGCAGATGTGACCATGATGATCTTAGCAAATACTGCCAAACAGGGCTATGCTGCATACAGTCCTGCTTATGTCTCAATGGCATACCACTTGCCTCCTACTCAAATTTACTTAACTGAAAGCTGGTTGAAGGAGACAAATTTGGACCTGGTTGAAACTGTCAAAAGAATGATGATACCAGGGAAGAACTTTCGAACCAGGCCCTCAGGAGAATATGATACAGCCACTCTCTGGACCTCTTATAGATTTATAGCACTGATGCTAAATAGAGTTTTTGGGAGAGCTCATGGTAAAAGCTTCAAATTGGGATGGATACCCATTATTTTCTATGTGGCCACTCAAGGGACGATATTCAATTGGGAAAACATAGTGTCCAATAGCCTCTCAGCATGCATATCTTCAGCTTTGGGAGGGGTGTCATAGCAGAAGTCAGAGTTCTACATGAGCTCTATCTTAGTGGACTATATATTATGTACCCAATCATTTCCAGCCTTAAGGTGTAATTGGGACAGGGATAGGACCCCTGTATACACGGCATACAAATTATTTTGGGCACACAAATACTACAGCCACTACAAAGAGATATGTGAACACTTCATTATGCCTTTGTACACTTTAATTTTCCTAACAGATTGCAACTGCATGTCCGAAGAGACATTCAAAGTCATTGAAGAACATGGGAGTTACTTTTTAACTAAAGAGGGAATGTACATCAGAATGTATGGTGGCTCTAGGGCACCTTCTCTACTCCCCAAATATGCCACTGATTATGTGTTACATAAAGAAGCAGTCAGGCAGGTCTACATTGATGGTGTTGGAAGCTTTTTGTTCAAACATAAGAAGGCAGCATATCCTTCCTTACCTTTCTGGTTAGGGAGTTATAAGTTTACAAAGGTCAAACAAACTATAAAATTCGTGAAGGAGTTGGAGCACTTTCATTTTGGTGAGATGAACTTCCACAGGAATGACTCCCAAAATAAGGTTGCAGAGCATTGCAAGGAGGCAAATGTCCATTTTGAATACGCAATCTTCTATGACAAGGAGAAGAAAAGGATTGTCAGAAGAACCGCAAAAAAGGTTGAAACAGGAGGACAATCAGGTAAGATGATAACTGATAAAACTTTGGTGTATGGCACAGATGCAGATCCGAGATTGACAGCAAGAAGTGGGGTGGCATTAACCCAAGCTACGGAAGATAATGTAGATAGACTGATGATAGATCTGGAGCAATCAAGAAAGAACGCAACTCAGTTAAAAGAAACATTGAAGAAAGAAAGAAGAAGGAAGATGCAGAGATAAAGAAAAAACAAGAAGAAATTGAAGGTTTACGATTGACAGGATCTAAAACAGATCAGCAGACTAATGACCCAATAGACACTCAGGGGGCACATGATGATACAGACATAGGGCATGGACAAGATAATCCTGATCCTCAGAATCCTGCTACAACTTCTGGCAGCACTCAAGAACAAGTGGTGTTTTCTGAAATGGATTTGATACCTTTCAAGCAGAAAGAAGGAGAAGAGGTCCCTGATTTCAGCACTATCTTCTATGACAAGGAGAAGAAAAGGATTGTCAGAAGAACCGAAAAAAAGGTTGAAACAGGAGGACAATCAGGTAAGATGATAACTGATAAAACTTTGGTGTATGGCACAGATGCAGATCCGAGATTGACAGCAAGAAGTGGGGTGGCATTAACCCAAGCTACTGATGACGGATCTGGAGCAATCAAGAAAGAACGCAGCTCAGTTAAAAGAAACATTGAAGAAAGAAAGAGATGAAGACCACAAGCTGAAGAGAAAATTGAGGACATGCAAAATGAAGTGAAGACTTCAAAGGAAAAGCTCCAGATTCTGCAGGCAAATAAGATGACTTTAGAAGTTGCTGTAGAGAAAAATGCTCAAAACAGCTTGGCAGAATTACAGAAACTGTAGTTAGAGCTTCAAGTGCTGAGAACTGAGAGGACTGACCTTCAAGTATCATACGAGACTCTAAGTTCAGAGAAGGTCCAGCTGCAAAACAAGGTAATTGAGCTGGAATCAGAGAAGGTTGCCACTGAAAAGAGAGGGAAACAGTATCAAATGTAGATAGCAGTTTTGGGGGAATAGAATGCTTCATTGACAGCATCACTAAAAGATGCTATGGAACAGAAGATGGATGTCCAACCTTTGAAAGAATATGTTCTGTCCCACAGAAAGAAAATCCACCAACTACAAGTGTGCATTGAGGAAGAAAGGTGTAAGATTGTGCAAATAGATGGTAGATTAGAAGAAATCTTAGACACCACTTCGTATTTTGTAGATAGATCTCAGGATATTTTGGAGGTCCTGACTGGAAGGATAGTGTGGATAGAAACAAATGAAGAAACCCCTACGGAGCTACCAGCTAAAGATCAACATAGCTTAAAGCAGGATTACGACTTATTGGAGTTCGCAATAAATACTGTGGAAGAATTCAAGAAGACTGTGAAGAAAATGAAAGGTTTATGCGCTGAATACTACAGAAGAATGCTAGTCACATACAATAGATGTCAAGTTGCTGTAGATAAAAGACTGGGTGCAATACCAGAACATGAGTTGTTCATAGAACAACTACAGAACAGGTATCAGGAAGACGAGTAGGAGATCCAACAAGTTAAGGATCTAGATGAACAAATTCTGAAGAAAGCAATAGCTCATGCAGCAGTAAGCATCCATTTACTTGAAGATCAACTGCGCCCGAGTCCGGCAAGAATAGAAGTGGTTAAGAATCAGGCTGCAAAGTATGAGATAAACATCCGTTTTCTTGAACCCTCAGATTTTGAGAGCAAACCATCCGTTTTCTTGAACCCTCAGATTTTGAGAGCATAGCAGTAGAGGCCCAGGCGTGGAAAAAGTTTATTAATGACCAAGCAGGGCCCTCTTCATAAGAGTGTTCTATTTATTTTTGTTTTAAATGTAATATATTGTATAAATTATGAGCACTCACTACAGGACAAAATTTTGGGATTGAAACATTGAGAAAGCCCAAAAGTCATTTGGGGGCAGCCCAAAGGTTTTGCTTTTGTACAAATATAGGAGAGTTAGATGTGGAAGGGACTTTTCTTTCCCATGCAATTTTTGAGAGTTATTGTAAGAAGAACTACTTCCTTTTGCAATAAAGAATTACAATTTTTATGCTGGAGAAAGTTTGGTGGACTGTTTCAAATGCTTTGTTGTGGATTAGTTGAATGTGAACTATTTCCTTTTCAGCTCATGTCCATTAACTGTGAGATCGTTCTAACTCATTGCATTTCTACTTATGTTATGAATGTCTTATAGTTTATTCTGTGAAATTTTCACTGTGAGTAATGGAGGTTGTCATAAACAATAAGCTATCTTGTTGTCAATATTTTTCTTAATGTTCATGTGTTCTGAAATAAATAACAGCTATCTGTAATTGTTCATAATACATGTGCAGAAATACATTACTCATTGTCAACTGTTAATTCTGTTCCCTAGGGATAGGTAGGTTAGATAAATTTATTTTCTTGCTGTGTGTGATTTAGATGCGAGAGAGTTAAGACGAGAGGTAAGAACCTGCGCATCACATTGTGACGCTCATCCTTATTTCTATCAATCTGCATTTTTAGATAGGCACTTGCATATCATACTTAAATACAAAAAACTAAAAAATATACACGGTGGACCGGGCCGTAACTGGTAAAACCTTTTAATTTGTTACTTGACCTACAATAGTCGGACCGTAAACCGGACGGATTCCCCATACCAAACAGTAACGGGCTAGTTGGGAATGTTATTGGGGAGAATCCCCAACTGTTGTTACCTGCTATTTTCCAGGCCTCAACATAACGGTGGGACGGATCAAGGTATTTAACAGGTCCATCTTGGATGAGATATCCTGGAAATGGTGACGAAAACACTGTCTCTCGAGGAGGGCTAAGGACCCGTACCCCTTGTTGATTCGAGGCTGGAGAGTTGGTCGTAGACTGAAGCGAGGGCCAGAAAAATGCACTCCTAAATAAGTATAATTACTGGTGATCTCAACTTCCTCCCTAGATTCACAGTCAGCTTCCAAAGTTCATAGAACAGGGCTAGGGCATCAAGTTGTCTCTGCAGACCTTCCGGAGAGGAAGATAGGAGTACGATGTCATCAGCGAAAAGTAGGATAGAGATCAGGATCTGGTGGAGGAGGCACCCATCTGCTTCCTGAGTATGCTCATGGAAGAAGGTCTCCAACACAAATTTTCTAAGGAAAAGCTTGAAAATAGAATTCATCAAACCTTGAAATGTGGAAGACGCAATTGTGAGACCAAATGGCATGACCAAAAATTCATAGTGACCTTCATGAGTTATGAATGTTGTTTTGGGGATGTCTTCATCCCTCATACGAATCTAATGATACCCAGAACGAAGATCCAACTGTGTGAAGACAATTGCTACATGTAGTTCGTCTAACAATTCATCAATGACAGGAATGGGAAACTTATCTTTAATGGTGATCTTGATGATCTCTCTATAATCAGGACGCATACAGCATGATCTATCTAGCTTGGGTACCATTACCACTAGTGCAAAGTAAGAACTTTGTCTAGGCCTAATTATGCCAGCCTCTAACGTTTCAGCAACCATACGCTCAATTTCACTCTTCTAGCTATAGCGATATCGGTAAGGTCTGATGTTAGGAGGAACACTGCTTGGAATTAAGTGGATAGCATGATCAAAGTCTCGAATAGGTGGAAGACCTTTGGGAATATCTTCAAATACCTTGGAATGCTTATTAATGACCCTTTGGGGATCTGGGGAGATAGAGAACTTTGAGGTTTGAACATCTAATGAGCATAATTGTGCAACTACACCTTGATGTCCCTTTTTCAACAACTTTGTCATACCATTAGAGCTTATCACCTTGCTTGGTTTTCCTGTGATACCATTTAACTCATATTCTTTTTCTTCCCATGAAAATTTCATGAAATTTTTTTGAAAATTAAAAGCCATTGTTCCCAATGATTGTAACCATTGGACACCTAAGACAACATCAACACCACCCATTAGGATAGCAATCATTGGACTATTCAATACATATTCCCCCATAGCAAGATTGATATTATGGCATTTCCCTAAGCAATTTATAGTTCCTCCATCTGCAATCATTACTTGAAACTCTGGTGCTGGATATACAAAGCAATCAAGAACTTTGGCTAATTTACAGTGAATGAAACTATGAGTACTTTCGGAATCAATCAACATTGTTACCTTCTTCTTTTTGATGTATCCTTTAATCTTGAGAGTTTGAGGAGTGCTAATTCCAACCAATGCATGACAAGATATGGTGGGAGTAATTTCTTTTGAAGTAGCCTCTTTTATTTCCTCTGAAGTCGCCTCCTCTTGAGATGCTTTCTCTTCTTTTGGTTCTTCCTCTTCACAATCTATGTAGAATAATTTCTTCTCACCGCACTTGTGTCCCTTACTATACTTGTTATCACAATTAAACCATAATCCTTTTGCTCTTCTTTCATGTAGTTGTTGGGGTGTCAACCTTTGTGGTGGTTTAGAAGAAGGAACATTATTTTCTCTGTATGTGTTGGAGAAGGCTTTTCTAATAGTCATTGCCATATTTTTACTTTCAACCTTCCTTGCCATCATGAAATCCTTCTCTAGGGACGATGGTTCAAAGAGACGCACCTCATGTTGAATGTTATCTTTCAAGTTTCCAATAAAAAGATCTAAAATATTTTTCACTCTTAGACTTAGTTGCCGAAATTGCTTGATGTGCTCTATAACTGGACCTTTTTGCCTGAGATTTACCAACTAGATAAAGAAGGTGCTGTTATTTATATCCCCATAATGTGCAATCAATTTTTCTGTGAATATAGACCAAGAGATAATATAGTCCTATTTACGGTCACAAAGCCATTGTTACCATACAAATTGATCAAGTTCTAAATATAAGGATGCAATAGTTACCTTTTGCAAAGTGGGCACCTGGTGTAGATCAAAGAATTGCTACATCTGAAAAATCCACGTGATTGGATCATTTCCATCAAACTTTCTCATGTCAATCTTGGGGATAAAGTAGTTCTTTGGACTTGAATTGAACCTACGATGTTGTAGTGAATCATCAACTTTTGAGGACTCCAACTTCCTACTCTCCAATTGTTTTTCAATTTTCTCTAGACGTGACTGGAATAAGTCATATTTTTCCTCTGTATCCTCTTCTTGAGTAGATACATGAGGAATAAAGCTATGTTTTATATCATTCATCAATTCTTTCAAGTCTTAAAGATCTTCTTTTCTAGCCATCCCTTTGAGATCCTCTTTACTAGCCATCTTTTTGAGATCCTCTTTACTAGCCATCCCTTTGAGATCCTCTTTACTAACCATCTTATTTTCCAATTTAACTAAGTCATCCATTTTTACATTTCCTTTAATCATATCTTCCAACTTGGACATTGTAAATGATATGTCTTCCATTTCATCGTATGTCGAAGATGAATCCTCTGGGAGTTTGAGTGGAGTGTAATTCTTTCTACTTCCTTTTGGTGGCATTTTGAACAATAAATATATATCAGACCCTAGGGTTTACCACAAATAGATCCTTCTACTCAAACCTATTCAAATGCAAAATGACGTACCTTTTTCAAACCCTGATTAGAATAATGATTCATGGCCAACTTGTAAGTGAGGTACAATTTGACTTTCGACTCCTCTGGGTCTGAAACTTCGGCCTGTGGTACCGTGATGTGTCCTCTTTCCAATGCCACAGGTCTGACCTAATTTGGATGTGCCAAAAAAAAGTTATTGCAAATCTCCCAAAGCTTTTTATTTTTGGCCTATCCAGAAGAGCGAACATGTACGATATGCCACGTGTCCAATATTTCGTTTATGTAGCTGACACTTCTACCACAGATGCCTTGGTCTGTATTCTTTCGTATGCAACTAGTCTCACCCAATTTGGATCTCGGATTCCTCAAATATGACCTTTTTCCCTAGAACACTTGATTTAACCTAGGTTTTGGACTAATAAAAAACCCTCGATTCCTCCGCAATTATCTCTGAAACTATAATGGATCGGGATCTGAATTTCAAACTGGAGATAGTTCGGCCTATTTTAGAAGTGGGTTTTAAACCTCGATCTCTGAATCCTTGTAGGAAAAAAGTTTTAGCAAAAATTTCAAGAGGACTCGTTTTGCAGAGGCCAATCCCAAGGAAACAGCTCTAATACCAAATGTTATGCAACCAAGTCCCAAAAACAGCAAAAAAAGAGAAGAAAAAGACAAGAAGAGAGTAATCCGCGCCTTAATAATGAATAACAGAGATAAATAACAATCCTCTTCGAGGGAGGTGTTGTCCGTCGATTGCACACCAGCAGCAGAAATCTTCCGAAAGTTGTCTCCTCACTTGAGAAAGTGGGAGAGGTGTGACCTTGGGGGCAAGCAAAGAGCCAGGTACTATCACCTACTCCTAGCTCCTCCGTTTAGGCTAACTCCTAACGAAGCCAAGGGGAGTAGTCCCTAACAAAGAGTTTCTAAGGCTCAATGTGTTTAAGTAAGTTTTATGAAGGTGATGTGGATGGGTGTTGTTTAGGAGTTTGTTATGATGAAAGAAGATTATAATTCTAATAACTGAAAAATATATATAAGAAGAAAAGCAATCCATGTTGCTACACCAAATTAAAAGATGAACAATATGACGAGAACTTGTAAAATAAACTAGCATTTACAGATAAAGATTTTACTTAAGAAAACCAAAGGACAAATGGCCCAGATTAATAATAATGCATGAAAAAACAGACCAGTGCCTTACGGAGTCAAACGTCTGAGATGCTTGAGAAATAATGAAAGTACAAGTCTCGTAATAGAGCCAGTGAATGTGTTTTGCGATTGCTCTTGGTTTATTTTAAAGATTTTTAATGGTCTTGTTTATTATGGCTTGTCAAAGGTATCAAAGACCAACCGGGAAAGCGTTCGAAGTTATTCCGTTCTAGACATGTCGGTCCGTCCAGTATCCCTGGCTGGCATCCGGTGGATTGACCAACTAGCCGGGACTCTAAGACAACGGGAAGTTCTGGCACCCTTACTGAGAATTGACTTTGAACGCTTTCTACAATGTCGATGCGTTGGTTATGGGGTAAAATTTTATTATGTTGTTATTTGCGAGATTAACAAGTCCGTTCACCGTTCCGAGTACGAGCACAACTATGAAAGTCGACAGAGCATACTAGGTGAGGGATAGCAACAAAGTAAATTAATTAAAGGGGAATGTGAGTTGCAAATTTTATTAGACAAACAATTAAACCCTCCAACAGAGAGCGCTCTTGACTTTGTCTTATGACAAAAGTTCAAGAGTCTTAGCTATTCTATATGCCTAAATGCAAGGATGATGCAAACATACTAATATGCTCTCCGACAAAGAGTGCTCTTGACTTGGATTTCGACAAGTTCAAGAGACTTAGAATTAAGTTAATAAATTAAAGAGCAAAAGTGCATGAAATAAATGACAGCAAACAAACCCTCTGACAAAGAGCACTCTTGATCCACCTGGCGGTAAGATTCAAGAGATTTTAGTTCTTTCTACTTTTTGCAAATTTATATCAAAAGAAAGCAAATTCTAAGGTAAAGCTAAGTAAAGAAACAAGAAACTTTTTCTTTTTAAACTTTTATGAAAGCAAAACTTTTCAAAAATGGAACTATCTTTCCCTATTCTATTCTAAACATTTATTCTACAAGCATGAAAAAATGAAAAATGGACGATACAAGTTTACCCCAAATGGGGGAAAAGGGGTGTGGAAGCCTTTATCCCACTTGTTTTTTATTAACTTTTTACAATGCTTTTTGATGTCTTTGCCTCTTCTTGAATGAGCAAGGTGAGAAAGGGAAAGAGAGAAGAGGGAGGTGTTTTTGTCTTTTTCGCTCCTTGCTTGCTTTTTGCTTGCTGTAGCCTTTGGGCTCTTCTTGACTTCCCTGAAAACAAGAGCTTTGAACACTGAACTATTATATGTTAGTCAAAAAACAAAAAATTAAAAAGATCTATAAACTAACTCTAAAAGAAAGTAAATTTCTACAGTGAAAACAGAGAAAAGAAAAAGAAGAATGAGCTGCCAAATGAAAGAGAAAAGGGGCAAAAAGAGGGCTGCAAACTAAAGAAAAAGAGGGTTGCAACTAAGGCAAAAGAGGGCTGCAACAAAGGTGAAGAAAGGACAAAAAGAGGGCAGCGAAAAGAGAAGAGGAGGGCAAGCCAAACAAGGCAAGACAGAAGAAGCCAAAAGGTGGATAAATAGAGCTTAGGGCTTCTTGAAGTAACTAGTAACCAAAATAATGTTTTATCTCGTGGATGGAACACAAGAGAGAGAATTGCTCCCAGCTTTCATTTTGTAGCAAAAGAAGACGAACCCTGTAGGTCCTGCAATCACAAAGTGTTAAACTCAAAAAAGGTCGTTTGAAGCTTGGGATAGAAGCAACTGAGCTCACACCCTTCTACAATTGGTGAAGCCTGATAACACACAAACACTCAATACAAGAAGTGAGATCAAAAATCATATGCTAGTATGCTAAGAAAATCAAATCTAGATCAACATTTCGTATTACTGACTACTCATGTCCATCAAGATATTAATCTACTTTGCATCAATAACCAACTTGAGACAACAAACGGCTATTCTACCATGCCAACAATGGCCTTCTCGAGCTAGCAAATTAATTAAACACATGCAAGTATTGAAAGAGAGGAGTTAGAGACAATATCACCTCAACCATGAAAAATTCACTACAATCAAAAGCCCATAGACCTCCAAAGTCGAATATCTTTATTAACAATTCAAAGCAAATGCTTGATACAATTTTCTCAGACTAACTCTACCACAAAAGTTCCATCCTGTAGAGCTCAAAAGAGCCTCTACTTATACAAAGAATGAAGACCAAAACCCTAAAACCATACTCCATCAAATGAGGGCCAATCCCCATGATTAAGCAAACTCGGCACCATAATTGAGAGCGAAACCAAAATCTAGGTTGGTGTGAATGAGGGGTGGCCTCCACCTAGGCAAGGCGCCCCCACTCCCAACCCTAAAACCCCATCTCCATCACAAGAAAGGCCCACACGTGTGGTAGCGCAAGCCAGAGGAAGAGGAGACGTGAGGTTTGAGAGAGCATGCGTGAGGCTTGTAGTAGCTGGAAGGTGGGTGTGATGGGTGCCAAACTTTTAGGGTTAGCACATAATGAGGAGTGCATTCAACTCTCAACCTTGAACTCATCACCAAACCAATGATTGCTCTCCACATCACCCAATTCGTGAGCTAGATGAAGAGGGCGATTTTGCTAACTGAAGGTGACTTTAATGCTCTCTAATTGTTGACTGAAGAGGCTTGGTGCTGCGTTGAATCATCATAAATGCCCATTGCCATGTCATTTAGCCTTTTATTTTATTCAATTTGGTTTATTTTGGAGAGTTTTTTATTATCTCCAAAATATTCATTTTTAATATTTTAATTAATAATTTCTCCGTAAATGACCTTTTTGAGAAATTATTAATTATGAGGCTGAATGAACATCTGAAACTTAGGGATAGTTGGCCAGTTGATCATGAATGATTTTTTGCTTAAGGTTAGAGTCTCCAATCACTGAATTCGGACCCCGGATGACTGACATATTACAAATTGAAATTTTTCCATTTAAACTATGGAAAAATTTAATTAAAAACTTTAGAAAATTAAAAAATAAAAAACCCAAATCCAACGCGTCGAGTAAAAATTTTTCGAAATTTTTTCTGAGGGTCTAGTGACCTAGGACATGACCATAGTCTATTCTAATAATGTCTAGTAGGTTTATACATACTCAGTTGGGCTCTAATAACCCCCAAGGCCCAGAATTCAAAATCAGGCATTCCAGCTTTGAAGGAAGCGGGAGAAAACCTCGTCGATTATACTCGGCTATAGGAAAAGCATAATTGACAAGAGAAAAAACTCCCTGGAATACCTTAGTTGAAATTCTACGTCTTAGGAGACCGAACCACTAAAAAACCCTACTAGCACATTTTATTACAAACCCCGCGGGGCCATGGTCATAATTACTGAAAACAAAAACTGACTAGCCAAAACTGGCTAGGCACAAATGGCGGATCATCTGATACACTGAAACACAAACATTCATCATGTTTGTCAAATGGCGGCTCCTCAACTAATCCAACTATGGTACAAATAAGTTGGTAACAGGAGGAACGTCCTTACACAATTTACTAAGTACACAAGACAAGACAAGATACAATGATGGCTAAAATGAGAATATCTCCTTCCTATATATATAGGAGACAAAGGTGTACAATAACAACTAATAGGCCCAAGCCGACATAAATAATATGTAATGCACCACAATATATGGGGTAATGCGCCACATTATATGGGGTAATGTGCCACATTAAGGGCTTAACAAACTCTAAATTGCAAGGGATCAATTGTCGACAAAGAAACAATGACTGGCGCAATAGAGAAGTCATCAAAGGCTCAAATTCAAACATCAAAAAAGGGAACCAATACAGAGCTCGTTAATGCTCAAATTCAGAAGAATGAACATATTGTCACATCGCGACAAGACGATGATTTTGAAAAACAATCACAAAAGATTAGAATATCTTATCGCCATCCAAACCACAAAAATTGTTATGACCAACAACAAGGTCAAAAGGAACATAAATAGATTCATTATGATATCAAAAAAAGATGGAAAGAAAATCAACAAAAGATGTGGGATCAGAAAAAGAGAAGCCCTATCCAAACAATCGATCAGCAAACAATTCCATTGAAGCTAAATCTCGGAAGGGCCACTTCACAAATGATGCAACATTTCCACACAATGTTTAAAATAACGTATTATCTCATTTCGTCATCACAACTACCAACACGCAATGTCACAAGAAAGCATTATGAGCAAGAACAAGGGGCAAAGTCATCCATAATTATGCTTTGAGGACAAAGCAATTCCAAGGGAGGGGTAATGTAATGAACAAAATACATAATAAATAAACATTAATTATTAATAATTAAATACCTAATGAAGAGACACCTTGATGAAAGGTTATGCCTCTTTACGAAAGGGCACCCAGCATGGTTATTTATACAAGCATCATTCTCATTGTAATATCATCACTTTTCAATTATTCATTTATATATTTACGTTGGATTTTCCTATAGTTGTTTCACAGAACGTCTTGCCTTGAGAGAGGACAAGTACCAATCGAATCCCAATCCCTTTCACTTTTATTGTTGTATCTCCTTGGAAGGAAACATATCATCATTGCAGAGGTGACACACAATTTGGCAAAGGGCCATGACCATTAGTGGAAGAACCAAATCCGTTGGAAAAAGGGTCGCATGCGTCATCTAGAGGTCGAATCACCTTCCATCCAAGCTTCATCTTTCAAGTTTATCCACAATTCCATGGAGTAAAGAATTGATAGGGAAACTCTTGAGTCATCAAATTATTATTTTACAGGTCGTGGGCATCTGAGGAGATCGGTGGTATTTGGAGGGTCAATTTCTTCCCTTGGAGCGTTGAGTTTGCTAGCTATTGGGTGGAGTTGATGATAGACAGGCCGAGTCATTAAAAAAAGTTGCGTTACTGAAGTGGGTTGAATCCAATTGAAGCTAAATTCATTAGTAGAAGTCAAGGGGCAAGCTTGGTAGAATCCACTTGTGGGGGTCGAGTTCCAGTCATGAGGGTTGTATCCGTGGAGGATGGTCGCAATCATCTTTGGTTGAGGTTGCTAAGGGTTTGAAGAACCAAACGCAACCATCTCGTGGAGGATTGAGACAATATGTGGAGTCGTGGGATTTCTAAGGGCCAATTTCAGTAATTGGAACACAAGCACTATGGGAATCGTGATCTCAGTATAGAAATTCAATACTGCTGTAGAAGTATGTCCTTTGTGCTCACAGGAGAACTGCGAGTTATAGCTAGGCGAACATCTTGATCTCCACAATTGCTATCATCATTATTCAGTCCAACTGTGGTCTTTCTTTACTAGAGCAAGCCCCTTTGAGGATATTCTTCTAGATTAGCAAGTGCAACAGTTGAGCATTTTTTAAATCTCCGTGACCAGATCTATTTGGGAGAGCCAATTTTGAAGCTATAGGAGGCAATCAAAGAGTTTGCAACCCAATACAAGCACCTATAGGCCTATTTCATCCATCAAGAAGTCGAATCCTTTGAAGAGGAAGTAGCCGTTAAAAAAAAACAATGGCAACATCACAGTGGGATCAATGCAATCAATGGAATCATGAAGAGAGTAAGAGAGATCACGGCTGAAAACTCAGATTTCTTAGTTAAAATTTCGAAGAAGGAAGCAACGCTTAAATACATAACATTAGTTGAGGAGTTTGGAGCAGTATTTTCCTTTCAAGACTATTATAAAATCATGTACAAAAGCTGGCTCAAGGATTTGGGAATAGATTTCCTTAAAGACATAGGCACAAATTGGAGAATGATGAGCATGAAGGACAGGAGAAGGAGCATACAAGTTACAACTAGTCATACTGAGGAGTTGCGCATAGAAGAAGACCAAACAATAGCGTATGAGAATGATGACACCAATAAAATGGATGGGTGTACTAATGATGCGGCGTCCAAATCAGCCACACATGAGGATGCAACAGCTTGTCTTACTTATGAGGACTATGGGAATATGAAGGAGCCAACTCCTTTCCCTATGTATGATGTTGATGATGACATGGATTCCAAATCTCATCCTATTTATGACATGTATGATGATGCAGGAATGATTATATTCGGATATGACGAGTTAGGAGTGGGTGCACTTGAGCAAGATGAGAAGTTAGCACAGGATGAGTTACCTTTTGAGGATGATTTCATCTCCCTAGAGGAAGACAATGAAGGGGTTGAACTGATAGATGAGAGCTTGCATGAGGATAATGATCCACATAAGTCAATTGGTCCTTTATGTAACAACCTACACTGCATTGATGAGATGACATTGCATGACTTGGAGAGTCGGTTATTGCTCACGAAGGAGCAATGGGTGCAATTGTTGACGAGATTAGATGGTGATCACAAGTTTATTGAAAATCTTATGTGGAATATTCAATTAGAGGAAAGAAACAAGGGACTTGCAGGAGGGGTCACTAGCACCCAATTGCGCATCATCAAAGAAGCATTAGAATAGATGAAGTTTGATTACTTGTAGTTGTTCGTTGATAGAGACCTTGCTCTTAAGTTCGCAGAAGACGAGGCAAGGGAGGTTGAGGAGCTTCATTATCAGTTGTGCTTGGCACATTCTTCATCATTGATCACAGTTGAGACTCCACCATCTTCGACAGCAGTGACACATGAGGGCATGAGTGGCACTCATGATTTAAGGGAGCAGCCTCCCGTGACGTTTCCATATGAGGAACATTCGAAATTCCAGGTATCTGAGGAGAGATTTGACATGGAGGGTTTTAACCAGGCGCTTGTTTTGCATTATGAGGATCATGAGTTGCCTTTGTGGGATAGAGGTGTAGCCACGGAGGAGGTAGTTGAGCACATTCCATGTGGACCAGCCAACATAGGCATATATGCATCCATGGATTGGGTGGACAGGTATATGATAGATTTGGAGTCACACAGAGATACAAATTCAGCTTACATCAATAGAGTGTTGGATGTAGTAACGCATACAAGAAACCAGATTGCACAAGAGGCTACAGTTGTATCCAACATATAAAGAAGGGTACATGAATACACAGTGGTGTACATTGGAGCTTCAGGTTGTTTCCTCCAGGGAGACCTCCCGACAGAGTCATTGAGCTTATCATTGACTAAAGGTTTCCCAAGATCGAGGAGTGGATGGGTGAGCCTCAGGATGCAGCATATCCCTCAATCATCGATCTTCATCTGAGATATCGCCAGAGGAAGGATAGGAAGCAAGATCCTCACAAGTCTGCTTCTCGACTTCAATATGAGTTATGGGTCATGCCTTTGGGGTTTACCAACACACCAGCTACTTACCAATCGCACATGCAATCGCGGAGATATCTATTGTTGTTACACAGCAAGGCTTGGGAGGTTCACCTAAGAAAGTTGGACGAGTCAGGTGGAATTTTGGCCATAATGGAGGTCTTTCAGTTGGACCATGGGATTGTTGCACATAGTGCCTAGGAGAGATTATATTGGTTTGCAAGGAATGCAACTGATAGAGTAGGGGATGACATCATCTCCTATAGAGATTGCCTATGTTTAAACCCTAAGTCCTCACTTAGGGAGAGAATCATAAGGGCTATTCTTAGCATTTGGCAGGTATTTCTTAGCATTTGCATGAGTATGAGGTGTCGCAAGTGGCAGAGCTATTCTCCAGAGAGGTGCTCAGACTCCATGGTTTACTTGAGCACCTAGACGGTGATTGGGATAGCAAGTCTCTCGATTCAGTTTGCCAGGAGCCAAATAGATCAACAGGCTTAGAGTCGATTCCTAGTATTAGGTTTCCACCAGAGGATTTCATTTTAGGGGCTTGGCTCATTGAGACATTCTTTACAGCAAGGCAGGATTTCTTTTTCGGTATGCAGGATTGAGCTTGACAGTGGTACCGACACTGATGAGGGGACCAATCTTTGTTTTCCAAAGTTTATTCTTGTGTAGGCTAGGGTGCATGGAGGAATTGTCTTTTGAGGCGATTATGCAACTTATGATTGCTTGGGTCATCAAGGGCAGTCGGATGGAGTCTTGTGTTAGCGCTTGGTAGATTGGAGCGATGGGTAAAGGTTGTTTCACACCTTACAAGATAGTGTGGGACCCTGGTGACTTTACCATTGACAGGCGGATTCACGATAGCTCTTATAGGCATTGCAGCTTGAAGTTTAAAGAGAGGAGGATGCATATGGGACATGACAGTCGGATAGTTATAATCAAAGTGGCGCATCGTCAGCATAGTGGCCTCTTTCTAAGATTTTCTTGGGACCCGGGGATTTCAGTATTACATAGTTCAGTAGCTAACATGGAGGCGAGAGACAGTTCTTGCTTTCATGAGTTTGCGTCCATAGTGGAACAGTTAGTTGAGGGGTTGAGCAAGTTTTTGCAGCATCAAGATGCTCTACTTATCGACAGTAGTCAGGAGGATTCCTATGGCAATACCTTGTCAGATCACGTATCGAGTAGAGGATGTTTCACCTCTTCTCGGTTGGTTTGGGACCCTGGTAGCATTTTTAGTTTCGATCTAGTTCTTTCAAAGGAGCAGCAGGGTCTGGAGGCATTGCACAAGGACAAGCAATCTTGGGAAGGGAGGACTGTGATGTCCCTTTCCAGGTGATCATTCCAGCAGGGGGTTATTGGATGACACTTAGACCTAAAATTGTTATAATATTAAGTTGACATTTAATTAAAAAGGGGATATTTCAGTGGATGGTATTGGATGACCCATGGTATTGCCCATGTTATGTGACTCGAAAAGAAGATAAAAGAGAAGGCATTGATCCATCATGGAGATGTTTATTTGATATTGATTTCTTGTGACTGTTTGGGGGGTTGTTCAGAGTTTTCATTAGGGTTTGGCAAAAACCTGCCATTTTTTAATTGGTTTCGGTGGTGCAACATCCACCCTAGCTAGACAAGGAGGAGGATCCATCCAGGGTTTTCACTTGAGCTTCAACTTTTGGTTTGGCATCATTTTGAGAGAGTGACCAATTAGTAATAAAAGATCCGTGGCATATTCCCCGCGTTTGATTTTCTTATTGTTTTCAGTTGCCCTACAGCCATTAGAGCTTGTAATCTGAAGTTTCATTCATAATAAAAATGCTAAGGATGTCTCTCTTATTTCATGTGCAAAGCATTTGATGAAATAAGGATGTCTCTCTTATTTCATGTCTCTCATAATTGAAGAAGTTACAGATCAATGTAACTTACAAGTGTTTGTCAAAATCACGCAACCAAACTACCATATTTGCATCGGGGATAGTACAGATAAGAAGCCTACTATGGTGACAGTGGGCGGCTTCCCAGAATCCGAAGTACCATGACGCTGGCCCTAATTGATATTAGGGACTTAAAATTTCTAGAGCAGGTTTGGCCGGTAACAATTGGGGGATTCAATTGAGTTAAAATCCCGTGACTTGTAATAAGAACTGATTTCCTTCAATGATTGGTGATATTGCAACCATTGTGGTGCACTCTATCCTTCTTTTCTCTGTAGATCAATTTGCTGTTCGTTGTACTCCAATTAGAGGTTGTGAAGAGATCAGTTTTGATCTGACTCTCATTATCGGATTTTGTATTTTTCATGGAGGTTTGCGCTGAACATGATACAGCAACAAACTGTTGTCTTTTGATAATATCTTTTTGAGAACTGAAAGTTCATTGATTATTTATTGTTGGATTATTATCATACAATATCTCTGGTCAATGGAATTTGCTGCTTATTCTGCTCACATGGTCTATTTCACTACTATAGTTGTTTGAAGAATCTATGCGCAACATTCTCTTCATTAAGTATTTTTGCAGCATTTGATTAATTTGTTGGCAAGATTCATTCTTGGATTCTACTGTCACATTCTCTGTTTTTATTTCAGCCCCCATTTGTGCAAGCATAGACTCCATAATCCAAAGAATTAAGCACTAGTCCTCTTGAATTCCACCAATCAGAATTACTGAAGCAGTTATAAAACATCTGTTGCTGATTTGATGTATATATTTGAGCTTAAGTGGCAAATTAGGAAGAATTAAGGATTCTCCCCTCAAGCTGGAAAAGAACCAACTGGAAGTGAGAGAAGTGGCTGCTGTGGTGACAGTATGCAGCGCTCCTGCATACCTCCAAAGCTATCCTGATTGGTACCAGGGACATTGTATTTTTACAGTGTGATTTTATAAGGTAACAAAGCCCAATAAACTTCAGTACCATGTCTTTTTATACACATATTGAAATAAATATGTCAAAAAGCATGAGACATTGCAGTGAAAGTTACCATAAGTGTTATCCACCTAAATGGCACTTCTCCGTCCGAGTGCCGACATTCCTTATGTTGGCACACAAAAGGACATTTATGGATTGAAGGTTGCCTAAAACACTATAGATAGGCATATTATGAATTACATTTATCATCCATCCAACTGGTTATTTTTACCTTAGAATATGTCAAGTGCTGTACGCGCCTTTTCTTATATGCAACTCGCGTACATACGCGCATTTTATTAAAGCATGTCGCGTGTTGTACGCGAGTATCGGTAATTGCATCTCGCGTACAGATTTGTACGCAGGTTTCCCTTATAGCAACTCGCGTGTCATACGCGAGTTGCCAGTATTGATACCCGCGTACACCTTCCTTTGACTTTAAAAATAATAAATCGCGATTACTTGAGATTTGTTAAGCCCTTAACCATAATCACCTTAACTGTCTCAACCTCCTCAACCCTCGAAACTGCCTTATTTCACTAAGTATAAATAAAGGCCTTGGGGAGGGTATTAATCAATCATACTTGGAGAGCAAAGTTATGCTAGTGGAGTCTATTCAGAAGTCTTTGGAGCAATGGAACTCAGAATCCTTTGGCAGCAGAGGAGTCCTTGTCTCAGGCGTTGGGTTGTAATCTGAACTTATTCATTATTGTTAATAAAGAGAATCCTTCTTCCATATGTGTCTTGAATGTCTTTCATGTATCATGGTTTGATGAATACTTATGATTAAGCACTCTGTATATGATTTATCTAACCTGTTTTATATACATGTATCATCTTGCACTTGGAGGATTTACTCTTGACAGGTGAAGGAGAAGCATCCCTAAAGGCTTTGGAGGAGAAGTAGATCGGAAGAGGACAAGCTAGGATCAACCGTCGTGTATCGGGTGAGTCTTTCCTATCCTCCTATTTCCTTTTTTGTACTCTAGAGTCGATTGCCTGCAAGTTTTATGAGTATGTTGGTAACCCCAGACCTTCGGTTATAAGGTGTTTATTCCCGTACAACAGAATTGGCGACTCCGTTGGGGAGCCCAGACTGCTGTAGGTTGTTTTTGTCACCCCTGACCAGTCTTTGCCTTGAAGTTTGTGTGTGGTATTTTATCCTGGTTCATGCTTATCATAGTGTTTGAAAGCCTTGTGGATTTTTCTTATTTTTTGAGAAAAATTTTGTACCTGTACGCAGGTTGCTCTGCTACACAGTTGCGTACAGAGGCTTGCATACGCGGGTTGCTCTCTTGGACAGTCGCGTACAGTACGCGACTTACCCTTATACACAGTCACGTACAAGCCTGGAAATAGGGATTTTTAGGCTAGGGTTTGCTTGTCCCTGTCTTTGCGTAATTCATGTTTGTTAGTTGGCTTTCTTTATGGATACTGTGCTGTTAGTCTGAAGACCTTAGTGACCACACTTTGTGCTTTCTCGTAAAGCCCTTGGGTCTCTTGTGTTTGGATTGTCTTCTGGTTGCATTCTGAAGTGGGTTGGCCTATTTGGGTTATAGGTTGAAATGTCTCTGTCCGAATCAGTGATCAAGGTTTTGGGCATTGTTTTTCCAGTCTATCTTTTGATAATGGTTGGTTTGTCACTTACCTTTATGAGTTTACAGTGATCTCTTGTCATTGTACACACCCAAGCTAGGGTTCCTGGTCTCCCTTTGTTGGTTGATTATTGGTTGTTTTGACCTGTTTACTTCAATTTGTTTATTTTATACAGTTGATTTGATCCAAGTATACTCGAGTTTAGTGCATTTTAGGTGCATGGTAGAGTTTGAGCATTTTTAAAAAGTGAAAAGAAAAACATTTTCAAGCTTTTGCATTTGCTTTTGCATTAGTAGTTTTCATTTCAGTTTTAAAAATATAACCTCAAAAACTACAAAAACATAGCCTTAGTTTCTCTTTATCGTTGCATTTGTTCATCAATATATATTTACAAAAAGAAAAAGAAGTTTGCTTTAATAGTGGTAATTTGCTTTGAAAAAAAAAATACACCTTTACTTTTTTATTTCTTATCGAGTCAAAAACACCATAGTTCATCACTCCATTTCCTTCTGAGTAAGAAAAAGCCCTTTAAAATGAACGCAATAATTAAAATTTACTAGTAATTTTTTATTTTTAGGGGCCTTTCACCTACTAGCTTAGGCTAGACTTGTGGGATAGGAAGTGTAAACTTCCCATAAGCTTTAAAATCCAGACGTAGTGGACCTTTCTTTAGGTAAATCCTTGACTTTATCAATTGTATCTGGGAATCTCCTCTCAAAAGGGAGTCAAGCACGAGGCCGCGTGGAGGCATTGGACTGAGGAGATAACCCTCCAATTCCTTGTCAAAACGTAAATCAAGACTTTTATGGATCTGGGGATTCTGTCCTAGACAGAGTTTCGGGCTCAGCTACCCTGCCCATGCGTACGAGTCAGGCTTGCGACTGTCCCCCCAGACTGTTGATATAGCTAAGGTAGCATTTAGTCTCTTGACATTTAGGGTTCATACCTAGGTAAACCGGAAGACTATTTCTGGTTCACCTTGGACGAGCTTGGAAGGTAACCCTTGTTGTAAGTGTAGGAGGGCGGTGGGTGATTCCTCCGCTTGTGCCTAAGAACCACTTCAAGGACGCCAAGTAATCATTTTTTAGCTTTCTTCGGAAAAGCATATCTTTCACCCTTGATTGATTGTTTGAGGCTTTAGGATTTTTATAGTGTGTGCTCTGTGATTTTGCCTGTGTTTAGCTGGCCTTAGGGTGTGATTTGTCAAATTTTCAATCGTGGAGGACCAACCTATTAGAAGGTCAAAAAGGTTGCGAAACCTTCCTCCTCTCGTCACATTGGAGCCTTCACCTCCACCCCAAAGGCAGAGATTGGACACGGACAGTTCATTTGAACCAGTAGGAGTAAGTGAAGTTCTAGGTGAACCAGAACTGATAGCTAACCGTTTTGATCTTGATACAGTTGAGATAGAAGACTTGCAGACTGACGAGTTTGCAAGGAATTTTAACACCCCCTTGACTGATTTAAACGATCATGTGATCCTTTAGGTTAGACCTTTTGATTCACCTGTTTTAGGTGTCCCTGTGGGTAGGATTATGTCTTCTGCGGAAGAAAGTTCTTTTGTGTTCACCTCAGCCATTCCGGTTGAAGGGGTACTACCTCCCCCGGTAAGTGCCCCTAGATCTAGTATACCTTCTACACCTTTGACTCCAGCGAGCCGGGTGGTTCAACCACCGGTTCACTCAAACCTAGCAGGTATTTCTGGTGATATGGTTACTGGGATCCCTAGTATACCTACTGTTCCTTCTTCCTTTCCATATACTACCCAGAGCGGTCCGATAGGATCCTCGGCATTCGTCCAAGGATTTCCTTGGAATGGGGAGCATATTCCCCCATCCACTCCATACGTAGGCCCGTCACCTTCGTATGTAGGAGTGCAGTTTGGGAACAATACCTCTTATGGGCAAAGTTTTCAAACTCCGATTTCGGCTCCGTTTATGAGCTCTCCCTTTTCGTTATTTAGCGGAGGGATACCGGCTCCTGTCTTTCAGACCCCAATTTCGATTGGGACGGCCCGAACTTCTTATACTGCACCTCCCACACACAAACCTGTGGCTTACGGATGGAATCCGTTTCAGAGTAATCTACCCACTTCGCAACCGGTGGCAAGGGGCAACCCCACTTTTACCTATGGGCATTCGGGGGCAGGTCCCTCTAATCCCCAGGCTGGCACATTTAGTACCCCGGTTCGACCCAAACTTCCGTTCCTGGCAACCTTAAACTTGCCAGATTTGTCAAAATTGATGAATGACCCGATGAGGCATGACCCCTCGTGGCCACCTGTTACCACCAAATTGCCATCGGACATCCCTAAATTCGAGGGCAAAGTTGGTGAAGATCCTGGGGCTCATGCCACCACATTCCATTTATGGTGTTCTTCGAATTCACTGAATGAAGATTCAGTTAGGTTGAGGTTGTTCCAGAGAACCTTAACAAGTACCACGGCAAAATGGTATATTGAATTGCCTTCTGCTGCTTTCAGTAGTTTCTGGGACTTGGCTAGTGCATTTCTTAGCCACTTTCAGCTTCCGATCCGATATGATTTCGGAATAGACTTGTTATCTACCTTTAGGTAGAACAAGGCTACCCACATCTCGGATCACATCCAAGAGTGGAGGAGGCGAAAGAGCCTTATAAAAGCCATTATTCCTCCTGAGTTCCTTTTAGAGTGGTTCCTTAAATCCTTGTTGCCCTACATATCTAAGGACGTATCCACCTCAGGAGTGACAAATGAAGAAGAAGCCATTCGTAGGGCCCAGCAATTGGATTTGATTTATTCACAATCTGGGATCTTATATGAGATTATCCCTGAGGCATCGAGGCCTACGCACGATGCGGAGAAGCCTAAGCCTGGACCCCATGCCGATGGTGTGGTTGGGTCCGTTAACTCTCCCACTGAGAGTCTTTGGCTAAGCAACTTCATCAGTTGTCTGACAAGCAATCTACGGCGGAGGCAGCAAAGGCTGCCCCCTCATCCCAAAGTGCAAATGTTTTTGCACAAACCTCTTAGAAGGGCAATCAGCAGCCCGGTGGGAAGAAAAAGAGAGGGAAGAAAGGAGAGGGAAATCAAAACAAGCAGAAGCCCACGAACAATGCTGATGGGGGCAAGAAAAAAAAGAAGAAGGTCAAGTTCCCGTGTAAGCTGTGCCACGAGGACCACCTTACTCACCTTTGTCCCCTTATGGAACAAGCCCAGAAGTTGCTTAAAGCTCAACAACCAGCTGTCCTGAAGGATCCTTTTCCCCAAGGACAGAACTCTGCTTCAACTTCTAATATAGCAGGGGGCACTCAAAATGCCCCTAACCCAAACTATATCAACATGGTTCGATCTTCGACTTTGTTACAGACGAGGAATAATTATGAGAAAGAGACTTCTGAGAAGGGTAAAGCGGTAGGTGAAACTTCTAACCCTCTCATGATAGAGAAGCCTGCTGAAACTATGCCAAAGATACCAAAAGGTGTCTTCGAGAAGACCTTGCATAACCCTAACGCTAGGGATGCTTCAAACTACTCTGTGGTTGAAGATTTAGCTCAAACCCCGTGTGCAATGTCAGCTTTAGAGGTGTTACAAAGTTGTCCCGCTCAGCGGGATGCCCTCTTAACAGCTTTAGGCAGCATAGATTCGTCGAGTCTCATGGCGAAGTTTCATTTGTCTGATGTTAAAATTCGCCTACCTTACCATGTAGCCTTATCAATAGATGTCATCCATGGTGGAAAGACCATTGGAAGGGCAGTTGTTGATGAGAGTGCTTCTACATGTGTTATGTCCTTGATCTGTTGGAAAGCTCTCGGATCCCCAGAGCTGGTCCCATCAAACACTCTACTTACTGCTTTTGATGGAAGGTCCTTCCGTCCGCATGGTATCCTACCGGCTTTTGAAATTATCCTGGCAGGGAAAGCAGTGTCTGTTGAGGTAGAAGTGATTGATGCTCCTTTGGACTTTAACCTGCTTCCGGGAAGAAACTGGACTTATGCGATGTCCGCTATTGCGTCGGCCGTCTTTCGTGTAGTGGTTTTTCCACATGAGGGAAAGTTGGTTACTATTGACCAACTTGATTTTACCCGAAAAGGTCGTTTAGAGTCTAATAAGTCCGATGTGCCATTGGTTGATCAGGTCAAACCTGCTGCACAGAGCTTGGGGGCTGGAATGTACACATCACTGATGGGCACATTTGATTTTCCAACCCCGGTTAATTATATTGGTTCTACTAGTGTGGGGAGGTCCATAGCTACGGTCTAAGTCACATGGTTCGAATTCGAATTCGAATTCGAGAACCATTTGATTCGGTTCGAATTCGAATGTTTGGATGAGGTTCGTTTGAGATTCGTCTTGAAATTCGAATATATATATAATAAAATTGTTAATAAAATATGCTATTGAAATAAATTTTAACTTATAAAATGAAATATATTATGCAGCATGCTTAAATAGTTTAAAAAATAAACAATAAAACTGAAATTCCTGGGTTTTTCTTCGATTTTTTATTAAATTCGCCTTTAAATTCGAATTCGAATTTGAATAAAATTCGTTTTTAAAATTCGGCGAATTTAATTCGAATTTTTTTTTCCTTTGAAATTCGGCGAATTTCGAACCTCAAGGTTCAAATTCGCCGAATCCTGTGACTTAGGCTACGGTTGTTGATAGGACTGATCCTTGGGTTCTCCCGTCGCCCCATGAACCAGAAATGCCCTTATCGGCAGTGGAGGTAGCTTATCAAGCCATCACTCAAGCCACTATTGATCCCATTCCAGATCCTCTAACAGTCTCAGAAGATCTAGAAGAAGTCTATTTGCCCGCATGGGCAAAAAACTCTTTGCACTCTATCGATTGTTTAGACATGGTTTTACCTTCTAATGAAGCCATTTTGGAAGCCATGAGTGGACGTGGTAAGATTTGTGAGGATCTTCATCATCGATCCTATTTTCTTCCAGAACTAAGCAGAATAGAAAATCAAAAGTTTTGTTTGAGACTGTCAGAAGATGTTGATATACCTATCAATCCCTTACCCAGGGAAGGAATGTTTGCCGAGGGGAATATGGCAAATATTTCCACCACTATACCCATTAACATCTCTGTAAATCCCGATGTCGTGGAAAACATATACATAGGTGCAAATTGCTCTCCTGAAGAGATTGCTATCTATACTGCCCTGTTTAAGGAATTTCGCGATGTCTTTGCCTGGTCATATGAGGAGATGCTAGGCATAGATCCATCGATTGTTGAACACGAAATCCGAACATATCCTGATGCCAAAATGGTTCGACAAAAGTTAAGACCTGTTAATCTGCGCAAAGCGGCGGCTGTGAAGGCTGAAGTTAAAAAGCTGTTGAAGGCTGGTTTTATCTATCCCATAGCTTTGACAGAATGGGTATCCAACCCTGTTCCTGTTGATAAGAAGCAAGGGACTATTCGCGTCTGTACGGACTTTAGAGACGTCAATAAGGCCTGTCCTAAGGACAACTATCCCACGCCATTTATAGACCAGATTATACATGTTTGTGCGGGAAGTGAGGTGTTCTCGTTTATGGATGGTTTCTCCGAATACAATCAAATTCAAATAAAATCAGAAAACCAACATAAAACTGCTTTCATTTGTCCTTGGGGTACCTTCGCGTATAAGAAAATGCCCTTTGGATTGAAAAATGTTGGGGCAACCTTTCAACGGGCTATGAACTTTGCTTTCCATGATATTAAAGCCATTGTTGAACCATACCTTGATGATCTGCCTGCACATTCTTGTAAGAGGATTCAACATCCAGATCATTTACGATTGATATTTGAAAGATGCAGATATTATAAAATCCGC
Organism: Pseudotsuga menziesii; assembly: GCA_001517045.1. Classification (NCBI taxonomy): domain Eukaryota; kingdom Viridiplantae; phylum Streptophyta; class Pinopsida; order Pinales; family Pinaceae; genus Pseudotsuga; species Pseudotsuga menziesii. The sequence goes on from LPNX010127282.1 coordinate 60,667, forward strand.
TTGAATCCCCACAAGTGTGTATTCTGTGTCAAGTCAAGAATATTGCTCGAGTTCATTGTCTCTAGTTGAGGCATCCAGGTGGATCCATTGTAAGTTGAGGCCATTGTAAATCTGCCTCCTCCTTGTTCTATCAGGCAACTTCAAAGCCTGCAAGGAAAGTCTAATTTTCTTCGACGTTTTATTGTTAACTATGCCAAGATTATTAAAGTTTTCATGCGCCTGCTCAAACAGGACACCCCATTTGTATGGGATGAAACCGCACAACTTGCGTTCGAGGCATTAAAAAAAGCTTTGTTGTCGGCACCCTTGTTGCGTCTGCCAGACTATTCTAGGGATTTTATATTATATCTGGTCACGTCTGAGTCGACCATTGGGGTAGTATTAGTCCAGGAGGACGATAAGCTTGTAGAGCATGTCATTTATTATCTTAGTCGTGCTTTGGCCAGACCTGAACTTAAATACTCCCACGTTGAGAAATTAGCCTTAGCAACCGTTTATGCTGTTCAGAGGTTACGTCACTACATTTTACTAAGGACCACGACGGTAGTGGCAGATGTGAATCCATTTCAATATGTTTTATCCTGACAGATTGTTGGGGGAAAATTTAACAAATGGATAGTCATTCTTCAAGAGTTTGACTTGGATTTTCAATCCGCTAAGTCTAAGATGTCCTTAGTTTTTGCTGAACTTATAGCAGAATTTTCTACTGAAGAAGATGTAGCCGTTGAAGATGACTCATTCCCAAATGAACACATCTTCTTGATATCCACCTCTAATCCTTGGTATGGGGATATTCTTATATATCTCCAGACTTTGAAGTATCCTGCAGCTTCCTCAAGGGAGGAACGACGTAAATTACGCCTTCATGCCAAGAACTACCTCATCATAGGAGATACATTATATCGAAGAGGGGTAGATTCCATTTTGCGTCGATGCCTTACCCATGAGGAAGCGGAGATTGTCCTGAATGATTCCCATAGCGGAGCGTGTGGGCGTCATTTATCTGGGTTAGCAACGGCCCAGAAGATACTACGTGCCGGTTATTTCTGGCCCACGATCTTCAAAGATTGTGTGGAAGCAGTGAAGCGCTGTCATCCTTGTCAGCTTTACACCAGGAAAATGCGGTCACATCCTGCTCCGTTATTTCCCGTTGTCTCGGTAGGCCCCTTCATGAAATGGGGGATTGATTACGTGACATGCAACCCACCTTCGACTGGGGGGCATAAATACATCATTGTCGATGTTGACTATTTTACGAAATGGGCAGAGGCAATGCCTACTTTTAAAGCCGACGGGGAAACAGCAGCTTTCTTCGTATTCAATCAGATTATAGCACGATCTGGTATACCCAAAGTGATTGTCACTGACCATGGCAGTCATTTTCAAAATAACATGATGATGAAACTGACCACTATGCTCGGATTCAGACAAGAACATTCATCTTCGTACTATCCACAAGCAAACGGTCAGGTTGAGGCTGTCAACAAAACTTTAAAGACTATCCTTAAATGTACAATTGATGCAGCCCGTTCTAACTGGCACATCATGCTATATCCTGCTCTTTGGGCCTACCGAACTAACGTAAAAACTGCAACGGGTTTCTCCCCCTTCCAACTCGTTCATGGAGTGGAAGCAGTTACTCCGATTGAGTGTGAAATCCCATCTCTAAAAATAGCTATTCGTGTGTTTCCTGATACGACAGAGCTTAAGGAACGTCTGGTACATTTGGAACACCTTGATGAACAGCGTAGAGATGCGCTGACCGTTAATCAAGCTCATAAAAATAGGGTCAAAACTCAATATGATAAATCGGTCAAACCTCGGGTTTTCTCTGAGGGGGAACTTGTCTTGCTTTGGGACAAAGACAAAGAACCCCTAGGGGCAGGAAAATTCAAGGCCATGTGGTTAGGACTTTATGTCGTATCAAAAGTTTTGAAGAAGGGCACATATGAGTTAATTGATTTTGATGGGAACAAGCTGCCTGAGCCTAGAAATGGGCTCTACTTGAAAAAGTACTATGCTTAGGCTTAGCACTTTTTCTTGTACTTTTATTGTATGTATTTTTATCTACATTAGGTTGTCGGTTTTGTTTTTTATACTATCTGCTGGTTGTTGCAGATGTCTTCTGAAAGGTATATAGGGTTCGCTGATGGCACCGGCCGCCACACTTGTAACCTAGCTTCAGCAGCGTGGTGTTAGACACTGAGAGGGGGGTGAATCAGTGTAAAGCCAATTTTATAACTTTTCTTAGCTTGTCACAATTAATTAACAATTCATCACTCCACTATTCTACCATTTGCATAATCATTTCATAAACATCTTTCACTTCATCATTCACATATCATAAGCATTTGAATCATCAAGAACCATAATACAACAGAACACAACACCATATAATTTTGTAATCTTTTTGTATTAGTTTTGGTCCGGCTACAAACGTTAGGTAAAATCAGCACCTACTGATATGAAGAGCAACTACTTTGCATCCAGGACCCTGCCTGGTTTTCTTAGACCCTGCTAAGAAGGGTTTGAGGTATCCTAACCTCAAAAGCAAGACAAGCTTGCATTTACAATTAAAGCTTACTGTTACATCAATTCAGCAATCACTTGTCTCTTTAATCTGCTGTCAACTGTCTCAGCTCATGCTCATCTGCTCATCATCAACGCTGCTCACTGTCTTCTCTGATCATCATTCTTCACTGTTGATCATCCTATTCTTGTTGCTGCAACTCTAGGTGATACTTCTGAAGATTGTCACCATCATCATCGTCAAGGAAAGGTCTGGAACATCAATTCTTGCACATCATTGCTGCTGGTCATAGGTCTGCTCATTCTCTTCTCTGATCATCATCAAGGTCTTCATAGATGCAGGTGTAACAGTCTGTTGGTCAAACTTCTCTTACTGTTTATACACCACTGGATACATACTCCACTGATCTCTTCATACCTCAGCATTCTTCATCATACTATATATCACTGCTTTATCCTTCACAGTTTATATGAACATCATGCTAAATCACACCATTGTATCAACATATTATCATAACACAGAACTTATCTTTACCTATGCAAAATACCTGTGTATGTAACACCTCAAGAGTGTGTAGATTTGTTGTTGCACAAGTGGATCAAAGCCAACTCTGTGGTGTCCTCTGTCAGACTCGGTGAACTCCTTTTTGTCTTCAATTCTGGACTCCACGAAGATGCCCAGTTCACTCCACAGATATTCCTTTTGCTGGTGTTTATCCCAAAGGATGAATTCGCTGTGATATTGTGACTATCATGAAGTCTGCCACTTCTTGAATCAAATATCACTGTCTGCTGCTATAGATCTCAAACTGTCATTATCACAACTTGATCAAGTTATCAAGAAGTCTCCCCAAGCACCTACTGCTCATCTCTTCAAGAGTCTGCTCATGCCTTCAAAGGTTTGCACCTGTCAAGTCTTGGCTGAGTAAAAACATTTTCATCTCATCACACAGTTCATCATATTCAGTCATCAAGGTCAATGTATTTGTGCACATCATTGTTTGCATACATCAAGATATCACTTCTGTCACACTGTTAAATCAACATTCTGCTCATATCGGTCATCTGCTCTGTTCATTTATCGTGCATTTCTGCTCATCAATATGTCACTGTGTTATCTCTGCTCATAAACATGTCACTGCCTTGTCATCAATCTATTCACAGTCTTATCATCATCATGTCAAACTGCTTAGAACCATGTCACTGTAACTTGTTACTGTTGTCAGTTTTCTGGAGTTGGTTGTTCATATATTTCAAAGATACATTATTAACTTGTCCACAGTCATATCACCAACCTCACATCATCATAAGTTAGGTCTGCTCATGGTTTTGTTTATCAACCTCTTTCATCAACCCTTTGGACTCCACATCTAGGATATTTATGACTTATGTAGGAGACGCTAGACAAGATCAATCCTTAGACATTGAAGGCATCCATGATTACTGAAGAAACTGTAGATGACACCAAACTTTGGACTGTGTGTATATGGAATTATATCCCAAGATAATTTTGAATGTACTCTTGTAGAAATCCCGATCCGTGGTAGCCTCAGTGCCTTCTAGTAGCCTAAAAGTATCAGAGCTTAATCCACATCACGAATTATTCATGTATGTTGTAGCCTGAAAGAAATGAGGACATAACCTGAATTTTTCCTCCACAACAGTCTGGAAATATCTCAGTGGAATAACTCAAAAGGATCCGAAAATCTCCCAACCATACACTTCAATCTTTGACACCCAAAAATCAGAGCTCTTCTGAAATTGCAAAGCTACTTATTAAGCAAGCACACGACTTCAAATACTCCTTGCTGTGACTGTTATAGTATATCAGAGTTTGTAAAATGCATTTATGCATACCCGAGATCAGTGCTGAATATTCTTCAAATGCCTTCATAAATTGTCGAGATTTATCTTGTCAACAACTGCGACTTCCTCAGAGAGTTATATACCTGAATTCAAAACATTGTATGTTATGCTCCATTGCGGCTTCCTATACTCGAATTTCAGAGCATGTTTTCTGCAGTTACCTCAGAGAAAGAGACCCGACTGCATATTTCTCCCAAAGCTCAGACTGTGTGAAAACACATTAAAAAAAAACAAATTGTTTGATGGTATTTGGTTAGCACATCACCTTCCACAAACTCGGGTCTGTGACAGTTGATAAAACTCAGACTGTGTAAACCCTCTGCTGCTAGTCAATTTCTGAGCTTAAAAACTTTACTGTTGGTCTCCACCAAGATCACTTGCTACAATATATTTGGATAAAAGGATTCAAAACAATGTTGCTGGTCACCACAAAAATTGGGGACACCATCTCTGCTGCCACCGTGGACTATTGCAGCTCTATTGCTGCTGTCGTGACAGCTTCTGCCCTAGACTACTCTCATCGTGGCCTGTAGCAACACTGCTGCTGCTGCCGTGAAGGAGAAAGTGGATGAGCAACGTTAATGTGAAGGCCCTAGAGACTGCCGAGACCAGGAGCAGAGAATCCACTTGATTTTCCTGCCACAAGAGAGAAAGAAAAACACCCACAAATAGCCACCGAAAATTTCACATTCAGACTGCTGCTCCCACGAATTTCCAGAGACACTGCTCCTTCAGCGAACTTCTCCTCAGTTCAGCGAGCTATACCACCGAAATTTCCACATAAAAAAGTGAGGATGTGATAGGGTATATATACATGTTTTCATAAGGAATGGAGCCAACCAGTCATTCATTATTCCCCCTTTTTTTTAATTAAAAAATAACTTAATGGGGCCGACCTTGTAAATAACAAATTTGATTTTTATTTTAAATTTTGTTACATTGTGTGGGTCGACCTGCTATGTAATATTTTATTTATACTGAGCCGACTTGACATAATCTTCTTTTGTCTTTGACATACATTCTTCAAAAGTCAACCTTATCTTTGTTTACAAGACATCTTCTAAGTTTTAGGGTATGCTCCACCTTTTCACCATACATCAACATTATGTTGAGAGTGTCATCATCCTCATGGTGTCACAACATATCTCCAAGGAGGGGTACCAAGGACCATAGTGACAAGTGATCATATTAGTCAACAAGTACAAGAGGGCTTCTTTATCAAGCCAAGGGCATCCACCACATGCCAGAGACCATATAAGGTCATCACCATCATAATACAATGCAAGGGTTCCATGACCTTTTCAACGAATGACACAAGGGGATCAAGTGCAAGCACTAGGACCAACCAATGCATCAAAGACTTCATCAAAGTGCCATCATGCCACCATATGAGTGGGTGCAAAGACTTCCTCATGCCCGAGAACCATCTCCAAGGGTACCAGCATCATCAGCAAGGTCTTCAACGTCTTCAGCAAGGTGGTGGCTTCAAGATTCAAGCTTGTGGGTACAGAAACCTTGTCAACTGGGTACAAGGTGCTTCAAGGCACAAACCGACTCTGTAAGGGATCAAGGCACTGCAGGTGGGACTTGGTGGCATTAATGACATCCCGTGGAGCCACTGCAAGTCCATGTTGGCATCAATGACAATTTCTTGTACTTTTATTGTATGTATTTTTATGTATATTAGGTTGTCAGTTTTGTTTTTTATACTATCTGCCGGTTGTTGCAGATGTCTTCTGAAAGGTATATAGGGTTCGCTGATGGCACCAGCCGACACACTTGTAACCTAGCTTCAGCAGCGTGGGTCATTTACTCTCCCTCAGGACAACTAGTTGCCGCAGGAGGCACTTGTTTAGGTCCTGCTTCTAATAATGTTGTTGAGTATAGGGCTGTAATTGAGCTCCTATGGGATGCTTTGTCACGTGGTATCACCCAACTCGAGGTCCGTCTAGACTCTCAGCTAGTAGTCTCCCAGCTCAATCGAGCTTATCAGGTACGAAATCCTATTCTATTACGTCAGTTCATGCAAATTTGGTTATTGGAAAGAAATTTTGAAGTTATTATATTCAATCACATTCCACGAAATCAGAATTCATTGACTAATGCATATGCTAATTACATTTTAGATTGGCATCTAACACACATTTCATAAAGATATCCAGCACACATATAAAAGACATTTGTAAATAAAGCAACAACAATATTTATATATATATATATGTAAAATATCTGTCCATAGATAGGTCGAGTCTAATCCTCCGATCCCATCATAACGGTATAATATACAAAAATGTGGATCGCGGTCCATCAAAATGTCCTAGATCTAAGCAGGACCACCCTGGTCACTTGGACCACCTTGGTCCCCATGGTCCCTCTGTACTCTGGCTTCCTCGGCCTCTTCGGCTTCGGTAGCCTCCACAGCATCTATGTATACAAGAACCGCTCTAGCCACTCGCCTGAAAAGACGTAACCAGACCGGTGGAACTCCAACAACAAACTTCTGCATGGCAGTCGGGATATGCTCTATCCGCAAAGTGGGAACTCTTTGGTTCAGCCTGGCCAACTTCCCCTCTAGAACCTTGATCAACCCCGAGTCTTCGCCTATGACAGGACGAACAAACATGCGTGGATGCCCCTCAGGGCGGACCGGTCCAATATCTGCATTTTGACACATTTATAGGATTAAGACTTGTACATATGTATACATTTATCGTTTTAAAATTCATAAAAATTTTAAAAATGATAAAAATTAAAAATTGTTTACCTAGCTCTCCCCATGCTCCTCCTGGAGGGAGGACAAGGTCTGGGTCACCTCGAAAATCCATGCCGGCATATGGAAACTGCTCTAGTGCCAGTAGCTGTCGTTCCCACCAGATATAGAAATCATCATCGTATACACTATGCACTGTGTCTCCTCCTCCTTGACGGAGGAAGATGTCTCCCCATTTGCTCAGCCTCGGCTAACATGGAGATCGGACTGGTAGAGGTATGGCGGGGCTCAGCCCTGGTACTGTCGAAGAAGAAGAATGCAACCAATATGCTCACATAACCAAAGTTCTTTTGCCTTCCTCTCTTACAATCGGACAATTGTCTTTTCATGATAGGGACAACTCCCGAACACCAATCATAGAGGGCACCACGAAAACAATCCACCGCCAACCTCATTTGGTTTCGTGTAGCCAAATGTAATGAGGAGGATCCTGCAATCCTCACGATGGTGCTCGTAAGTACCTGTAGTGTAAAGTCACGGATATGTGCAATAGGGACACAGCTCCCTCTCTTTTGGGTACCTGGTGTGAAAAACACATCTATATAGTTCTGGACACTTAAATAGTCACCGCCTCTGCCGGTGCCCTCTAAGTTGACCAGTGCTCCTCGTCGTGACAAACCGGTAATGAAATACATGTCCTCAGTAGTAATCTCCAAAGTCTCACCATGTAGGTCGAACATCCCCAAATCATGATCCCAATAATTTATCATGAACTCTAATAGGCGGACATTGGCCCGCATGGGTGATGTGCAAAAGAACTTTAATAGCCCACTCGTCCGCAATGCATGTATAGTGGGCGCACTTTGGAGTGCTTCTTGGTCCATTCTTTCATGTTCCCGTTCCCTCCATTCCAACACCATCTTCACACCTAGCAAAACAAGTAATTTGATTCATTAATTTCATATAAAATTTCAAATTTTTTTTACTATAATTAGCTTTTTATCCTTCACGCAGTACACGCAACTGTCTAGTTAGACATGTCGCGTACTGTACGCGACTGTCTCTAAAGGCAACCCGCGTACGAAACGCGTGTACGCGAGTCTTTACGCTGTGAACCCGCGTACACGCCGTGACATGCTTTGGGATGCTTTTAATCATGAAATTGGGACTCAAAATTAATAATTGCTAGGATCAAAACGAAGAGCTCAGGGTGTAGGCTTGCCTGCAACTTGCAGAATTTGATTTCGTCTGCTAGATTATCCACAACGATCGAACAAAGGTGGAGGTAGAAACTTGCTTCTTATGGCTAAAAATTCCAAATGGTGAGTTTTGTTTTGATTTTCAACTATTTATAGAAATTTTATTTCTCCAAGTGGGTTTTTCCTATAGTTTGAAAATCTATTCAACTAATACCATATTTCTTTTTGCTTTGAAACAGGTTTTTCATCATTATAAAGTGTTTTTTGCACCAATAGGGTGGTTTTGTCATTTCCAATGCATTTTTGGCATCTATATTCAATCCACATTAACCTTAGCAATCAACATTTTTCCACGAACTATGGTATTATAAACCATTAGTTCCATGTTTTTACCATTGTTCTTCCGTGGATAGGACCCTTTTTTCATGAGTATCTTTCTTCAAAACCTATGTTGTTCTTTGATACTCATGCCGCAACTGTTTCAGGTACAGGGGTATCATTTTAGCTATTTTTCACGCCAAATAGAGCTTCTTTTGAATCTCTTTTTACAAGCTATCCCTTTATAGGACTCCCCGCCCTTATGGAGTTTCTTCAGGCCCAGGTCTGACTCCTTCAAAACAGACTTGACTGCCGAGTTAACTTGTTCGTTCAAGCTCGTTAAGAATATGTGAACAGGCATCCGCATCGGTGGTAGGTTATCTCTTTCTTGGACCATGCGGAATAATATGAAAAAGGATCCCTCTCTTTTCTTTTTGAATTGAGAAGAGTATTCTCAGGCATAGGTTTATCACTTTTCCGAACCTGAGGGACTAAATTTACGGAAAAGGAACGCCCGGTATGAGCTTAGTTTTCTCTTTTTCGTGCTCTGGACCTAAACATGAAAAAGATTCCGAGTGTACTTTGTGTCTTTGTCATGCTCGTTAAACAGTTAAGAACAAAGCAACAAGTTTATTGTTGTAAGCCCCATTTCTCGTAATCAAATGGATCTTTCCGAGTGATCTTGCTTTCCTTCACACTCGTAAAACTCAAGCTATTTTATGTTGTTTTGGAAGGAGCGTTGGGTAGGTGGTAATTTAACCTTTTTCGGACCTCCCTGACTAAGTACGAAAAAGATTCACATTTTCTTCTACGGAATTCAAGAGAGTTCTTTTGTAGTATGTTTTCTACTTTTTCGGCCTCAGGAGACTAAATTGGACGAAGATGGACCCCTCTGGAGTCTTCTTTGGAGTTTTCAGACTCTCTAAATGTGAAAACACCCACTAAGCATGTACTAATTTGGGCTCATTAAATCCACGAATCAGTGACACTATCAAGCATTATTTTCTCTTCTCTTCAAGCTTGTTAAAAAATGAAGAGGGATCCGAGTTGACTTTCCTGGACTCGTTAAGATTTAACAGGGAAGGTAAAGAAGAAGTTTCTCTTGTTTTCAGTAGTGGCAGCATGTCCTCCTTGAACATGGTACTCTTTGTTTTTTCCGATACCCATGTCTCAGTGATCACTTTCCGTTCAGCTATTACTTCGAGTTTCCTACTCCTCCTCTTGTTCGTTATACCTAGGGAATCTGATCATGTCTCCTACATGACATATAAGTCTAGTTGTTCTATCTATAAGTTACAAGCTGCCTTGGGTCATCTCTGTGTCGTGCTCATTGTTCAAGGACTTCACCCAATGTTTGATCTATATCCTGATCCCATCATTGTTATATCTAGTATCTATTGTGTTTCCCTTCTTTTACCCAGTTCCTAGTCACTCTTGTGATCCGTTGAAGGATCTATTGCCTTCCTTATCACAGCATGGTTCTGTTTCAGTACTTCCTGATGATGAAGACCTAGAGTTTTGACGATCGTACCTCAGGATTCACTTTCATCATTGGTGAATTCCTTTGCTTCAGTTGTTAATTATTACTTATTGATTAACAAACTATTGAATCATTTTCATGTTCGACTTCAACCTACCTTTATTCACATGGCTTGGATTGTACTGGTTCTTTGGGATAGTTTATGAAGACCTTAGTTCCTCACCTATGGACTAAGTTGCGCAAGATTATGTTCTATTCATATACACAGCTTCCAGATCTTTGAAGACTCATCATGATTGTATATTGTGGCTTCGATCTGCCTTTGTAATATACGTGGTTTAATACCCGTATCATATGATGTACTCAAATATTGTAAAGGAGCTAGTGTTCCAGTAAATTGAACATAGCATCCTCAGATATGATTTTGTATATGACATTATTATGTATTTGTTTCAGGGACTCTCTCTGCTCCATTGGATTTCTGAGTTCTCCAAAGATTCAGATTATAATGTATTTCGGCCATCGCTTCCCTCTGACCTCACACATCAGGGGGCATCTGTTATCGACCTGAATGGCACTTCTCCGTCCGAGTGCCGACATTCCTTATGTTGGCACACAAAAGGACATTTATGGATTGAAGGTTGCCTAAAACACTATAGATAGGCATATTATGAATTACATTTATCATCCATCCAGCTGGTTATTTTTACCTTAGAATATGTCAAGTGCTGTACGCGCCTTTTCTTATATGCAACTCGCGTACATACGCGCCTTTTATTAAAACATGTCGCATGTTGTGCGTGAGTATCGGTAATTGCATCTCACGTATAGATTTGTACACGGGTTTCCCTTATAGCAACTCGCGTGTCATACGCGAGTTGCCAGTATTGATACCCGCGTACACCTTCCTTTGACTTTAAAAATAATAAATCGCGATTACTTGAGATTTGTTAAGCCCTTAACCATAATCACCTTAACTGTCTCAACCTCATCAACCCTCGAAACTGCCTTATTTCACTAAGTATAAATAAAGGCCTTGGGGAGGGTATTAATCAATCATACTTGGAGAGCAAAGTTATGCTGGTGGAGTCTATTCAGAAGTCTTTGGAGCAGTGGAACTCAGAATCCTTTGGCAGCAGAGGAGTCCTTGTCCCAGGCGTTGGGTTGTAATCTAAACTTATTCATTATTGTTAATAAAGAGAATCCTTCTTCCATATGTGTCTTGAATGTCTTTCATGTATCATGGTTTGATGAATACTTATGATTAAGCACTCTGTATATGATTTATCTAACCTGTTTTATATACATGTATCATCTTGCACTTGGAGGATTTGCTCTTGACAGGTGAAGGAGAAGCATCCCTGAAGGCTTTGGAGGAGAAGTAGATCGGAAGAGGACAAGCTAGGATCAACCGTCATGTATCGGGTGAGTCTTTCCTATCCTCCTATTTCCTTTTCTGTACTCTAGAGTCGATTGCCAGCAAGTTTTGTGAGTATGTTGGTAACCCCAGACCTTCGGTTATAAGGTGTTTATTCCTGTACAACAATAAGATCAAGTTTTGTCAAGTATATGGTATCATAAAAGGAGACTGAAAAAGCAATCTCAAAATCTTCTCAGAGAATACTAAGTCAATAGAAAATAGGAGGTCCAACTTTAAGATATAATAGTTACTAGTCATTTAAATGACACCATATGGTAGAGAATCCAAATGATAACATTTATTTTAAATTTTAGCCCTTTCAATCCAATATAAAAATAAAAGGTTTTTATGCTGCACACAGTAATTCCTCAGCTAACCTTAGGGAATGCAAGAATGAAACAGATGACATTATATGAATTCTGAACTGAATGACCACTCAAAATTTACAGACAACAGAAATGCCAGACAAAAAAAACGTCTTAGAAAATGCTGTGCTAAAACAGGAATGCAACAAAGACATTCAAGATCAAGATAACTCTTTTTAGCGTATGAGCAAATTTGCAGTTGCCAGGTCTCAAAGATTTGCTCAGATAATTGATATGGCACAGCAGCTTCAGAAAAATAAAGAAGATGAAATGCACGACAGTAATCATATTCAAACTGCAATTTCAGGAAAGACAAGGAAAGAAAAATGGGCCAATGGCACAGCGTATGGAAATCCTTACCAGATCCTTGACAAAAATATTTAGAGCAGAATGTGGAGTGTAATCCCCATTCACCATTTGAGGAACCCGATCAACAAAGACCCTGAATAGACAAAGTATAGATAGGTCATAATAAGAGAGGAATATATTGTAAGAATAGATGACATAATAAAATTGACATTCTTACACTCCCAGCCTAGTATAAATAATAAATATTCCATCAAAAAGAAACCATAGGGAATAATAAAGAAGGAAAGGCTTACATGGGTGAAGCATACATGAATAAGCCTCCAACATAATCACAAAAAATTGCTTCAATTTAATATTGGATGAAGAGAGGCTGAAAAATACACTTGAATTGACTCTGCATTTTCTGCAAATAAAGAAATAAACATTCTTTGCAGTAATTGGTTACATGTTTAGAAAGTTTGGGGATGCATATCTCTCTATGCTTGGTTAGGTGCACAGATATTTCATTCCTGGTAAATATAATCTTCTTAAGTGTGTGGAGTTCATCTACACTTGGGTTCTCCCTAATTAAATTTCTGTAATTTGGGACAGCAAGGATAGGGCCATTGCAGCTTGTATGTTTCAGCCTCATTTGTCCTCTTTTCCTCAATACAATAAACTCCCATGAGCCTTATTTGACCCCATATGTCCAATCATCAATGTACTTTTCCTAGGCACTAATCTTGCTTTCAACCACCATTTAAAACCTCAAAATTGAAAAATACAATTTTTATTTATGTTTAACAAATCTGAAAATGACATTTTACTATAATACTTCAGATTTGCCTCTAAGTGTAGGGAACTTATCTATTTTTTCATCTCTTACTAGACTTAAAATTCTGTATTACAAATCCACCATATGTCACTTCTAAAATATCTTAAAACATATTTCAGTTTTGTACTAAGTCCCAAAGCCTCTACTTTCCTCTATATTCATTTCGGCTTAGTGTGCTTACGGAACCCCCCCCACCTTGTGTTGGTGGCAAACCAGCATAAAAAGAGGGAAACTGCTAATAAGGAGACAGTGGTATCCTCTCCAAGTTCCTCTTGGGGTTTCACTTGGTGGAGACTTTACACCAAAGGTGACATTCCAAGTAGTAACACAGTGCACAGTGCTTCTATTGTACCGGCACATTATATTATACTCTCTCTTTTAGCTTTCTTTAACTAGACACCGAGCAACTAGTCTCTAGCCGACTTTTACATCTTAGATCTTGTTACCCCCAAGTTGCACTTGGATGGACTTTCAGTTGAGCCACCAAAGATTAAACAAATCAAATTGTTCATGATCAGAGTTCAGCAGTCCAGCAGGCCATTTTTGGCCGCTTTTTTCGCTTTCGCACTAAGTTGCACTGAAACGGATACAGATACGGGGAGGGAAACGGATACCACAAATTTTGAAAAATGTGGGATACGATACGGCAAGGAAACGACAGCAGACTTAAATATATATATATATATCAAAAAGGCCATGAGACATACATATTTTAGACTACCATTCATCAATTAGATTTAAAGGTAGTTGTTTCATTTATAACAATTAAAATCAGCAAACTCAAATATTGTCTTAAACAATATTCTTCTATCTCAAGCGCCATAGATAAGTCACCCGCTGGAAAGCATTTAAATAGGAACATGTCAACTACTTCTAAACATTGATTTCAAACCCTAAAATTACTTGATGGATATATCCAAATGTTACCATCTAACAAATATTACGTTGTTTACACCTCTAGAAAAGTGTTAAAATTTGTGATTCAACACATTTTTTTATGTAAGACAGACTCAACTATGTCATATTTAGGTTGGTCCACTCACTGACGAGACAATCAACTAGGCAAGTGAAAGTCAATTGACCAACCGACTGGTTCCAAAAGTGACTAATTGACTGGCTCTTAAAGAGCCTAAATTCATAGGATTGTCTATGATTTGCAACCGACTTGGATATTCAAATTTGACATAATCAACCATGTTTTAAGGAGATTAATTAAGCACAAAAGTATAAATAAGTGAGCTCATGTTTTAGTGCAACTTAGGTGTGAGTGTGATGACATGCAATATTGCACTCTATGCAATAATACTATCTCTAGACACCAATGAGTTTCCTTGGATATGTTGTTTATGTTTTATGGTTTATACTAATAAAAATGCTTGAAATAAGATTAAAATATCACATGCACATCTTATGGAGAACTGGCTAAACGACACACCATCATAATTCTCTCCACAACATAAGGATAGGGATATGAGTGTACTAGGAATGGAGTAAATAAGGCCATAGGTCAAGGGTTCATACTAATTCAAAAAGGAAAAAAAGAAAACTGAAGTTTGTTGGAAGATTATTGGAAATATGTATTGGTTTATGTAACCCTTCATAAATGTAGTAAGCTATTTTGTATGGCTAAAGCTGCCATTGTATCAATTTTGATATGCAAGTTGATTTATCACATATGCAAGTCATTGGGGTTTATTTAAAACGAAGTTGTGAGGAATTGGCAAAAAAACTGAGAAAAAAAAATCATTGTACTTCAACACTAGGCTGTGAAACTATCACTATAGTAGACAAGCATTTGATACAATAAAATGTCCACAGATCAATGATTTTTTGAACCAACGGTAGGCCTCTATCAATTTTGGAAAATTACAATGAAACGCAATCAGTGAGACATAAGATGTCAAATTACCATTTACCAATTTAGGATTAAGGTTTTGCTCTTGATTTATAAGCTTTGAGGCTTTATATCTATGTTTTGAGGTTCAATTTAGGGTTATGGTTTTATAGTTTGCCTTTGCGGTTATTTATTTGTTTATTTTCATGTCAAAAAATCAATATTTCTAGTCAAAAACTTACCCTGTAGCAGCTGAAACGTTTCAGAAAACCAGGAAACTGCTGGAAACGTTTAAGGAAACGGCTTGAAACTCTAGAAATGTTTCAGGAAATGGCTTGAAACGGAATGGAAATGTTTCTAATTTTTGGATACGGCTTGGAAACATTTCAGTGGTGTTTCCAAGCCGTATCCCCTCCGTTTAAGTTTCTGAAATGGGGAACGAAGTTTCCCCTCCCCTTCTTAGAAGTTTCACGTAACTTAGCTTTCGCATGTTCATAGTACATAGCCCATGGGGTATTGTAATAAAATGGCATAGCATGATGGATTTTTTTAAAGGGATTGGCTTTCCTAGGACTTAGACATCAATCCAATTACTCTAGAGTGTTTTTTCCTTGTTAATTATATATCGCTTTTCAACGACTTATAATTTTTGAGTTTTGCACTCAATCCTCCAAAGCTGGAGTAATTATAATGGTGATTAAGCCTTATGGGGTTTTAAAGCCTAGTTTCAATGTATATTACCATGTTAGTCATTATTTTCGCTAAATTAAAAATTTCCCGTAAAAAGTAGGGTATTTTAATTGTAAAAATTCACTAAGTCATAAATGTGGTACTAGGAGGTAGATTTTGTCATGTGGGTGTTCGTTTTCTAACCCAAAGCACCCACTTTTTCTATGTACCCACTTTGAGAGTGAAATTAGTGATTATTTATCACTTAATTTCATTTTTCTCGAAAAGTGAATAAGAAAGCCTAAAGGCCTAAAAATATAAATTAAAAAAAAAACATCCCAAAATTTAAGAAAACATGTCAGAAACATGTCTTTAGAGGTGGCAAAGAAAATCAGTAACTATTCTTATTTAACTAGAGGCTAAAAGCTTGATGATTAAGGGGGGCGCATCTCTCAAAGGGGGGTGCACATCTCATGAGCAAAGTAGATTTTTGAGGTGGCGCCTGTCAAGAAAGATGATTTCTAGATTGGATCCTGTCTAATCCCTCGATTTTCTCAAGGATTCATCCTTATCTTGGCCACTTGCTCAAGTCACCCTCTCTTCTTATTTAAGCAAGCTAAATCCTCATCATTAAAGACAAAATGTGGAACCTCTGCTCATATGCTATTGTAATACTCTTGAAGTTGTGTAGTACTCTGATGTGTGGATGAAAATTGTTAATAATAATAATAATAATAATCTATTTTTAAGGTCACCACCAAGCGAAACACCAATTTGGTGTATGAGACCCCCTTGTTTGTGGGACAAGGGACCCCTTTCTGCGCAGTGATTTAACTGCTAAAGTCTACAAAGGTGTACATACACTACCTCCTCTAGATTTGAACCTGTGACCTCCTAAGAGAAAACATATGCTCTTAACCATTAGGCATGCTTATGAGGTAACACGTTTTGTGATTCTATTTGCATTCTTTGTGGTTGAGTTGGGCCTTTGAAGGGGAGCTATTTCCGAGTAGGGTAAGATTTAAAATCTTGTTTGCTTGCGATTCTATTGTATATTTGTTTCAGATCTCTTAAAAGTACATTATTATTTTGTTTAATGATCATGTTTTCTAAGCTTCTATGGCAGGTAACACCAAGTCTTTTACCACTCTTCTATGCAAGTTTTTGTCTGAGTTGCAGGTTGTTTCACTTTAAGAAGAGATGGACCTAGTTTGCATCCTCCTCCTCTCTAAGATCTACAGAAAGACATAGTCCCTTTGTGCCCCACTGTGTAAGACTCCATCACCCAAGTTCCAGCGTCAAGCAGTTTCTCTCTCTTTCTCTCTTTAAAAAAAAAATCCTCTGGTTATCAGTTCTAATATATCTTAGATCTATTCCTTTTAAACGTCAAATTCTTAAGCAGATCTGATTTACATGCTTAGCTCTTAATTGTTAGGAAGGATTTCATCTTTTTATACTAGATCTAGCATAGTAACTTTTCTTTTGCAAGTGAATTTACAGTAGATCTAAAGGCTTGAAGGAAATTTTTCTTTCTTTGTTTTAAAGTTTTATTTGGCAAGTGTAGTTCCTTTTTGTTTGATGCCCCTAAAGGGAAATCAAAGATCCCAAGGGAAGTGGCTTTCTAGCTAACCTCCTTTGGTTAGCTTAGTTCTTTTTTTTACATAGTTTAACTGAGCCTTTTTCAGATTTTACTAAAATCGTCCAAAGACACTTCCAAAGTGTTTTTGGGCGTCTTTTACAATAATTTGCTCGCTAGTTTTTGTCTTTTAATGAACAGGTAAGAGGAGGTGCTGGCAAAATTTTGCGGATCTGGACCATCTAAAACCCAAGAAACACCTCACCTTACTCCTAATTCAAACCTTCAAACTTGTAAGCCTTTTGGCCTAATTTATAAAGGACCTGTTGCCGCCTAATTCACACTTTAAGATGCAGGAAAGTCACAACCTGCTACGTGTGTCCTTGGGGGCAAGCGAGAGTCGGGGACCACTGTCACCACAGTCCACAACTCCTCCGTTTAGGCAAGATCCCAACAGAGCCAAGGGGGGTAGTCCCTACGGAAAGACTAAGTTCCAGATTTTATTAATTAATTACAAATTAATTAAAGGGATCTTTTAATGAGATGGTGAGGCTAAGACTTTACTATCTAAGGAATGACAAGAATCATGCAAATGCAAAGAATTCATTTTAATGACAAGCAAACCTTAAAATAAAAGAAGACTAGTGCCTATTAACAAATGGAGTCTAAGGGTAAATTACAACTTTACAGATTTACAAATGAAATTTAAATCTAAGTTAATTAATCACCAGATTACAATATAGACAAATGAAATACTATGAACAATATAAAAAAAAAAAGAATGAGCAGTTAACCAGTATTAACAATATCCACAATTATAACAGATTTAAAAAAATATGGAACAATTACTAAGCTTATTAGACAAGATCTACAAATTACTAAACAAAATGATTACTTGATCAAATGAACTAAAATGCCA
Source organism: Pseudotsuga menziesii (assembly GCA_001517045.1). NCBI lineage: Eukaryota > Viridiplantae > Streptophyta > Pinopsida > Pinales > Pinaceae > Pseudotsuga > Pseudotsuga menziesii. The sequence goes on from LPNX010127282.1 coordinate 78,675, forward strand.
CCACAAGAGTTTGCAAAAAAGAACTAAAAGGAAAAATTTGCAGTGAAATAAAATGTGAAAGTGCTTGCAGTAAGACCTTGAATAGCAAGGCAAAGATGAACAGTAGTGACTTGTGTTTGTAGGATGTTTTGCAATGTCTCTTGGTTAATTTTATTAAAGTTTTTCTTCTTGAAGTTTAGTTTTGGAACGGTGGTGTGACTACCCCAATCCAGTATTTCTCAAGTTAAAGAGGGAATGCTGTTGCGCTCAACAAAGTGGGAGCAAAGCCCACCCGTAGCTCACAGGTCAAACCCCAATGGCCTGGTGCTCAACAAGGAGGACGTAAAACGCCTAGAGACCCCCCACGGTCTACTACCCCAAGTCGCCTCCGAGGTCACTGTTTTTAATCAACAGGAAAATTACTAGATGGATGCCTATTAAACTAAGACTTCCCTATCCCCTGTCGTATCTCGTGAGTACCCCGAAGGGTGATAACCGAGTAGAGGAGCAAAAAATGGGAAGTTGTTGTTGGTAAATTTTAGAAGTAAATTTTATCTGGGTGATTAGCATGCAATGTTTATTTTAAAACGATCAACAAGATCAACCAAGCGGTATCCCTTATGGGAGGTGCTGGTATTTGATCTTGGACTTGGAAAATAAAATGTGTTGATTGTAGTAGGTAAAAACGAAAGTTGTTTTAATTACCTAAGCCCCCACTTCTCCTGCTTTTCATATCCAACTTGAAGTCCCTAAAGGGAGATGACAAGTGGATAGAGGATACACAGGATAGATGGGTTGTATGATTACCCTTTAAACTGAAAATAAAACTTGAAAAAGGAAAGTACAACTAACTAAAGCAATGCCTAACCGCACAGCAATCTCTGTCACAGAGATGGTGGTCTGTAACAGAGATAGGTGGGTGAACAGAAATAAACTTGCAATGAAATGAATCTAAGCAACTAGTTTCTACTTCCTACTCTACTTCCTAATCTATTCACATATAGATTATAAGTGTTTATTAAACTTTTGCAGAATACCCCAAGAGAACTTCTCGTTGGGGTTTACAAATATCAGAAAATAAGAGAGAGAGGTGAGGGTTTGAACCCCTTTTGGAACCGGTTGAAGGTTGATGTATTTCTGGGCCTATTTGGGCAGCACCTCTCCTTCACCTGTGCAAAACCTGTCACAAACCAGCAAGCTATGTTCGCTGGAAATCACAGTAAACACTAAGAGATTATCAGAAAAAATTAGTACCCAAAAAAAAATTATTTACAGCAAAAATCTGAGTGTAGAAAATGACAGAAATATGATGTTTAGAGGGCTGGAAAATGAGTTTCCAGCCACCTAAATGATGTTTAAACAGCAGAAATAAAAGCCTATACTAATATATAATAGATGGGGGCCCTAAAACAAGGGTTATATTCACTATACAGTGAATAAAACCCAGTTTCAGAAAGGCAAAAAGAAAATGGCCGAATTGAAATTTTGCAGAAACGAAACCCTTGGAGAGATATTCTTGCTTGGAAAACCTGCAAACAAATCTAGATCTGCAAAAAATTGTAAGCCTAGTGATGAATGTCTAACAATCCCTGCAAAATACTTTGAAGAAAAAATGTTAAACCATTCACAAAAGAGAGTAAAAATACTTTTACTCTCTAATCTCTCCACAAAATACTTTGTGGAGAGCTAACTAGACTAATACAAATATGCAAAACTAAAAAATATACAAGTTACCTCACAAGAAATGGATCATGAAAAATGTAGACTGCAGCACAATGTCCTTCCAAAGAATTCTTCTATTAAATGGCCCAACTAGGGCAAAGCTTCAAATACAAAATGTGGCAAGAAAATATGAGAGAGTAAGGAGAAATATTCCGGCAGCATAACAATAGCATGAGAGATCATGTCTAATGAGGGAGTGAGACCCTCATTATATAGTTGAGGAAGACCCCAAGCCCTTGAAGATCAATGGCCGAGATTACATCTAGATCTAGGTTAAATCTCCACCACTAGATCTAGGTATTTGACTTTACATTCTTCTCAATCAATCTACACCCTTAGATTAATTTCCAATCTATGGCCTGAGTGCTTGATCCATGTCTTAATGCATCCTCACCCTTAGATCTAGGTCTTTGACTTAATGCTCACCCTAGATCTTGCTTTTAGGGTTTGAGATGGGCCCCTAGCTAGGCACCCCCTCTAAACTTGGCGGCTCCTCCAAATATGCTAGACGCCCCACTTAATGCTTAGCGCCCCTCTAAATATATGTGGCGCCCTTCCAAAATGACGCCCTCTCCAAAAAATGGTGGCGCCTCCATGAATAGCGCCCCACTAAACAATGTGACGTCCTCCATATGTAGTTAGCGCCTCCACAAAATGGTGAGCGCTCTCCTCTATCTTGTATGCGCCCCACTAAAATTTGGTGGCGCCTCCTTATTTGGCTAGCGCCCTCTACATATGGCGCCCTCTATCCAAGCTAGCGCCTCACTATTATATGGTAGCGCCCCCTTAAAATGGTGGAGACTCTCCATCATGCATGCGCCCCCTCCATCTTTATTTGGAGTTTTTTACCCTAGCGCCCCACTTTTTAATGCATGTGACGCCTCCTTAGTGAGGGTTTTGGCCACCCTTATGCTAGGCTTGGACTTTAGCCATTTAAAAATCCAACCTTTAGACTTAGGTTAAAAATAAAAATTCACCTTAGATTAAATTTTTCAATTTAATTTTTAAAATTTTTCCAATTTTAACTTAGGAAAAATTAAAAATAACTTGAAAAAATTATATCTTGGCCATGGGGGGTGAAAAAATTTGAAATAAATTTTCCCTAGGGTTAGTAACCCCCAAACAAAATTACCATGGCATTATTTGATTTTTTCCTTCAAAATCAAATAATGTGAATTTTTGACTTAGGGAAATTAATTAATTCCCTAGGAAAAATAGACCTTGCTTAGACAAAAATGGTCTATCTCCTCAACCACCTGTCAGAATGACATGGGACTCGAAGCAGTGGCTTAAGGGGTTTCATAGCAATTTACCTTGCATTCATAGCCCCTATTACAGAATGCCAGTGCTTGAGAAATTACATTATTACATCAAAACTGAGTTAATTAATCACCAAGGGGTGAAATTAATTAACTAGAAAAAATTAATAAAAATACAACAACATAACGAAACTCCGCAAGACTCTATACAAATGTCTAGCATGGTCATGAATCATTTTTGAAGCCTTAGCCACCTCATGGACTTGACTGGTAGAACGCCCGTCACCACTTTGGAGGATTTTGAGTGAAAAACCAAACTGATTAAACTCGTTTACACAACAAGATCAATTGGAAAGGGAAAAAACACTCGAAGAGGGGACTTCCCTAACAACCAGTTCCATGGTGTGGCATCCATATCATATGACCCATACTAGTACATATAATTACATTAATTTTCCCACGCAGGGGAGTGGACATTTCATTTTACAAAGGGGCAATTGCCCTGCAGAAGTGAAAAATTCTTAGATTTTTCCAAGGTACAATTTGTACAACTATGTACATCTTCATGTACATGGAGTTGCCACCTAGTCGAAATAGGTGGGCAACAGGACCAAAAAGATCCTTCCATCATTGTAATAATCATAATAAAAGAAAAGCATGTGGCCTTCCCAGCGCCCACACCCCATTCCACTAGAGGGGATCTGTATCCTTTTTTTGTGTAGTGTGATTTTTGTTAATTTTTTATTAGTTTAGATTAGATCACTTTTCCGCACTCACTTCACTACATTAACTTACTTTCATTTTTTATTAGTTTTGCTTAATTTTTTGCTTTAAGAGTAATGAACAATGACTCAGGTCCCCTATTATGCTCTAATGACCACTGCAAGCTTGCCTTGATAATTGGTTGCGAATCAGAAAGGGAATTTTGAGTGGCTAGTTTAATAGGGAAATCCATCCAAAATATTATTGTCAAAGTAAGCAGTTCACATTGAACTTACTACGGAGCCAGAAAGTTACTTTAAACAAATTATTTCTCACCCCGTTGGACACTAGGTACTGTTGCTTTGCACTTACTAGTGAGGATAAAACTCTAAGTGGGCCAAACCAAGAATTAACCCACTCCTTAATCCACTCATCTAATAATTAAAACTGTCACGAGGCACTACACAACATTTCCCTTTCAGCAGCAACTATTTAATTTACTTTAGCACTGGTCTACTTATCAATCTTTTGTTTAAAACAATTTATGTGTCGTAATTGATTATATTGCATGCAGTTACTATAATTTTATTGTTGTTTCTTTCTTGTTCGGTATTTCAAAACTCCTAGATTTATTTTTATTTTTGTAACTTAGTTTAAACATCCTTAGTTTTTTTGTTAGGGACCACCCCCCTTGGCTTCGCTAGGAGTTGGCCTAGACAGAGGAGTCAAGTGTTAAGTGATTGTACTTGACTCGTGACTTGCCCCCAAGGATGAATCCAGTAGCTTGAAGATTTCTGCCACGTCACCCGAGGTGCATATTTGGCAGCAACAAATCTTATTATCTTTCTACTTTCAGCATATTACAGCATTGCTTAGGAGATGCACTAATCTTGCTTTCTTTAAAACCTCAAATATACATTTTTTATTTATGTTTAACAAATCTGAAAATTACATTTTACTATCAAGCTCACATTTACCCCAGTCTGGGGAACTTATCTATTTTTGCATCTCTTGCTAGGCTTAAAAATTTTGTATTACAAATCTGCAATATGTCACTTCAGGAATATCTTAAAACATATTTCATATTTGTACTAAGTCCCAAAGACTCTACTTTCCTCTATATTCATTTGGGCTTAGTGTGCTTAGGGAAGGCCCCTTCTGTTGGTGAAAAACCAGCATAAAAAGAAGGAAAGTGCTATTAAGGTGACAGTGGTAGCATTTCTATGTTCCCCTTGGGATTTTCATTTGGTGGAGACTTTACACCATAGGTGACATTTTGAGTGTGACACAGAGCATAGTGTTTCTATTGTAGCAGCACATTATCTTATACTCTCTCTTTTAGCTTTTCTTTAACTAGACACCTAGTGACTAGTCTCTAGCCAAATTTTACATCTTAGATCTTTCTACTTTTAGCATATTGATCTAGGAGATGCTTTGGCACTCCCACTTTGTATCAACACTGGATGTGCCTTTTTAGTCCCTTTTGTCCTTCTTTGTGGTTTTTCTTGGACATTAATAACTTTATGTTATTTTATCTTATTCATTTTGTAATACGCCCATCAACCTCTTCCTCTTCAATATGGTAGAGATGTACATATTAGGTGTAGCGTTGTGATGTATACATGTAATTTAGCCTTGGTGTCGGCGCAAGGGTACCATCGGTATGTAAATGTGAAAAAATTGGATTACACAACATCACAACAAAATGTTCTAAATCATGTGCAAATCCAACCTAGATTTGGATTCAAATTCAATAACAAATTCACTTAGAATATTCAAGAGATAGCAAAAAAGTATGAGAAGAAGAATATTGAGACAAAACTAGAGAAAACCATTGTAGAGCTTTATTTTCCATTAGGCTTATTGAGCAAAACCAGTACAATATATAGACCTCCCATGGAGAGAATTCGAATAGCCCAAGCAATATGATTGGCTAACAAAATGGTAGGCTTAGATTGGACCAATTCACCCATCAATGACATAAGGCCAAGTGTAATTCCTAGATTGGACCATAATGAGGTTTAATGAACATAAGGACCAAAAGTAGGTTAAGATAGTCAAATAGGTGTGAACACAACCATCAAGAGGGTGCATGAGGTGAGTAGTTGGCTAAGTAGTGGCCATTAATACACAAGTTTGACCAGATCATCAAGAGGGCGCACTCTGGCTCCTTAAAACAAGGAAATGCCATAACTCCATCATAAATGCAACATCGAGGGGCACATTGACTCCCTAAAACAAAGAAAAGAGTGGGTAAGTGGACAAACAAGGCTTCATGGATATATCACTAGTCTAAGTGGTCCAAAAGTGGACAACTAGGGTCCAAAACACTAGGCTAGGCACTAGGAGGCTAAATAACACTAGGTAGAACAACATGAAGGTCCATGGCATACATATGATGGGAATATTGTTCTAACACTGCCCCTTAAGCCAAAAACGGTAGTGAGCAAACAAAAATAGGGCCCAAGCAACAAAGACTTAAGACTATGTAGCCAGGGTACCTGTACCCGAGGGTAGGGTACATGTACCCGTGCCAAGTACTTGGGTACTCATAAGGTACATCTCCTACCGTACCGCATACTAGGTCCACGTACACAAGATGTCGTTATAAAAAAAGGGGTACTTATAGGAGAAATGGTATGCCGTACCCCGTGTTTGGGTACTTCGTACACCATGTTTAGGTACTTCGAGGATACGGCTGACTTAGTAAAATGCAATCCACTAGGGAAAATGTAATGACCCCCAACCAAGTCTGAACTAATTTTTTGCTAACTACGTATGGATTCTGGTTCAGGACTTATGTCAAACACTTTGCAACATTGTTCAAATTCCACTAAATATTGTCCAAATCTGGTAGACTGACTTTGCATTGATTTACAATTAATGTTTTTATGGCTTGTGTTCAGCACTAATGGAACATAATTTGACTACCAAATGTGCACATAAAAAATATACATATGTATTTAATACTGAGAAATACACTCAATATGAATCATGATTCATAATTTATGAAGAAATCTGAAATATGCATGTATGATGTGACTATATATATATATATACACACAGTACCCTCGACGTACCCAAGTACCCTTTTTCAAAAAGTGGCGTACCCATATCGGTACCTGTACCTGTCCCCGTACCCAAGTTTCTTGGCAACTTAGGCTTAAGGTCACCCTTCACAACAATTTATTTGTCCATGTAAAACGAGGAAAGATGCAAAACCACATGGGGAAAATCCTCCCTCAAGAATGGACATGGCATAGAGGTGAACAAAATGTCTTCAACAGGTCTTCGTCTTCACTTGAATGAGTTGAATGAACAACTCCTTGGTGAGAGGCTTGGTGAAGATGTTGTGGATGCCATGATAATGCACCAATGCATCAATGTATTGCAGACAAAGAGCATGTAGAGAGGCCCCTTGAAACTCATCATCTAATGATGGAGGAGCAAACATACTCTGATATGAATACATACTCAATAATGGAAAAGCAAGGTTGCAGAAACTGCCATCCCCCTTGTTGTCCGTCGATCGCACATCAGCAGCAGAAATCTTCCGAAAGTTGTCTCCTCACTTAGGAAAGTGGGAGAGGTGTGACCCTAGGGGCAAGCACAGAGCCAGGTATTGTCACCTACTTCTAGCTCCTCCGTTTAGGCTAACTCCTAACGAAGCCAAGGGGGCTAGTCGCTAACAAAGAGTTTTCTATGGCTCAATGTTTAAGTTAAGTTTTTGATGTTATGATGCGGATGGTTGTTGTTTTAGGAGTTATTGTGATGAAAGATGATTAAAATTATGAATTTTGAACACAAGACAAAAGCAATCCACGTTGCTATACTGAATTAAAAGATGAACAGTATATCAAGACTTGTGAGATAAAGATGCATTCACAGATAAAGATTTTTATAAGCTAAAGACAAATGATCCAAATGTAACAATCACGCATAAATCAATAGACCAGTGCCTTATGGAGTTGAAGCTCTGCAATGATTAATGAGATAAAATCAAGTCCTGAAATAAAGCTTAGTGGATGTTATGCGAGTGCTCTTGGTATATTTTAAATGTTTTTTAAATGATCTTGTTTAGGGCTTCAACGAAAGGTATCACAAGATCAACCGAGAAAATCTTCCAAGTTAATCCATTGGAGACATGATGACCCCCCCAGTATCTCAGGCTGGTATAGCAAAGATTGACTAGCTAGCTGAGACTCTAGACAGCGGGGAGTTCCGACGCCTTTACTAGGAATGACTTAGGAAATTTTCTACAATGCCGGTACGTTGGTTATGGGGTAAAATTTTATTAAAACGAGTCTTGTAAGATTAACAATCCAATGCCGTTTCTGGGTACTCCGATTTTTAGGTCGGTCAGAGCATACTCTGGCAAGGAAATAACGAGATTAATTAATTAGCGGGGAAATGTGAATTGCAAAATTTTATTAAATAAATTGATTAAAACCTTCCGACAGAGAGCACTCTTGACTTTGTCTTATGACAAAAGTTCAAGAGACTTAGTTAAACTATATGCTTGATGCAAGAATATGCAGTGGGAATGCTCTCCAATAGAGAGTGCTCTTGACTTGGATTACGGCAAGTTCAAGAGACTTTAGCGATTACGGCAAGTTGAAAGGACTTTCTGAAATAAAGCATGAAACTTTTTTAATGGATTTTATGTAAAAAGGAGAGTGATTTATCTTTTTGTTGAGAACCTTTTCTTCAAACTTGCAAAGAAGGAAAAAGAAGAAGATAGAAAGGAGAAAAAAAAGGGCAAAAGAAGGCTGGAACAAAAGAGGAAAAGAGGGGAAAAAGGGAGAAACAAAAACAGGAAATTGGGTGCAAAAGATGGGAAGAATAGGGCAGCAAACTAAACAATCAATGAGCTACAAAAATGGAAAAAACGGGGTAGCAGCTTAAGAGGAAAATGGCTGTAATAAATTTTTAAAAAGAGGGCCGCGAAGAAAACAAAGAAGAAAATCACTCAATAAGGTGGAAGGAGGCCAAATCCAACCTAAAAGAAGAAGAGAAAATCAACCAACAATCAACACAAAGTGGGATCAACCTCCGAACAAGGTGACCACTAGAAGCACTAGTCCCGAAACCGTCCAATCTAACTGGATGTACGCAAGGATGCTAGTGGGTAAAGAGAAGTAGCCACAAAATTGTGTGGCGCTTGGGATCAAAACCCAAGCTTACTTTCTCAGGTCAAAACGAACATATGACACATAGAAGTATTGAGAAGGAAGAAACTTAGATTCAAAATGAGAAAAGTAACCGGAAAGAACTTCTTTTACTTGATGGATGAGGCAAAGAAACTTATGCTTCTCGATTTTCCTAAAAGAGAATGGCTCCTTGTGGAACCTACAGAATGAATGTTAACCATAAAAAAAGCCCTTGTATATCGGACAATACCTGAAAGCATACAATCTTCAAGAGAAAAGCATAGATTATATGAAATAGTGCTAGATTGTTAGCCTTCAAAATTTATACAACCAAATGTTTAAGAATCTAGAAAGAAGGGAGCAAAGAAAGGTATCACCTCACACGGTGAATCATGACCAACATAGAGCTTCCGCTTTGACCTCCAAAGTCATCAACTTTATTAAATCTTAAGCAAAATATTACAATAGAAATTCTCCAGAGCTTCTATGCCAAAAAATCTGATCCCAATAGAGCTAAAAGAGCCTCTATTTATACAATGAGAGAGTGCTAAAACCCTAATACCACACCATCCCCCTTAATACTAAGCAATTTGATCCCCATGTCCTTGGCAATCTCGATGCCTAGTAGAAGTGCCTCGTACTCTGCCACATTATTGGTTGCCTCAAATTCTAATCTGAAAGCAAAGTTAAAAACTTTACCCTCTGGTGAAATAATGATTATCCTAGCACCTTTTCCTGCTTTAGAATAAGCTCCATCAAAGTTCATCCTCCACAATTCATTAAGTTTTTCATTTTTAATTTCTTCTTGGATAGGCTCTAAGAAAGTGGAGTTGATCTGGTACATCCCTAGTCCACTTGAGTAGTTGACATATTCATTTGATGGTTTCCCTGGGCTTTCTACACGATAAATTCGTTCTTTCTCAGTATGTAACTTAACCAATGAATCTTCTAATGCAGGTACAGTGGCGTGTGTCCAGTCCATTTGTATGGATCCCCTAAAGTGGCACTGAATTTTCTAGATAATTGCATGCCCCATTTTTCCGGCACATTTATGACAAGGATATCCATGGTAACATGGATGTCCGGATACTTGGCTAATCTTACGTGCTGCCTTTCGATCATGCCTTCAACTTTGACAGGTCTAGAGTCCATGGCACATACATTTTGGTAAGGGCGAGTGGTTCTAAGGCCAAGTTGCTGCATGACTTTCTTAGTCATGATATTGGATCCTGAGCCTAAATCTAGCATACAGTGGTGCAGGAGAAAATCACCTATCATCAATGACATGTAGAAGGGCGGGTGATCTTCTTTTCTTGGGTCCCTAGTATTCAAGATTACAGGGGGGTCTCCACAAACATTTTCCTGACTAGGAGGAAGTTGTTATACAGTGTTGGCAAAAGTTACTCTCTTGGGAACTGTAGGTTTTTCAAGTGCAACTATCTTTGAGGTAGGAAGGGGATCATTATCAATTTGAGGCTCTAGCATTTTCAACAATTTCTCCTTTTGACCAGGAATTTTATTTAACTCAAGTACGGGAACTGGGACTTTAGAATTTGCTAACCAACTACCTAAATCAAAAGTTAGAGCAACAGAATCTAACTTATCATTTATTTATGGAGGAATGTCAGAAATTGTTACCTTTGGAGCAGTTTGGGTTGATGGTCCTTCCCTCGGTCTTTTTTAATATGTTATGCCTTTGAAATTTTGAACATTGTTGCTATTTGAAGGCATTTTCCCGTAATACTCAGTTAAGTAATCAACCCTTTGATGAAACTGGTTGTCTTGATTCCAACTATCCTTATGGTTAACATAGATGTATCCTACATTGTGAATGAATTCAGACTCGCTTGCAGACGTACTAGGACCGCAACCCTCAGGATAACCATGTTCTTAAACATAACATGCATAATGGCAGCCAGATTCCTCATGGAAATCTCTACATGCCCTACAAAATGGTTTGTAAGGCTCAACCACATTAGTGGCCTCTAGCTAATGAGGAGGCCTCTGCTCATGGTTGGGATTATTTCTCTGCCATGTTTGCCTTGCAGGGAAGGTTCTAGGAGGTGGCGGAGGTTGAGTTCTTTCAACAGTGATAACCCTATTCTGAACCTCTTTAATCTACGCTAAGTGTTTCCTCTCCATGTCTTACATTTTCTCTGTCAGGTCCATGAGCTTCTTCTCATAAGCTTCGTGTGATGGCTCTTTCCCTTTAGGTTCAACAATTTTAAGGGGAACGGATGACCTAGAGTAACCCTGGATGTTTGACTCTCCTCAAGACTGCATATTCTTATCAATTTTAACGGCCAAACTCTGAGCTAGAAGTAAAGTAGTCCGCTCCTTGTCTCTAATCTAGTACTGGATCTTGCCACTTAACGCTTCAATGTAATAATCCAAAGTGGAAGCTGCAGGAGGAGCATAAGTGGCAGGGATGGAATTTGACAACTCAGTGAACCTATTATTGAACTCATCCATGGTTTCCGTTTCAAATTTCTTCATACTAGTCAAAGCTGCTACTAGATGTCTAGGTTCCTTTTTACTGCCAAACTTTTCAAGGAAAGCAGTCTTGAAGTCCGCTATGGTAGTGAAAGAATTGTTTGGCAAATTATCATACCAGTTGCCAGCTTTGCCATCCAAAGACAAAGCAAACAAGGTCATGTAAACATCTTCATGCTTGTTTGTACCCCTAACATAAGAACCATAGTGCCTGGAGAAATTTCTGATATGTTGCTCTGCAGAGACGGAGGCATCAATGCCATTAAAGGTCATAAGTTTGTCGATAGCCTTTTCGGGAATGTCATGAGGTTGACCTGCTATCTGAGTAAAGTTGAGTTGAGTAAAAAACTCACCCATTGTGTTAAGGAAACAGTTATTGTTCTGGAAATTTTCTAAGTTTTCTTGAAATAAAAAGTGGATGTCTGACACAGACTCAGATCCAAGTTCTACAAGGATCCTACGAGAAGCTAGTTTGTTCAGTCTCCTCCTATAGACTTTTTCAGGGTCAAGGATGAAACTGAGCAAACCTTCAGAGTTTCTTCTAGTCGAATACCTTGAGGTGTTAACTGACAGTGGAGTCGCCAGATGGATTCAAGTCTAATTTCGGAGAGTGATTGGACTAAAAATCTACCAAAAAGAGAAAAAAGGGAAAAAACTAAAAAGAAACAAAGGTCATCCAGGAACAAAAAGATTTGTCCCCGGCAACGGCGCCAAAAGGTGTTGTCCACCGATCGCACACCAGCAGCAGAAATCTTTTGAAAGCTGTCTCCTCACTTAGGAAAGTGGGAGAGGTGTGACCCTGGGGGCAAGCACAAAGCCAAGTACTATCACCTACTCCTAGCTCCTCCGTTTAAGCTAACTCCTAACGAAGCCAACGGGGGTAGTCCCTAACAAAGAGTTTTTATGGCTCAATGTTTAAGTTAAGTTTTTGATGTTATGATGCGGATGGGTGTTGTTTTAGGAGTGATTGTGATGAAAGATGATTAAAATTATGAATTTTAAACACAAGACAAAAGCAATCCACGTTGTTGTGTTGGATTAAAAGATGAACAGTATATCAAGACTTGTGAGATAAAGATGCATTCACAGATAAAGATTTTTATAAGCTAAAGACAAATGATCTAGATGTAACAATCACTCATAAATCAATAGACCAGTGCCTTATGGAGTCGAAGCTCTACAATGATTAAAGAGATAAAATCAAGTCCTGAAATAAAGCTTAGTGGATGTTATGCGAGTGCTCTTGGTATATTTTAAATGTTTTTTAAATGATCTTGTTTAGGGCTTCAACGAAAGGTATCACTAGATCAGCCGGGAAAATTTTCCAAGTTAATCCATTGGAGACATGACGGCCTGCCCAGTATCTCAGGCTAGTATCGCGAAGATTGACCAGCTAGCTGAAACTCTAGACAGCGGGGAGTTCCGGCGCCTTTACTAGGAATGACTTGCTCTCACTTAAGATCCGGTCGCTCCTACATGCTCCTGCGCATCCTGTAATTTTTGAGTAAGCCATCTCAGTTTCCTGCATACTCGAGTAGAAGGTGAGGGCATATCCATCCCCAATCTTACCTTGCCCACTCCTGTAACTGACTCCTCTCTAATATCTAAATCTCTCGAACAACACCCTAAATCTCTCTAAATTAGTGCGTTGGTTATGGGGTAAAATTTTATTAAGATGAGTCTTGTAAGATTAACAATCCAATGCCGTTTCTGGGTACTCCGATTTTTAGGTCGGTCAGAGCATACTCCGGCAAGGAAATAACAAGATTAATTAAATAGCGGGGAAATGTGAGTTGCAAAATTTTATTAAGTAAATTGATTAAAACCCTCCGATAGAGAGCGCTCTTGACTTTGTCTTATGACAAAAGTTCAAGAGACTTAGCTAAACTATATGCTTGATGCAAGGATATGCAGTGGGAATGCTCTCCGATAAAGAGTGCTCTTGACTTGGATTACGGCAAGTTCAAGAGACTTTAGCAATTAATTAATTAACTTGTAAAACAGTAAAAAAGACTAATCTACCCAAGAATCTCTTTCAGCTTTTTAGGCCCTAATCGAGAGAGCATGGGGGTAAGTAAAAATCGAAAGACAATGAGATTATTCTAAGCAAAAGCACATCTAATCTAAGCACATAAAAATAAGAACACCACAAACCTCCCCAAATGGGGAAGGTTGAGAGTGGGGGCTTAAAAACCCCACTCAAACAAAAAGAGAAACTTTATTGAGATTTACAATTTGCCTTGGGAATTCAACCCTTGAAAGGACTTTTTGAAATAAAGCATGAAACTTTTTTAATGGATTTTGTGTAAAAAGGAGAGTGATTTATCTTTTTGTTGAGAACTTTTTCTTCAAACTTGCAAAGAGGGAAAAAGAAGAAGATAGAAAGGAGCAAAAAGAGGGCAAAAGAGGGCTGGAACAAAAGAGGAAAAGAGGGGAAAAGGGGAGAAACAAAAGCAGGAAATTGGGTGCAAAAGATGGGAAAAATAGGGCAGCGAACTAAACAATCAATAAGTTGCAAAAAATGGAAAAAACGGGGCAGCGACTTAAGAGGAAAATGGCTGTAATAAATTTTTAAAAAGAGAGCAGCAAAGAAAACAAAGAAGAAAATCACTCAATAAGGCGGAAGGAGGCCAAATCCAACCTAGAAGAAGAAGAGAAAATCAACCAACAATCAACACAAGGTGGGATCAACCTCCGAACAAGGTGACCACTAGAAACACTAGTTCCGAAACCGTCCAGTCTAGCTGGATGTGCGCAAGGATGCTAGTGGGGAAAGAGAAGTAGCCACAAAATTATGTGGCACTTGGGATCAAATCCCAAGCTTACTTTCTCAGGTCAAAACGAACATATGACACATAGAAGTATTGAGAAGGGAGAAACTTAGATTCAAAATGAGAAAAGTAACCGAAAAGAACTTCTTTTACTTGATGGATGAGGCAAAGAAACTTATGCTTCTCGATTTTCTTGAAAGAGAATGACTCCTTGTGGAACCTGCAGAATGAATGTTAACCATAAAAAAGCCCCTGTATATCGGACGATACCTAAAAGCACACAATCTTCAAGAGAAAAGCATAGATTATATGAAATAGTGCTAGATTGTTAGCCTTCAAAATTTATACAACCAAATGCTTAAGAATCCAGAAAGAAGGGAGCAAAGAAAGGTGTCACCTCACACGGTGAATCATAACCAACATAGAGCTTCCGCTTTGACCTCCAAAGTCATCAACTTTATTAAATCTTAAGCAAAATATTACAATAGAAATTCTCCAGAGCTTCTATGCCAAAAAAATCAATCCCAATAGAGCTAAAAGAGCCTCTATTTATACAATGAGAGAGTGCTAAAACCCTAATACGACACCATGCATGGAGGGTGCAAACCTAGCCATCTAGCCATGTGAGAGAGCACAAACCAAAAATAAAGAAGGTAGGAGTGAGGGGAGGCCTCCACCTAGGCAAGGCGCCCCCACTCCAACCCTAACCACTCCATCTCCAACCCATACAAGCTCTCGATAAGCAAAAGCATGAGGTTCCAAACCTAAGACGTGAGGGGTGAGGAGAGGCACACGTGAGAGGAAACTAGGTGTGTGTGAGGTCATAAGGGAGCCTTGTGCTAGGTTTGGAGGAGCCAAAACCCTAGCCTACCATGAAACAAGGACCATACCTCATCCTCTCAACCTCAAACATACCACCAAGCCAATAAACAAGCTCCACCTCACCCAGACGTGGTCATCACTGAAGGAGGCGAATTGGTTAAGTAGATGAGAACTCAATGCTCTCCGATTGCTAACTGAAGAGGACTTGTGCCAACCTCAATCATTATTAATGCCCGGTGCCATGTCATTTATCCTTTTATTTTATTCAATTTGGTTTATTTTGGAGAGTTTTTTATTTTCTCCAAAATATTCATTTTTAATATTTAACCAATAATTTCCCTGAAACTAACTTTTTTGAGAAATTATGAGTTATGTAGCCGAATGATGATCTAAAACTTGGAGATAGCTGGCTAGATGTTCATGACTGATTTTTGGCTTACGGTTAGAGCCTTCAAACACTGAAATCGGACCCCGGATGGCTGACTTATTACAAATTGAATTTTTCCATTTAATTTATGGAAAAATTTAATTAAAAACTTAGGAAGAATTAAAAAATTAAAAAATAATTAAAATCCTAAATCCAACGCGTCCAGTAAAAAAATTTCAAAATTTTTTCTGAGGGTCCTAGTGACTTAGGACATGACCATGCTCTATTCTACTAGTGTCTAGTAGGTTCATACACTTCAGTTGGGCTCTAATAACCCCCCAAGGCCCAAAATTCAAAATCGGGCATTCCAGCTTTGGAGGAAGCGGGAGAAAACCTCGTCGATTATACTCAGCTATAGGCAAAGCATGATTGACAAGGGAAAAAAACTCATTGGAATACCTTAGTTGAAATTCTACGTCTTAGGTGACCAAACCATTCAAACCCCTACTAGCACACTTTATTACAAACCCCGTGGGGCCATGGTCATAATTATTTAAAACAAAAACTGACTATCCAAAACTGGCTAGGCACAAAGGGTAGATCATTCAATGCACTGGAACACAAACATGTATCATGTTTGTCAAATTGCGGCTCCTCAGCTGATCCAACTATGGTACAAATAGGTTGGTAACACCCCTAACGTCCCCAGGTCGTTTCCTGTTGGAAATGCAGAAACACATACCATACGACATGGAAACGTGTTTCTGTACGTACGAGCGCATTTCCTTAGAAGGAAACGCATTTCCAATATGGATGTGGTCTGAAAAGTTGCATTTTCAATATGGATGTGGTCTGAAAAGTCGTGTTTCCAAAAAGACTTTTCCTAGTTGATTAAATTTATCACCTTATTCAATAGTAATCAGTAGTATTAAATGGTAATATTAAATTCTTAAATTAAAAGTGACATTCTCTTTATCTTTAATTGTTTATCCTTTTACTTAAATCTTTAACATTACCATTAATTGTTTTAGGATGTTTGAGAGTGGTTCCAACTTCATCAGACTTCATATGCAAAAAGTAGAATTTTAGATCCCATTCAAAATTCAGCAGACTTAAGAGTTTCCAGGCTTTCAAGGCTACAAAGTTTCCATTAGTTTCTATCATGTATGAGGGTATGGAATTGACATTTAATCAAACACATCAACCCCTATATGTACCTTGATGTTGGTGGTGTTGATCATTGAACTCCTTTGTCATGACCTTAATATAAATGTACTCTTCAGTTAAGCAAGATGACTTATTAAGCATGGGAATCTTTTTCTACCTTATTTTAACATTTGGATTAGAAAGTTTCATCAAAATTGTAGGGTGTTGAGTCGTTTACTAATGTCCTTGGAGATTCAGCTTTGAGATTTGAGTTAGAAGTAAAAGCTAGAGCCTAGAGGAGGGAGGCATAGGGTGTTATTGATGAATAGGATCCCAATATAGGCAATGATTCGCCAACATGTAGGATTTATGATTTATGTTTCACATTCATTTTTTTAAATATCTTTGCTCACACAGACACACACACACACACACACACATATATCGTGTTTCCCCGTTTCCAAAATTTTGGGGGGTCCCATTTCCAATGCGTCCCCGTTTCAGAAACTCGTCCTTGTTTCCTCGTTTTTTGCAACTTAGTGGAAAAGATATCTCTGCAAACTCCTTCCCAAAGAGCATCAAAAGACTCAATAAAATCAGCTTTTTGTGTAGCTGCCATATGTTGAATTAAATCATGTATCTTCTTCCCAAACTGATGAAACACCTTCTTAACTTTGTAAAAGAGCTCATGAGGCTCTGAAATATCATAAGAGGAGTCATATAGAGCAAAAAAATTAGAGGTATAGTGTCTCCATGAGCGAATGAGTCCATAGTAGGAAAAGAGTGGGCAACTAGATCACACTAACAGTTGAGCGAACTTGGATAGTCTGGAGACTTGCATTTGAACCATAGATGGTGAGATCAGGTCCAGACATGTGGAGCAACGATCCCATGAAAGGAAATGACATGGATATCCAACCAATGAATGATATGCAAGACATAAAAGCAACATAAAAAAGTGACACAGTATTGGAAACAATGAAATTATGAGATTTTCCAACTGGATAACTTGGGGGTTGTAGGGTCTTTTGGGCATCCAATGGCTGGGAAAATGAGTTTTAGTTTGTCATAACCTGCATATCAGCCTGCATATTACCTTCAAAATTAGAATAGGAAGGATCTGAATGGAGTTCGAAAGAGCTTTTAGAAGACAAGTCAGAAACTACTGAAAAATGACTAGTATTGGGAGGAAACTTTGGTGAAATGTTTGGAGATTCTTCCAAGGAAGGGATAGAGGTTTCAGGTTCTGATATATCAAAATGTGAATCAAAAACAGAAACATCAAAAACAGAGACATGAGAAAGAGACTTGACTCTAGCACCCAAAGCATACAAGCATTTACCATCTTCTTATTCCAAGGAGAGATTTCCTTCTTCTTTTCTTGCAAAATCTGGAACATCAATATTATTTTCTTCAAGCAACTTGGTCATGATGACCATCTTCTTTCTGAAACAAGATTTCTCATAATGAGAACCTTTGCAATAACCACACTTGGGTTTCTCTCTCTTACGCTTCATCTTCTTGGCTTTCAAATCCTCATCCGTATAACTTGAGTTTTCTTCATCTGAATGCTTCTTCTCCTTCATCTTTTGCTTTCCTTTGGCTTCAGCATTTCTGAAATTCGTAGCTCCATGAGCAACAAGCATATGGTCCTTTGAAGGACTCAAAGACCCCATTTGCATAAGTTTATTTTGCTCTTTGGCGAGGGAATCTATGAATGCATCCAAAGAGGGCATCCTCCAAATTCGAACAGCAAGCTTTGTAGCATTGAATGTAGACAAAAACACTGAGTATTGAGGACCTAGTTTAGACAGAATGGAAAGTATTAGTTGCTCCTCTTTCTTCTCAATGCCACACTGTTTGAGCTGAAGCACTAGGTTCTTGAACCTTGATATAAACTCTTCCATGGTTTCGAAATTTCTTGGACTCAATGAAATCAACTCATTCTCCAATAGATGACCTCTCATCTCATCTTACTTCCCAAACAATGACTCAAGCTTGAGTCGTACTTCATTTGGTGTAGAATCATTTTCAAGGTGGAAAAGGATATCTCGGGAGACAGAGAGACAAAGCAAACCATAAGCTTCATCAAGCCTATTGAACCACTTATCTTTTTGGGCAGCAGCATTTGGCTCAGGTTCAAGCCCCATGGTGACTCTATACTATATAGAGACCCTTACTTCGAAGCTGGATGATCATGTGGGCCTTCCATTCGAAGTAGTTGAAGGGTGTAAGAATCATGGCTTGATTTTGATGCATACTGTGCAATCTTGGTGATGACAATGACCTGCACAAAACACTTAAGAAAGAATTGGAAATTGCTCTGAATCAAACTAGCTCTGATACCATGTAAAATTTGGATTGCACAACATCACAACAAAATGTTCCAAATCATGTGCAAATCCAACCTAGATCTAGATTCAATAACAAATTCACTTAGAATATTTCAAGAGACAACTGAAAAATATGAGAAGAAGAATATTGAGACAAAACTAGAGCAAAACACTCTAGAGCTTTATTTTCCATTAGGCTTATTGACCAAAACCAGTACAATATATAGACCTCCCATGGAGGGAATTCAAATAGCCCAAGCAATATGATTGGCTCACAAAATGGTAGAATTTGTTGGAAAGTGGCAACAAGGAAGGTCTTCTATCATTGCATGTGTCCTTGCATGCTAGAAGACATTAAACAGGAAGCCAAATGTATTAATGTGATTTTTCTAAGTTTAGACTTAGGAAAATACATTAATTAATCTAATTTGATTTTGACTTAATGGAGTCACTTTTATAAAGTGAAAAGTGAACATAATTTAAGTGATGGTTAATTTAATCTTGGCCATTGATCTCACCGGAGGATCTCATCCATTGACCCATAGTGAGGGTTAGGGTTTTCACTTAGCTATTGAGTTAAAAGAAGATTTGGTGGAGAGGACACAAACAGAGAGAGACACAGACAAACAGAGAAGTCAGACAAAGAATTTTGCAGAGAAGACGGAGGAACACTCACCCGGGGGATTCGCAGATTGACTAGGCAGAGCACAGGGTCGTACGAGATCATGCAGAGGGAGGCAATAAGCATCAGAGGGAGGTCATACATCAATCGTACGGATTCCGTACAGCTAACGTGGGAACCGTACGGATCCGTACTGCTGACACAGAGGACCGCACTGTTGATGCAAAAGGCCGTACAGCGGCGCAGGGGGGGCAGAGTGATTCGTTGGGCTTGCTTAGTAATTTTGCAGATGTTCTATTTTGCCAGGTTAGGTGTATTGAACCACTGGATTGTATTTGTTCTATATCTTCATAATAAAATTTCATATTTGACTGCTGCACCGGTTTTCCCATCTTGGGTTTTATTCAAGGGTTTCCATACCCAAAATACTGTTCCTATATTGATATGATTATTGTTGATGTTTCTCAGTATTTATTTTCCGATGGATTACTAGTAAAGAAACCCATGTGTGGTTATCAGTAAAAATTAAAATATATTGTTTAGCTCAAGTGTGCGTTTTAAGGAAATTTACAGGCTTAGAATGGACCAATTCACCCATTAATGACATAAGGCCAAGTGAAATTCCTAGATTGGGCCATACTGAGGTTCAATGAACATAAGGAACAAAAGTAGGTTAGGATAGTCAAATAGGTGTGAACACAACCATCAGGAGGGTGCATGAGGTGAGTAGTTGACTAAGTAGTGGCCATTAATACACAGGTTTGACCAGATCATTAAGAGGGCGCACTCCAGCTCCTTAAAACAGGGAAATGCCATAACTCCATCATAAATGCAACATAGAGGGGCGCATTGACTCCCTAAAACAAGGAAAAGAGTGGGTAAGTGGACAAATAAGGCTTCATGGATATATCACTCGTTTAAATGGTCCAAAAGTGGACAACTATGGTCCAAAAGACTAGACTAGGCACTAGGAGGCCAAATAACACTAGGTAGAACAACATCAAGGTCCATGGCATACATATGAAGGTCCATTAGTGTCGGTGCAAGGGTAACATCAGTATGTAAATGATGTAAATATGTGGAAAATATCTTTGCCTATGTAAAATTCCTAGCAAAAGCCCAAGGCCAAGACCTTGCTAGTGAATATGTAAATATGAAAGTTTGACTACTTTTGCATAAAAAATAAAAATTCCCTTTGTAGGGGATGATCCCCAATATGCATCTCTCCTCTTCCCATATCCATGAGCTCTCCCAATATGCATCTCTCCTCTTCCCATATCCATGTGCTCTCCACCGACTCGAAGCTGTGGGCACCTTATGTAGCTGGTATAGGAAAATGATAAATCCATGGGCTAAATTGCATTGGTCTAAGGCTCGAGAAAATTTATGGTTGCATAGGGCCTTATTCTGCATACTTCTAACCAAGAAAGGGCAATTTTCTGGTCTGATAACAATCTGCTACAAGTATCTCTGTTTCTAAGGAGGAAAGGCAGCAAAGGGCAGAAGTGAGAGAGCTGGTTGGAAATTATGGAATCCCACTTTAGCATGCAAAGGAATGCTCATATAGCATGTATGCTAACAAGCACTTGGCTGATTGCCTCAGCCTTGCTTCCATAAATGCTTGAACTGCATTCTCTCCCACTCCAGCAAGTCAGTTGGTGGGTTTATGAGAAGTTTTCTGATGTTTTGCAGCTTTTCCCACATTTTAGAACATTTCTGCCCGTGCCAATTCATAGCCTCAGCACATGGGTGGTAGTCACAAAGGATTTCCTACGCCTGGGAAGAAATCCATTCCCCAGCAGCTACTCGGTGCACTGCAGATGTTGTTTAGATAAGTGCTGAATCCATTTTGTTAACTTTCATTTTCTGCTGTGTTTAATTATTAATTCATGTCAAAAATTGATTGTTTGGGACATCTGCAATATGTTTGTCAAAATGCCAAAGATTCTATAATATGCATGTTACTTGAAATATGCACTAAAAGTTGGCAAATAGAATGGCTCAACTGGCTTGTTCCTGTTGTAAAAGGAACATACAGAATTCTTCTGCTGTTTAATGTTATTACAGGCATTATAAGTTGAATTTTCAGTATTAAATATTCATAGTTCGATTGTATCTCTCATAGCTGGGTTATGTGGAATCCCATTTTTTATTTTGAGTATACGCTATCTTATAGATCATAATCATTGGTAGTTCAGGGGCAAATAACTGAGTCAAAAGCACCTCATTCCCTTGATGGAGTCAGAGAGGGGATCGGATGCAGAACAGTCTCCCTTCGCAAGCAATGAATTAGTTGATAGTGTCATGACAAGCAATAAACTAATTTCTTTGTCTTTGATGTTCTTTTCAGTTATCATCGATAGCCAGCTGTTATCGTGATATCACCACATCTTCTTCTTCTGTTTATTTAAAATTGCTTCTTTCTTATTTACTTCAGAGATGCTTTAAACACTCCCACACTTTATTCTACCTGATGTAATTTCCAATCTTATTATTTGATGCATTTTGGTCACCTTAACATATAACAATACTTATTTCTTATAAGTTTTTTTTCAAAAGTCCACCCTAACAATATGTATTTCTTATAAGTTTTTTTTCAAAAGTTCACCCTAACAATACTTATTTCTTATAAGTTATATGTTAGCATTCGGTTACTATAAAATAGCTTGCAGTGTAAATGTGGTACAATGAAACAAACAACATAGCCATGACATTTAAAATTCATTAGCATTCATTTTCTGGTCACTATAATTCGGTAACTTGGCCCCAATAGCACCTTTTGCAGTGACGTTAACAGCTAAATACTAGTGTGATGTCTTTGGTCCTAAAGAGGAGTTTTTATCTTCACTATTTGTAAGATAGCACATATTTAGACAAGTCTGTCAAAATTTACCAAGAGCTTCCTGCAGCATTAGATATGATGTCGTATAGAATGCGGGTGTTAATTCCAACTCGTGCCCCAAGTACCATAGCTTCAGCAGCGGCAGCTAAATGCACACCTGCCAATAGTTGATTCACCATCTTTACTTTACTGCACCACAGAGACAACAATTTAGAACCCCTGGAAAGACCATAGCAAAAGAAAAAACATAATTTTAACCAAACTACTTTACCTTTCACACAGCTCTTATACTGGACAATGCTAGTTTACTGTCCATGACATTTTACAATGGCAAACTGGGGCTCCTTTCAAACAGTACAATTAATTACATATTTTGTGAAAATAAACCAAGGCGGAAAGCACTGACTACTCCACATGTGGAAGGTATCGATAGCTTAAACTTTGTACAGCAGTACAGATGGGCACTCCACAGGCACAGCTGCTCAAGATGACCCAATGAGGTCTCTAGGCACCCAGTTTGGTGTGTTACGAGGAGCAAAATGCCGATTTAAAGGTTTATTTCTAGTTTCCAAAAGATCACAACTTGAATATAGATGTATTGAAGAAATCCATCAGGTTTACTTAGGTAGAAAAGCAAAAAGCAAGTTTGTGAATTAGTCAGGCAATATTGATAGATTATTCTCCTTTAATTAGTGGAATCCAACCAAGATGTTCTACTCTGATGCAAGCAATGTAGATATTGATGTAGTCTTAATGTAGGGAAATCAGTTGTTGATTATGATAGCTTCAAGATGAATTACATTACCAAGAGTTATTTGCAACCTTTTTTTTCGAAAATTACATCTAATTCTTTGCCATCCATCAAAAGATAGCTTCTTGTAGACAACTGCATCCACACCACCAAGAGTGACAAAAAGATTGGACTGTACTGACTTCATCAGAAAACACATATTTGTTGTTAAAGTTAATGCAGCTGCGAGACCCATTCTCAGGAAAGATGGCACCCTAGTCAGTTAACTAGGCAAAGCAGGTCCCTAGTAGGTACCCTAGGGCCCCCAACAGTCTCCTAGGGTTCTTGGTCTAGGACCAAGCAGGTTGATGCCATGGCAAAGTCCTTAGCATCTCTATCTAGGGCCCCTATATGTCTCTAGGGTATTTTGGTTTGGGACCAGACAGTTTCTTGGTCACGAGGACCAAGCGGATCCTGCAGGTTGAGACAAAGACTACCTGGTCTGGGACTAGGTAGATTCTTGGTATGGGACCAAGCAATTCCTGTAGGTACATACCTAGTCAGTTAACCAGGTGGAACTTGGTCACTTGACAGAGTTGAAGATGTGTGATGTCCTCTTCTCCTAACTGGACAATCTAGGTTATTTCTCAAGGAACTGACCACCCCTTGATGATGTCACTAGCACTTGACCTTTAGGAGCAGTTAGGAGGACCAAACGATCACATCATCTAGTTTGGACCTTCCTTATATGGTGATGATAAAAACTCACAGTTATTGTACGGAACACATGTGGACAATATACCTTGGGAGAGAAAGATAGAAGTTGGGTTGTTTCCCCACCTTGATGTTACACCTTGGTCTTGTGGGTAAAAAGGTTGTTTCCCCACCTTGATGGTACACCTTGGTCTTGTGGGCGAAAGGGTTGTCTTCCCACCTTGTTGTGACCCCTCTTGTTGGCTTATGATCTTGTGTTGACCCCTTGATTGGTCCTTATGCTAGCGCCCCCTCCTAGTGTGGTACCTTGACCCTTTCGTTATGATGACTCACCTTATTGTTATGACGTCTTGACCTTGGTACCCTATCCTAATTCAACTATACTTTCTTTTATGTTATGTTTGGTAACTCTCCTAAAAGATAGGGCTAGAAGGATGATCCTTCTAGAAGACCTTTCAAGTCTATAAATTAAAGTCTTAAACTTCATTTTGTGTGTTTCTTAACAAGAGAAGATTGAAAATCTAACTTAAAGATTGTTCTAGGGTTTTGTTCCTGCTCTTTGGCTTGACGTCTAGGGTTTTGTTGTTGATCTTGTTGGGCCACCACCATATCTAAGCCCTGTTAGGACTGCCACCTTCTTATCTAAGCTGCTACTACTGTTTATGACCAGGTTGTGACCTGTGTGAGTCTGTTAGGTGAGTCGTGAGGGTTGCTAAGGGTAAAGCATAGTTTAAAAAATCGGTCGAACCAGAATCGGAACCGTCTGATTCACCGGTTCGTTACCAAACCGGCTGATAAATCGGTTCAGTACCAAACCGGCCGGTTCAGACACTTAACCGGTCGGTTCGGTACCGAACCGGTTTGCTCGATCGATTCACGACCCAAACCGGTCGGTTTGTTGGGTGGGACCTATGCAGGTTGCCACTGTACCAACTGCAAATGGATACTGCAACCATTCTTCTCCAAGAAATAGTTTGTGTTTAGCTGGTGTAGAACATGCGGATATGTTTGTTGAGTATGGCCCTTTGGACCATTCTTCCTCCAGTTCTCTGCATAAGGGGGAGCCTCCAAAAAGATTCACTGCTGAAGAAAGCATTTCACAAGAGGCATTTTCTTCATCCCCCCTTACTATAACACCAAGGCATTCTTCTGTAACATCATATGCAAGCCAAAGCATTCCAACTGCCAAGAAAATTGAAGCACACTCAAGCTGTCATAAGGAGGAGGATTTTATTCTTACTTTTTCACCATAAACTACAGAAATCTCTTCAACCAAAAACCCCATTTGTAATGTGGAAGAGGCCAAAGATGTTGCACCTGCTTTGCCAAAAATTCTTCCCGAAGGTCCACATTATCAACGAGATGAATGTGTGAAAAGCTAAGAAACCGGACACGTCCATTTAGGGCCACGTGTCGGACATGGACACGTTGACAAATCGTGTCCGACACAACTGTCAATCATGTCCCGTGTTCGGACACGCGAGTCCAGGAATTGTCCCATCATGTCCCGAAAACAGGACACGATTTGACGGCCGAGCCCATAAAAACGCGTTTTTTCACTTTTTTTTCATTTCTAATTTGTGGGAGAGCTCTAAGAGTGTTTTTTTTGCAGGTGAAGAGGATTTGAAGGCTTTGGAAGGGTTTTTTTTGCAAGTGAAGGTGGATTTGGTTGGGTGGATTGCAAGCTCAACCAACAAGCAAGAAGAACGATGTCTCATTCAGCTAGGGGAGGAGCTAAAGGGCAAAGGAAAGGGAGAAATGCCCCATATAATGTCTCCCCTCCTATTCCTCCAAACACAAGCTCTTCTACTCCTCTTGCTAGTGCTCCATCTACTACTAGTGGAGCTCATGCTCCATTGAACCCTGTTTTAGCAAGACAGCAAGCCCAAGAGAAGAAATACCCTTTGTGGAGGTATGTGACTAGGAAAGAAGGGCCAGGGGCAAAGCTAGGTGGGGGAGGCATTGTGTCTTGGACTTGCAATTTTTGCAAGAATGACTTCAAGAACACATACTACCGAGTTAAGAGCCATTTGTTGGCCCTTCCTAATTGTGGGATTTATTCATGTAAAGGTGTGAGTGTTATCCAAAGGAAAGAAATGGGAAAGGAGAATCAAGAAGGCGCAGGGAATGTAGCAGCAACATCAAGCAAGAAAAAGGATGAGGATCCTCTTCCATTCTTAAGGAAACCCTCTACACTTCGGCCTCCATTTCCACCTAGCAGAGGTGATCCACATCTAGCAAAAAAGAGGCCAAGTGGTCTAATGGACAAGATTTTCCAACAAGAGGCACGAAAAGAGGTAGACCTCACCATTGCATTCTTTTTCTACCTCAACTTCATCTCATTCAATGTTGCACGATCACCATTGTTTTTTGAGATGTGTCGAAGTCTCAATGAGCGAGCTCCATCTGGTTATGTGCCTCTTGATTCAGAGAAGCTTAGAACCACATTGTTGGTTAAGGCAAAGAAGGAGGTGGACAAAATTCTTGAGCCAATCAGAGCAACATGGCCCTCATCTAGAGTGAGTATTGTTTCCGATGGATGGACGGATCCAGCACGCCATCCACTCATCAATTTCATGGTATCTTCCCAAAATGGACCGGTGTTCTTGAAAGCAGTGGATGTTCTTGGGAAATACAAGGATGCACATTTTATGGGTGAGTTATTCATCAAAACCATTGAAGAAGTAGGTGTTGATTCTTGTGTACAAATCATCACAGACAATGCACCTGTTTGCAAGGCCGCTGGCATGATTGTGGAAACTAAATATCCACAGGTATTTTCATTTATGACACCTTTCATTGTTAATGATTTGAGTTGTTAACTTGTTAGTGTTGTAGAGTCATTTATACTTGTCTTTTTTGCTTTTATAGGTTTTCTGGACACCTTGCATTGTCCATTCCTTGAACTTAGCACTCAAATCCATTTCTTCAGATGTGACATGGATTGGCAACATTATTGAGGATGCACGCCATATCCAAAACTTTGTACAAAACCATACAAATGCCCTCACCATCTACAAAGAGTACACACATCTTTCATTGCTGAAAATTGCAGATACTCGGTTTGCTTCCTCATTCATCATGCTCAAGAGGTTGAGGGAGGTCAAAACCGCTCTTGGGTCCATGGTGATTTCAGAGTATTGGTCTTTCTGGAGAAAGACAGATCAAAGTGCTTCAAAAAAGGTAAAGGACACAGTATTGGATGATGTTTGGTGGGAGAGGGTGGATCTTACCATTAAGATCATGGAGCCACTCATTTCTTTGTTGCACTTTGTAGACACGGACCAACCCATCCTAGCGGATGTTTACGAGGGGTGGGATTCCATGATTAAGTCCATGAGGACCATTGTTATGGAGAATGAGTATCCTGAGTATGAGACATCAACAAAGAACCTATGGTCCACCATTCAGGATATTCTTATCTCCAAGTGGGATAAGAATTGTACACCTTTGCATTGATTGGCCCACTCCTTGAACCCCAAGTTCTACAGTCAGGAATGGCTCACTGGTGGGACCTCACATAGAGTCCCTCCTCACATGGATGGAGAGATTTCACAGGGGAGGAAGATAGCATTTAGGTGGCTATTTCAGGATAGAGACTTACTTAATGAGATGGAGGCGGGCTTTGTAGAGTTTTCCTGTGCTACTGGGAGATTTGGAGGCTATGATATGGTTCGAAATAGGGGAGTTTAGAAGCCCTATAATTGGTGGGAAACTCATGGGGCAACATGCCCTATTCCACAGAAGCTAGCCTTGAGGATCATCTCTCAAGTTACATCATCCTCTAGTTGTGAGAGGAATTGGAGCACATATGGCAACTTGTACAGTTTGAAGAAGAGCAAGCTTGAGCAGTCCAAAGCAGAGACGATGGTGTATGTGCACACCAACCTTCGTCGTATTTACAAGAAGAGGGAGGAGTGGGTGAAGGGAAAGACAAAGATGTGGGATGTCTTTCCTAATGATATGGGTTTGGACAGCAAGACTAAGTTGGCATTAGCCAACCTGGATCTTAATGATCCAATGCTAGAGCCGGTGACATTTAATGATAGTGATCCTTTGGAGGGGTCATCCTCCACACCAGCAGATATTGATCCTATCATGGTTGAGGAGGAGGAGGAGAGCAGTGATGAGTTTGTTGATTCAGGCATGGAGGATGAGGACTATTGATAGATGAGACTCTTCATTCTTCTATTTTGATCTACACCTTTTTGTATTTACTATTGCCAGTGGCATTCCGACATCTATGTAATACTGATACATTACATGATTATACAGTATACTGTATACATTTTGATTTTCATGACTTAATGAGAAATATGGTTTTGAGTCATGAGTATGGACATCTTGATCTATGACTATGATATCTATGTGTCTCATAATATGATTGTGATTACTGATTTGATTTGTAAATGTGTAATACTAATGTTAAATGTGCATTGATTTTGATTTATATTGAATATTTGTAAAAAAATGGATCTATATGTCTATAATTTTAAATTTTTAATATATATAATTTTTTTTTAAATATATATCTATAACATGTCCTACGAGTCCTGATTTCGAGGGTCAACGTGTCCATGTCAGACACTCGAATCCATGTGTCTCGTGTCCCCGTGTCAGGTGACTTAGGTGAAAAGTAATTTTTTTGCTGGGTTTCTAGCCATATCAAGTGTCCTAGGTGAATATTCTGAATTTGGAAATAACATAAAACAGTTTCCTGTTGAAGTGAGTCCAGATCTTGAACTAGAACCACAAGATCAAGTGAAAACAGTTGCTAAGGAAGACACTCCTCATGATCCAGAAATCAAATTGGAAGAAGATTTTCATACTGATAGAGGCAACATAAAAGTTGGGCCCTCTGAAATGGTCGGTTGTTCAAAAGGTTCACTTCTATGCCAGCCATTCCTCAAAAAATCTAGTGAACCTATTTCAGCAGAGGACGATGTAAGTATTGATCTCCAAACTTCTAGCTCTAGTTCTAGCAATAGTGGAGCTGGTGCTGAGTTTGATGATTGGAAAACCTAAGGAAATGTTGGGAGGCCACTAGCTGCATAGTGACGTCTGATGGTTAGGCAATGAGAAGGGTAGGAGCCTCCTTAACTTCTTGATACATTGTCCCAAGGGTACAATGTTTAATAGATCCACTGATACATCAACGCATGTTGAATATGCAACATCATTGTGTGAATTGTTGGATGGGTCTATCCAAGAGATAGGTCTTCAACTTTTTGTGCAATTAGTAATAGATAATGCAACTAATTATGTTTCCGCCAACAAGTTGAATGAAGTGTCAGTCCTCAATGATCTAGACTCCAAATGTTGCCCATTGCATCAATTTGATTCTTGAGGATGTGGGTAAAATCTCCTTTACAACAAGGTAATTGATCAAGCCATGAGCATCAAAAAAGACATATAACCCTGCATTTGCTCTTAGCCTCACGAGGAAATTCACAAGAAATAGAGAGTTGTGTCCTATAATCACACATTTTCCCAGCAGTTTCATTTATCTTCATTTTCTGCACAGTCAATTTGAGGTGAAGCATATGTTTGTTTCTGATTAGCAGTGTGATTTTGCATTAAGCACAGGATAGGATGGGAGAGCCATTGCTAAACTAGTGACATTGATTCCTTCTAGGAAGGAGCAAAGAAAATGTGCACGATTAGCGAACCTTTGGTGAAGGTTCTTCACTTGGTTGATGGAGATAAGACCACAATGGCCTATTTTTATGAGGCCATGGATAGAGTCAAAGAAACCATCCATTCTTATAATTAGGGAAAGGGTATTGTTAGTTATTTGGCTCTGGAGGCACTCCGCATGTTTTTGTCTTGTATGCGGAAGTCACCATGCACTAGCTAGGCTACTTGACTTTGTAATGGTATTTTATAAAGTTGTGTTAAAGTGACTCTTATGTAATGTGACTTTTATAAAGTATTCCCTTGTTTTAATTTTATAAAGTGACTTTATGAGATAAAGTGCACTTATTTCATAAAGTAAATGGTGACTTTATTAAAATTAAATGAAACCAATTTTGGAAGGAAAGTTTTGTAACCATTGATCATGTATAGGCAAGATTAAATCTTGGCCTTTGGATTTAGGGATTGGGGAAGGTGAAAAGTCACTTTCAAGTTATAAGAGAGAGCCTAGAGTAGTGTGCAAGACACGGAAAGCATTTGGCTAGGTTAATTTTTTTTAAAAGAGGGAGCAGATTTCTCAAGTGGGCACAAATCCCAATGAGAGAGGCACGCTTCCCAAGAAGCATTTATTGTTGTACCGTACTGTATGGATTGCTAGGCCATACTATACGAAATTACTTTGGCATGCATTTCGAGGTGCTAGTTTTACTGCACACAAATCAAGGAGGCCCGTACTATACGGATTGTACTGTACAGACTGCTAGGCCGTACTGTACGGATTGTTGAGCTGTAGTTTTCTGTTGGCGCAAATTTCGAGGTGGTCTTACTGCACACAAAACAAGGTGTTGGTACAGTTCTTTCCTGCTGATTAAATGCTGCTGTAAATTAATATTTTTGCCTGAAAAATGCTGAAATAAAATTCTCTTGGACTGGTTTTTCCCAGAGGGGGTTTTTCCAAGGTCATATTGACCAAAATTTCTGTTGTTTAATGGGTTTATCAGTCTGTTGTTATATGTCATTTTTCCGCTGCAACAGACTTATAGTTTTTTCAGTGTTTCAGCTTCATAGTTGTTGGGTTTAATGCATGTGATGTATTTTTACTTAATGACAATTTAAAGTCTGAAATCTGGGTTAAGCTAAGTGTTTGACAAAGGTCTGATTTTTTGTCAAATGTCTACAGGTACCCTTGGAGATGAAAAATATATAATGATTTGGGATTTGATTGATAAACAATGGACCGAGATGCTCCATCATTCCATTCATGTAAGCAACACATGTCCCCAACCCCACCTATGCTTAACCCATGTAATTTTGTTTTCAATGGCAAGGTTATGGATGGGTTCCTTATGTACCTTCAGAGGTTGGTGCTTGATTGCAAAGCTTGAAGGAACCATTAATCAGAAGATGAAGATCTACAGGAATGCCAGCAAACTATTTGGCTTTGACACTACTGTCCAAGAAATGAAGATTCAAGATTTTAATGCCAAGTAAGGCACTAGAATGAAATGAATTTAGTATTTTATTTTTTATTTTTGTTGTAGATATTTGGTGGAGAAATTATTGTACAAAAGCACCAATTTTACATAAATTTTGCATTCAGGTGTTGAGCCAAACTTATAGCGCTTCAAGTTTCTATCACAATTGGAGTGTATTTTGAAAAAATACACACAAAAAAGTACAACAAGTTAGAACTAAGCAAAACAGTTGTTATAATTTATGACCCTCTTAATGATCCTCAAGACTTGTTAAGAGGGTCATAAATTAGGACCTTCTACAGGTTAAAGTACCAATGCCTTATTTATATGGTTTATGTCCACTCCAATCTCAGATGCCTTACGTGGACACCATTTCCTTGGAACATTAACATAATGTCTCAGTGGAGGGTGAAATATGAGATGCCTAGTATGGAGGAGGCAGCTAAGTAGTTAGAGGAGCAGCAGCAACAGGTGCAGGAGGCAAGGGAAGACGCGCCCCATAGCTGTTATTGAAGGAGGAACAATTTGACACTGAGGAGGGTGATGTGGCAGCCTCAACACCACCTTCTACACAGTTTGATACATATACACCCACCAATGGCCATCAGAGCAATGATGCAAGACCTTCTAATGGCAAACAAGCCATTACCTTTTCCCAGAAAGGGGAAGAGGGGATCAATTGCTAGCTGCTAGATTTGTCATTGTATATGACTCACCATGTTGAACTTGAGATACATTTAATATATTTTATGTTATTTCATATTGGCTGTCTAGTTCTGAGGCCTTGATTGGATAGCTATCAAGATGCAATGTCAACTTTGATGGATCATTTATGATTTGGTATCCAATATATATATATATATATATATATATATATATATATATATATATATATATTGATTTTGTCCAATATTTATGCACAAATGTACTTATTTGATGTTGCTGCTGGTTTCTATTTCAAAAAAATTGAAAAAATTAATTTATGTCGTATTTTTTAATGATTGACACAACTTGCTGATTTTTCCGATGTTTTCCAATGTCCCAATGTCCTGGCACTTGGTGATTTTTTGCCGATGCCAATTTTTTCAACAATGATATAAACTGTTGCTTGGGGCCGAGCTAGGGAACAGTCCGTAAAAAATTATGGGGTTTTTTAGTTAGGTTTATATTTTACAAGTCCTTTCAACGTCAACACATCTATTCCAGTTTCAGTTTTGAAAAATGAATTAAAAAATCAAGGTATCAGTACTCATCAGAACAGTAATATGAAGTTTTTGACTAGCTAAGCACTTAAAATGCCAGAAGCAAGATCGGATGCTTTACACACCTTCCAGCACCTATTCCACCCTCAACAATAAAAAGCTTCTCACTCATTGCTGTTCAGAAAATATGAATAAACCAATCAGATTGGAATCAATGTAAAAAATAAACAAAGTTTAATTTCAGGCAAGTTTGAAATCTAAATACATAATGTCAGTTATTACTCTGCGTATACAATAAAACAGGCTTGCAACTTACCAGAGAGCACAGGCCTTGCCTTTTCTAAAGCTTTAGATGTTCCGGAGGACATTATCTGAATCATTTAAAATAAATGATGCAACTCATAAAAAAGTATACTCCATAAAATGACATTAGATATTAGTCAAGTCCATTCCACGAGTAATAAGCACTTAACAAAGTATAAAAAACAATGAAAAATTGCCAATTACATATTCACTCAAAGACATAACCGAGTTATGCATTTAGGAGATGCCAAAAGGGAATGAATAAATTGTGTGATGTATCATACCGTCAGTCCTCCACTTGCAGCTCGAGCAAACCCTCCAGAAACTGGTGCATCTACAAGTAGAATATTCTTCTCCCCTGTACATTGCCAAAAGGGATGTTGAGCATAGATTTTCCCATGGTTGCAAATTTAGATAAGATCATTTTATCAACGTCCAACAAATGACAAGAAAAGTAGGTCAATGGGACTGCCGAGTATAATAGAGGTTGATACATAGTGGGAGCATGGAATACAACTCCTAGAGAAGCATTGAGATAAGACAATTTTATAAATGACCAGCGAATGACCACAAAAGTAGGTCAATGGGACTGTGCGGTACCATGATAACAATGCAATGTGGGAGCCCAAAAGTAGCTCCTATAAAAGGCTAAAAGTAAAACTCAAACCTAACTCTAACTCCATAAATGGAGAGCTATTCTAGGAAAAAAATATATAAAGAGAGATATGAAGAGAGCTGATCCAATAATGGATCCTAGACGAATTATGTTGTGCATTCAATTATAACAATTGAACTAGTACGAAAACACATAAAACAATAGTTATGATCTTAGTCACCATGTTCATTGAATTTTAAGGAAAAATTTTCAAATTAGGAAAAATACCATGACAAATGACCTACTTTTGTGGTCATTTCTTGGGCATTAATAATATTATCTTATCATCAAATTAAGATTATGCAAATACCATGAGTCCATGATCCAACAAATAAATACCATTATAAATGACCTATTTTTGTCATCCTTTGTTGGACAATAATATTATAATAACATTATCTATGTTATCAGCGAACAAAAGTGATTAAATTCGAATTTGTTCATACAATTTCAATAAATTTTATGTTATAAAGTGAAAATAAATACCCAAAACAAACTAAAAACTTGAAAAATAATGTTAAAATAATAAATTTTAATTTTATCTTTAAATTTATACAGTATAGTTCATAAACATAATTTTAATTTTGAAAAGCTTTACTTATGTTTTTTCTAAATCATAATCACAAATTTTATCATGTCCTTTTGCACCAGCAATCTTTTTTAATTCCATTGTCACTGAATTTGGTCACAAACATGAATCAGTTAGGTTATGAGAGCACGTAAAATGGCATTCTAATTAGTGTAACAAAAACAATTGCATGTCAATTAGGGTGAATTCAATAGCATGTCAATAAGAGATATATTGTCAAATACCCATGACGATATCCTATTTTGGAAAAAAGGACAACTCTATAATCTTAGATGTTACTTGTACATTGTATAGTGGTTGGAAAGAACCAGTGTTACAAATATCGTGTCGGCGAATATATCGCCAAGGGTCCAAAAAGAAATTATCGGATTTATCGGCATAAATGTCGGCAAACATCGGCAATATATCGGCAAAATAAAAAATACAAAAATATTAAAAATACAAAAAAAGAAAAAAATCACAGTATATTTGAAAAAATCGGCAAATATCGCCAAAAATCAACAAATATCGTGATAAAATCGGCAATTATCGCGAGAAAATCAAGAAAAATCGCCAAAAAAAATCGGGAAAATATTGAGGCGATATATTGCCGATATATCGCCAGTGAGTTAACATCGTAATATATCGCGATGTTGCCGATATATCGGCGATATTTGTAACACTGGAAAGAACTACCAACCAACAAATAATGACCCCATCCAAATCGAATTAAAAGGTTTGAGGTACATGTTTTCCGATGAAAAAGGATAAGGTACCCTTTTATGGTCTAATTAAATCAACTAAAAAAGGATTGAGAATGCTTCTAGAGGAATCATCCGAGATCCTTAATCTTGAAAACCTACGACCATCACTTGAAGTTGGGACACCATTTGTGGCTTTTATCCAGAGGGGCATTAGACCACCCAGCTCGACTTAACATACATGATGGTTCTATCACTTTTGTGGCCATCCTTGCAAGGAAAAACTAGCCACCTTCATGAGATTTGAACCCTAGTGGGGGCTAAGACAATACCCCACTTTTACTAACCCGATTAACCTCTTAAACCAATTAGGTTTGTCGAGCATTTGTTAAGTCCCTTTGATGATAGAGGGAAACCACCTCCAGGGGCTCAAACACCTTCCCTCACACACAAGGGGCTCTCCACCTATCAGGGCTTGAACCTAGGTTGTTTGCATGGATACACCCCATTCCAACGACTAAGAAAAAGTTAAAAATATCCATACAAAAAAGAAATATTTAGAAAAAAATGGGCTTATTAACTAAGTCTTTATGTACTTTTTCTAATAAACCATCCATGTACACAAAGTGAGGGTTGTTGCTTCAAACCATCATCTACCTAACATCCCAACCACTACCATCTTAGTAAATGAGACATGCAAAGGATGGTCATTGTTGTGAATATCACTATGGGACCTAGGTATGATGTCCCCTAGTTGAGTTTATAGTGAGATGAACCTCCTTGGTTGAGGTTTTTCTCTTATCGAGCATGTTGATTCCAATCACTTCATCCCATAGGTGGACATGATATGTCAACGTTGTCATTAACATGACATTAAGACATAAGAGCACTTCATTTCCAAATGTTCATACATTATGAGATTTGAGGGGGATTTCAATGTTTATATCAAGTTTCAAGAGGGTCACTTGCTACCTTCTTTTGTTATTAAGACCAAATATGGTTGTCTATCTGCCTTCAAGAAGCAGTTACTCTCAAAAGTAAAGCACAATAGGACTTATCCAGTCCAAATGTCACTAGCTTCATCACTTCTTTATTCCAACTTATCTCGACAAATGGAACCATCAAACACCTTCCTTATACTCTAGCAATGAATACAAGCGGTATTGGTTTGGTGAAACAATGCTACCTCTCTCGCTTTGCCATGAAACATCCCACTTCCATGAGATCACCATGACATACCTATTCCAACCAACACCAACACAAAACCATCTCCCAATCTAGATCAAGAAGTCAAGTGCCCATAACAAAATTTCTCCCTTCAGCCTAAGATGTTAGGAGAGCTCCTATAGGTGGGAACCAAGGTTCCCCCCAGGATTATATAGCTTGGTCAAAACTGCCTTGACCATTCATAGGCAATATTCTTAGAATCTGCATTGGCACCTTCATGGTGATTGATGACGATGATAGCTTGTCTTCTACTCCTACTTCTACTTTTGGTGTAGAGCGGTGGTTCTTCTCTTACATTAAAATGTACCTATCTTTATTTCCTTTTTATGGTTCACATTTTGGGTTATCCCTTTGTACTTTGCATCTTTATTTTTATTTCTCGTTACACTTGGGAGTTTCTTTTGGCACTCCCATATCGCTATTATGACTTCTTGTACTTTTTAGTTCCATCAACCTATTTTGGTCACTTCTAGACATTAATAAAATTCGCTTCTTTCTTCCTTCGCACATTCAAATGGTAATAAAAAAATATCTTTCGTTCTTTCTCTTGTTCATGGTTGTGTCTTGTTACAACTTTATCTCAACCCTAAGTGACAAAGTCCTAAATCACAAGGTGAAAGACAAGTTGAACTAAGGGGCCATTATCACCTCACCACCCTCTTCTACTCTTTAGTGGTAGTGTTCCTCTAGCACAAGAGAGGCTCCCTAATATTAGGATTGCTAAAGGTTTAGAGTGAAGGTCCAAGGAGAAAAACGTTCTTTAGCCAATCAAGGCTACAAAGATATGAAATTAAAGGATGGGTAATGGTCGGATCAAGACTAGTGTCATAAATGGAAGACTACACTAGATGTACATGCAATGAGAGAGGGACATACAACCACATACATGGTATGTAGTCCAACCTCCCTACTAAAAATTCAATAGGGCTTAATCAAGTGGTTATAGTAACACATCTACAACAAGGATTCATTATCAACGAAAGTAAACTCGTTACATAGTCCTAGCATTTTCTATCTTCCAAGCTAACACAAGCAAAGTATGTAAATCTAGATGACATGAAGTGTAAGAAGGAAGAAATTTCCGTACTTAACAAATTCAATTAAGGAAGAATTTTACCCATATAAAATTACTCCATGCATGAATCCATTACAATAAGACAAAATTTAGCATCAAGGCACCAAATGTTATAATGGTTATAGTACACACTCTACAACAAGGATTCATTATCAACAAAAGCAAACCCATCACATAGTCCTAGCATTTTCTATATTCTAAGCGAAGTATGTAAATCTATATGACATGAAGTGTAAGAAGGAAGAACTTTCCCTACTTAACAAATTCAATTAAGGAATTTTACCCATATAAAATTACTCCAAGCATGAATTCATCACAACGAAATCTCTCAAGACAAAATTTAGCATCAAGGCACCAATAGTATTAGCTCTAATAGTCTCCTCTAGCACCAAAAATTTATTTACAAAGAGTATCTTTCCAAACCACTCTCACTTGCAAATGGAGAGATCAAACCCTTATATTAGTTCAGCTCTATCTCAACAATAAAAAAGCTATTATTTCAATTTGTTTTCTTAGATACACCACATGCTCAACAACCTTTCTAACGAATAGAACAAGGTGGTTAAAATCCACTTTTCCTCTAAAGAAATCAAATAAAATAATGCCAACTCCTAATGAACTCTCATGACAAGTCAAACAATAATATAAATACCATGTGGTTAATCAAGCATCTCCTCAAGGGGGTTTGAGCAAGCCAACAAAACTCCAACGACTTCATGTGGACCTCAAAAGTATGAGTAAATGGTAGTCCGCAATTGTACCTTCAAATCTCTTTAATAAAATAATGTGCAGTTCCACCCCATAAATGATGGCACAACCTCATATATACCAGCTCTACATCTCAAGGCATGAATCTGTATGAATATGTGTTTCTATAATCAAATAGTACCATAAGCCAGGGGGGTGGCCCATCCACACACCCAATGATCACATGTGATGTCATGAAAGCATCGTACGTGCAATGCAAGAATGGAATGGCCTATCATGAATCATCCCTTGGTCAAATGAGAGACTAGCTCAATCATGTCAACCGATTCAGGAACCGACCAAGGAATTTTAATAGAGGGTTTACTCATAACTATGAATTACAGAAGACCATAGGCAAGTTGACCATTCCTAATTTTGACGGATCTCGCGGTTGTTCAACGAGAATATGGGTCCAGAAGTTGGATACTTATTTCCAACTAAACCCTATGACAGAGACAAATGCCATTAAATTGGCTACTTTACATTTGGAAAGCGAGGTTCATGAGCGGTGGTACCATGGGTTAGTGACACTGGGTTACAACACCATCACTTCATATAGTGATTTCACACAGAAACTCATGGAGCAGTTTGATAAGAGGGACCCTGAGATACATTTCAGAGAGCTAGCTCAGCTCAAGTAGACTAGCAATGTTGAGGCCTTCATATCAGAGTTTTAGAGAGTGGCAGTTATGGTGACGAATGTATCCGAGAGCAGATTGGTTATGTTATTTACAGAAGCTTTGACTGAGCCTTTACATGGGTGGGTGAAAGCCTACAAACCATCCACTTTACAGGATGCCATCAGTAGAACCCAAGACTTACAAGATTTGGATCCCAAGAACAGATTTCTGGTTAAGACAAATTTCTCAATTAAAGATAGAAATAAGAAACACTTCCAACAAGAATGGTCGAAGAAAAATTGGATGGATAATGACACTAGGAAGGAAATCAGAATAAAGAAATTATGCTTCACTTGTCAGGAACCATGGATTCCATGTCACAAGTGCGTAGGGAAAGCTAAAGCACACTATATAGAAGCCTATTCAGATAGTGAAGAAGATGAGGATGAGCCTGAACAGGGAGCAACCGAGGAGCTTAGAGCAGCAGAGGAGTCACTTTAGGGAGAGTCTAAGTGCAGAGTTATTGCTACATTATCAGGAGTACCCAGATTTCATACTCTTCGAGTCAATGGAGTAGTACAGGGCCACAAGGTAGGTGTGTTGATTGACGGTGGGGCAACCCACAACTTTATAGATGCAACATGGGTGGGTAGGCGAGGTATTCAAACAGAGGAATTCGAAGGGTTCATAGTGGCAGTAGCAGGCAATAAAAGCATGGAATGCAACCATTAGATTCCGAAACTTAATGTCACACGAGGAAACTATAACATGACAAACTCCTTTTATGTGGTGAATGTAGCAGATACAAATGTAGTATTAGGGGTTCAATGGCTTTATTCTATAGGGAAGTATACTACGGATTATAGGACCATTGAAATGGAAATCCAAGGACAGGATGGCAAGAGGGTAGTCTTGAGAGGCATGAACACTTACCCCCCAAGCCAGTATCATCACAGAGTATGGAGGCAGTGCTCAGACAGGGAAACATAGAGTGGTCAGGTGAATGTTTTGTCACTTTTCATAAACCCCCAGATAACAACACCCAACATCCAACAAATATACATGCATTGCTATAGAAACATGAGAGTATTTAGAGATCTTGCAACAGGTCGACCGCCAGACAAAGGGTTCGAGCATATCATAGAGTTAGAGGAGAGAACACAGGCAGTTATCACCACTCCATACAGGCATCCTAAAAGGTACAAAGATGAGATAGAAAAAACAATAAAGGAATTACTGGAGTAAGGTTACATACGACCAAGTTTTAGCCCATTTGCATCATCAATAGTATTGGTAAAAAAGAAAGATGGCACGTTACGGATGTGTATCGATTACAAGGCCCTCAACAAGAAAACTATAAAGAACGGGTACCCAATTACAAGAATTGATGAGTTAATGGATGAATTATAAGGAGCGAAGTACTTCTCAAAAATTAACCTCCGGTCAGGGTATCATCAGATCCGAGTAAGGGATCAAGATATTGCAAAAACATCTTTTCGTTGCCACTTTGGTCATTATAAATTTTTAGCCATGCCTTTTGGTCTCTCCAATGCACCGACAAATTTCCAATCTTGCATGAACCACACCTTCAAGTCTCAATTGCGTAAGTTTTTACCTAAGTCACAAGACACATCCAAAATGGCCCCGTGTCACGTATTTTACGTGTCGGAGACGACATGGGCACTAATATGTCTTAGACACGAGATTTTGTGTGTCAGGAAATCGAGACACGATCTGACACGTGGATTTTTTGTACACGTGTCCCTTAAAATGGCCCTCCCACACGTAAAATATTGGGTTTTAAGTTGATTAGCCCTTTTCTGTCCCATCTTTGTTGGCGATTTGGGAAAGGTTTATGCTCGTGGAGAAGAGAGGTCGTGACCCTGAGTTCGCTGAGAGCTTGAGAGGTTTGTTTGCTGAGCAGTGAGAGCCTAGAGGTATTGTGCCGGTGGGGAAGTGAAGTTCAGGTTGTGAGGGTGTCGCCAGTGTGAGAGTAACATGCTGTTGACCCACTAAATTGTTGATTTACTGATTTGTTGAAGCCAAGTATGACACAACAACTACCAAATAGACCACGGTCCAAACGCAGAAGCTACGCCCTGTGTAACAACAACAAATAGAGCACACATCAAAGTAGAACGAACTAAGCAGATAGATTGTACAGGTGAGCAGTGAGCACTTAGCTAGTTTTGTGAATTTTCTTTTTCAATAAATGTAAAAAAATAACAAGTTAAAACTATTACCAATGATTATTTTCGGAGACCTAATTTCTCTTTATTATAATTGTGCCTTATGACTAGTGCTAAAGATTTATTTCTAGTGGTTTTGAGAAATTGCCGAATTTTTTTTATTTTTGTTCAAAGTTATTTTCCTTCCATGCACATGCTTGAATTTCAATGAAGTGGTATTTTGGCCTCTTGATACATTGCCTAGATGAGGAATTTTTCCCTTTTTGTTATCAATGAATGTAAGAGTCAAATTCAAAAAAGTTTACAATGACAATCATGTAGGTTAAAACTTAAATTAGCTTGTTATGCGGTCAAATGTTATTATTATAGATGCAGGAGCTTTAAGGCAGGGCTAAGATTTGATGCTAACAAGATTTTCCATGATTTCTGTTTTTAACTTACTAGTGGCGGATTTCTCATTTCAGTTTGTGAAGGAAAGAAATGGCTCAATCTTCCAAGGCAACAGGCAGAGGTCGAACTCAAAGAAAGAGCATAAATATATCTCTTGGTCCCTATGTGTCTGTTGGTGGCAGTGCTCCAAGTGTTTCAAGTGAAGTTTTGGGAGCTGCTAGGCCCTCACATAACCTTGTTGTAGCAAAACAACAAGCACAGGAAACAAAACACCCCCTATGGAAGTATGTAACAAAGAAAGATGAGCCTCGAACAAAGAGGGTTGGGGGAGGAAATGTTCATTGGTCTTGCAATTTCTGCAAGGGTGAGTTCAAGAGCACTTATTTCAGAGTTAAGGGCCATTTGTTGGCCCTTCCTTGTGGACTTGGACCATGCAAAGGTATCATTGCTAGCCAAAGAAAGCAGTTGGAAAAGGAGGATGCAGTTGGGTTGGGGAATGTGGCAGCAGAAAGCAAAAAAATGTCAAAAACTGATGATCCTTTTCCATTCTTGAGGAATACATCTAACAAGTTTGGGAGTGGGGATGAAATTCAGCCAACAAAAAAAGGGCAGCCCAAAATTATGGTCCAATGGACAAAATTTATCAGAAAGAGACTCGAGATGAGGTAGATCTTATCGTTGCATTCTATTTCTATCTCAACTTCATATCATTCAATGTTGCACTGTCACCTTTGTTCATTGAGATGTGTCGAGCTTTAGTTAAAAAGGCTCCAAGAGGGTATGTGCCTCCAAGCTTAGAGAAGCTTAGAACCACATTGTTGGTTAAGGAAAATAAGTAGGTGGACAAAATCCTACAACCTGTCAAAAAATCATGGATTTCATCTGGTGTTAGTATTGTTTCTGATGGATGGACAGATACAACACACCACCTACTCATTAATTTCATGGTGTCTTCCCATAATGGACCGGTCTTCTTGAAAGCTATGGATGCTCTCGGAAAATACAAGCATGTGCAATATATGGGTGAGTTGTTCATTAAAGTATTGAAGAAGTAGGTGTTGATAATTGATTGCAAATCATCACTGATAATGCACCTGTTTGTAAAGTTGCTGGCATGATTGTGGAAACTAAATATCCAAAAATATTTTGGACACTGTGCATTGTTCATTCCTTGAATTTAGCAATTAAATCTATTGCTGCACAGGTGACATGAATTGGCAATGTTATTGAGGATGCACGCTATATCCACATTTTTGTACAAAACCATACAAATGCCCTCACAATATATAAAGAGTACACACATTTATCATTGTTGAAGGTTGTGGATACTCGGTTTGCTTCCTCATTCATCATGCTTAAGAGGTTGAGGGAGGTCAAGGCCACTCTTGGGGCCATGGTTTTTCAAATCTTTGATCTTTTTGGAGAAAGATAGATCAAGTTTCTTCAAAAAAAGTAAAGGAAACAATGTTAGATGATGTTTGGTGGGAGAAGGTAAATCTTGTCATTAAGATCATGAAGCCTATCATTTCCTTGTTGCGGTTTGCAGACACGAACCAGCCCATCTTAGGAGATGTTTATGAGGGGTGAGATTCCATGATTGAATCTGTGAAGACCATTATTATGGAGAATGATTTCTCCGAGTATGGGACATCATCAGAGAGCTTATGGACCACCATACAAGACATTCTTATCTCCAGGTAGGATAAGAATTGCACACCTTTGCATTGCTTGGCTCATTCATTGAATCCCAAGTTCTACAATCAGGAATGGCTCAGTGGTGGGCCCTCACGCAGATTTTCTTCTCACATGTATTTAGAGATATCAAATGGGAGGAAGTTAGCATTTAGAAGGATATTTCTAGATAGAGCGTCCCTTCAGGAGGTGGAGGAGGGATTCATAGAGTTCTCCACTAGCATGGGGAGATTTGGAGGGTATGATATGCTTGGAGACATGGGGGTCAAGAAGGCCCATGGTTGGTGGACATCTCATGGGGTGGGATGCCCTATTCTACAACACTTAGCCATGAGGATCCTTTCCCAGGTTACTTCATCCTCTTGTTACGAGAGGAATTGGAGCACATATGGAAATTTGTATAGTTTGAAAAAGAGAAGGCTTGAGCAGTCCAGGGCAGAGGCAATGGTGTATGTGCACACCAATCTTCGCCTTATTTACAGGAAGAGGCAAGAGTGGTGGAAGGGTCGGACAAAGATGTGGGATGTATTTCCTGATGATATGGGTTTGGACAACAATATAGAGTTGGCATTAGCCAACATTGATCTTACTGACCCAGTGCTAGAGCCAATGACTTTTGATGATGAGCCTAATGAGGGGTCATCCTCCACACCAGCAGACATAACAGTAGATCTTGGATTGCCATTGGGTATAGAGGAGGACGAGGAGGAGGAGCAAGGAGAGCGCAGCGACAATGGTGTTGATTTTGACATGGAGGAGTAGGAGGACTATTGACAATGGCTAGTACCACTGATGAGCTATGAGATTCTTCCTTGTGGCTATTTAGTATTTTCTTTTTCTATCTACTATCTATGATTTTAGATCTAGTAGTAGCGTAGATATTAGACTGTGGTAGTGTCTACTATCTACTCTATAGACTACTTTGTATTTGTCAGTTGCATTCTCTCGATATCTATGTAATACATTTTGGTTTTGATGGTTTAATGAGAAATATAAAATATGAAATATGTAGTTTATGGTTCAAACTTAATGATCATGATTCAATGTTCATTGATAATTTTATTATTGATTCATCATTGTCAAAATTGTCAAATTTCAATTGAATGTTCAACTTCAATGATATTATGATTCAGATTGATGTATAGACTTCTAGTTTTTTTAAAACGAGGATCTTTATATATATATATATATATATATATATATGTAACGTGTCATGTTTTCGAGGTCATCGTGTCTCGTGTCGAATACTCGTATCTTCGTTTCCTTTGTGTCTCGTATCCTCGTGTCATGTGACTTAGGTTTTTACTTGTGTTCTTTGATGACATTTTAATTTACAGTAAAACTTGGGAAGAACATTTGAGACACCTAGATGAAGTACTAGGAATTCTAGAAGGACAATCCCTTTATGCCAAAATGTCTAAATGTGAGTTTGGTATGCAAGAAATGTTATATCTAGGACATGCAATATAAGTACCGGAGTACAGGTTCATATGGAAAAAATTAGAGCTATCTTGGATTGGCCTACACCCAAAAAATTAACAGAATTGAAGGGATTTTTTCTCCTTTGCACTTATTACAGGAGGTATGTTAAAGGGTTTTCTCAATTGACCGCACCACTCACAGATCTTACAAAGAAAGGGGCATTCAGCTGGACAAAGGGGGCACGACAGACATTTGGAAAGATGAAAAAGATTATGACTTCATGTCCTGTTTTGACATTTCCTGATTTCACTCAAGCATTTGTAGTAGAGTGTGATGCTTCAAGGGAAGGAATAGGGGCAGTATTGATACAAAACCATTACCCGATCACCTTTGAAAGCAAAAAACTTAAAGATTATGAACGCCGCTACTCTATATATGACAAGGAAATGCTAGCAATCTTAAACGCCTTAACAAAATATCAGGCAGTATTTGGTAGGAAGTAGGTTTAAAATTAAGACAAATCACAACAGCCTCAAATACTTCTTAGAACATAAAGAGTTAAATGAACAACAACAAAAATGGGTCAGCAAGGTCCAAGCTTATGACTTTGAGATAGAATGTGTTAAGGGGAAAAACAATGTTGTAGCAAATGCATTATCGAGACGACCAACCTCTTTATCACTCATGAGTATATCTACTGACTGGAGGTCTCATCTCTTGGTTGAATATTCAAAAAATAAATTTCCTTGTGAGTTATTGGACAGACAAATACAGGATGACA
The DNA here is from genome assembly GCA_001517045.1 of Pseudotsuga menziesii. Lineage (NCBI taxonomy): Eukaryota > Viridiplantae > Streptophyta > Pinopsida > Pinales > Pinaceae > Pseudotsuga > Pseudotsuga menziesii. The sequence goes on from LPNX010127282.1 coordinate 123,008, forward strand.
TGTACAGGGTGATCGATGGCATCATTTACTATAAGAATAGGATCTACTTAGTCCCAGAATCAGCGTTAAAGAAAATGGTTTTACAGGCTTCACATGATTCACCATTATCATGGCATCAAGGTTCTTGAAAACTTACAGACAGATTAGAGAGAGGTTCTCATGGAATGGCCTTAAGGAAAGATGTAATGCAACATGTTAGAGAGTGTGGTACGTGCCAAAAAAATAAAGTTGAACACACTCATCTAGCAGGGTTACTTCAGCCATTACCTATACCTGAGCAAAAATGGGAAAGCATCTCGATGGATTTCATTACAAGTTTTCCCAAGGTACAGGGACGAGATTGCTTATACGTGGTAGTGGAAAGGCTGACAAAATTTGCTCATATCTTTGCCATTCCTTCTATTTATTCTGCATCACAAGTAGTAGAGTTGTTTTTTCGAGAAGTTTTCAAACTATATGGATTACCCTAAGACTATTGTTAGTGACCGAGACAGTAAATTCACAAGTGCTTTCTGGTAGGAGCTTTCAGATTAGTGGGGATGCAATTAGCTACTAGCACAAGTTATCATCCTCAAAGTGATGGACAGACAAAAATAGTCAGCAAATGGATTGACGGGTATTTAAGAAACTATGTAACAAGAAATAGAGGACATGGGTTAAATGGATACACTTGCATTAGAGGAAATTTCAACTCAAAATGGGCCTCCTAAGGAAAATAATAAAATAATATTTATTAATTTTGAAGGAAGAAAAGAAAAAAACTTTTTTTTGTTTGTATTTTCGACATATCTCCCTGTGTTTTTACTCAAATTTCGATCAGGAGAGCTCGTTGGATGCGGAATTAAATTCCACATCCAATGAGTACCCACTCTGCATACTTTTGACGGACCCCACTACCCCAAAAACAAGAAATACCTGAAAAAACGTGATGATGATGTCATCACCACGTTTTTTCAGGTATTTCTTGCAGCATCATGATCATCACGTTTTTTCAGGTATATCTTGCATCATCGCATTTTTTCAGGTATTTCTTGTTTTTGGGGTAGCGGGGTCCGTCAAAAGTATGCAGAGTGGGTACTCGTTGGATGCGGAAATTAATTCTACATCTAGGGAGCTCTCCCGCTCGAAATTTGAGTAAAAACACAGGGAGATATGTCGAAAATACGAACAAAAAAAGTAGTTTTTTTTATGATACCTATCCCTAAATTTATATTAAAAAATTGTTTAAAACCTATACGGTATTTCAAATTTAAAGCAATTTCATTCGCTAACACATCATGACATGGAATTTGAATTAGTGTTGAAAGGCCCATTTTGAGTTGAAATTTCCTCTAATGGGGAAGTATTGTTATAATACCACACACCATATGTCTATTGGGATGACTACTTTCAAGGCTTTATATGGCACTAAACTTTGCAAATATAGCCTTCGGAGATAGCTGAGCACCGAAGGCAAAATATTGGGTACTGAATAGTCAAGATATTCTTAAGGTACTAAAAGAGATTTTATAGACAACACAAAACCAACAAAAATTGTACGCAAACAGACACATGGTCAAGCGTAGTTTTGAGGTAGGAGACTTGGTTAACTTGCGACTACAACCTTACAAACAATCTTCACTCAAGAAAAAAGGGGTGGAGAAACTGAAACCTCGTTTCTATGGTCCTTACAAAGTAGTCAGAAAGGTTGGGGAGGTGGCCTATGAACTCAAGCCTCTGGAGGAAAGTAATATCCATAATGTATTTCATGTATCAAATCTCAAGAAAATAGTGGGGCAACACATCCCTCCATCCACAAAGTTACCTTCGTTAGATGATGAAGGACTCCTAGTGTTGATTCCAAAAAAGATTCTACAAGTTAGAGAAAGGAAACTCAAAAATAGGGTAATTCGAGAATACTTGGTACAGTGGAAAGAATTACCTATTGAAGATGCCACATGGGAAGGAGAACAAGTATTGCAGCACCCTGGATTACAGGTGCTTGAAAAAAAACAATTTCAAGCGGGGAGGACTGTAATGTTCTCTTCTAACTAAGCATCTAAGAAACCCGTTAAGCTATTTAATTCCCATAGGTTCAAGCAGGTATCAAGAAAAAGGGAATTGACTGAGGACATTTAATACCGAGAGCAGAAAGGAACATTTCTTCAGTATTATTAGGTCATCAGTATATTAAAGAAGGCCATCGGAGCAGATATCAAAAAGCATGGAGAGCATGCGGGCCTTATTACACCTTACATGCGACACTAGGAAACTAGCTTGCATGCATGCAAAAGTTAAGTCATGTAAGCCCTAAAAGCTATAAAAGAAGACAAGTCAAACCAAAAAGGGTATCTATTATCATTATTCACTTTTAGAGATTGGTTTCGAGAGCAGCAGCAGTAGTAGACGCAACAACAAATTGGGGTTGAGGGCGTGAGCCATCAACTAACGGGTGTTTTTGGTAGTGAAATCTATCTACCCTAATCACTTTCGGATAGGTCACTCAAATCTATCATCAACACCTCAAAGCATTCATTATTCTTCAGAGATCTAGCATCCATAGAAAGACAATATCACAAGGGTCACGTTTTATTACTAGGGGCGCATGGAAGATCCAAAGAGCAATTCGCATTGATCCAGAAACTTCCTATTTCCTCTACATGTCGCTTCCATCATCATCGGAGGGGTCATATTATTATACCAAGAGATCATCGGGTCATCTACTGTTCATCCAAAGAAGTTACAAGCAAAAACGTAGGAGGCAAGGGCGTCATCCTTCCTAAGCAAATCAATTCGTTACTGACCTTGGAGGAGGCAAAGGTTGTGCATGTATCTACCAATATCTTCAGAGAGGTCATATCACACCATCTAGAAAGTTCCAGCATCATCTGCCAAGTATTCACGCTGTTTCGAAGGAGATCTTTATCAAAAGGTGACGTTTATTGTGCATGGGCATCAACACTAAGCAGGCATCACGTTTTTGGAGATCTAGTGGATGCATGGCACACATGTATTTTGTATACTAAAGAACCATCATAGCTAAAAATATTGGCATGTTACTACAATCTTACTGAAACCTATTTCCTATTTAATCTCCATATTTGTCATATTTAGGGTTTTTGGGCACATAAACTATTTTGCATGCAAAACAAATTATTTATCACACACCTGAAACATATAAACCTGCAAACAATTATCATCACCTGCCAGTATAAGGGTAGAATATCAGTTGGGATATTACACCCTTGTAAGTTTCAAGATGTTGGCTAAGGACTAGTATAAGGAATTTCCTAAAGAATACTTCAGCACATGGACAGATCTCTAAGAAGGATTGGATAAGTTATTACGAAAACTAAAATATATTGACATTGTAGAGAGAATCTATAGCTTAAAGAAGGATAGTAGGTAAACCATTAAATTATACCACTGATGATTGTAAGTCGTTATGAAGAAATGGCATAATTAGGCAACAACTCATGCAAGGTTTGTTTCAATAGTTCATGGAAGGTTTGTTGCCAATGTATAGGAGAAAATTGATAGTGGTCTCATTATCATATGAAGAGCCCTTTTATAGATCTTTAATCTTGGAGATCGAGGATGGGTTGGAGGCTTAAATCCCCCAAAACAAATGAGGATGACAACAAACCGTTATCATTTAAAACCCTTTGAATGGGCGTGATACACATGGTAGATAAGATAAGATAATTTTATTAATTTCCAACAAATGACCACTCAAGTAGGTCAATGGGATTGTTGGGTAAAATGATGTCAACACAAAGTGGGTGCACAAAAGATGGTTGCTATAAAAAGCAAGATGCAGAAAGTAAAGAACTAATCTAAACTAATGCCTGAAAACCAAACTCTCCATATGGTTAGTTGATCTAGGAGAAATATGTACAATGGGGATGGATCCAATGTCTAGATTACAAATAATGCAAATCTAGTAGGGTCCGCTATACCTATCTCCCCTAACATCCAAGGCTGAGTAAGAAAACTCAAGATGGAAAACTGTCTGGAAGAAGAACTAGAAGCGGATCTAAATTGAGTAATGTGTTACTATCTGGAAGAGGTCGTGTCGTTAGGTAAAGGGAAATCTTGTCTAACTATTGGTAGGAGATCTGGACTGGCAATGCCACTGATGTCTCCAGGAAATATAAATGGCCCCTAGATCCTGCATCGATCTGGAATATGAAGCAAGGTTGGTATCAGTCTGTTCCTAGATGCCCCTAGAAAATGGGAGCACCATATAAACGGAAGTGACCCTCCGAGTGGATGCTAGTCTTGAAAGTGGCGAGTATGGAAACAGAACTCGAGGACCTCCTACATGTATAAGGCCAAGCATCTTTAATCAAGGTACCTGTTATCCACTAATTTTGCACTTAGTGGATTGTTCGGTGAGCCGACAGAGCATTGAACAAGTACACTTGTTCATGATCAAAATTCAGAAGTCTGTCAGCCTTTTCCTGGGACTCTATTCAGAACTTTTTGTAAATACATGTTCATACCCCCTTGGGGAGATTGTAAAAAAAATCCTAGCATTTAATTTTTTATAAATGGCTCGGCTTCCCGGACTTGGGCATCAAGCCGACTAGCCCAGAGTGTTTTTTCCCTTGGTTATTATTGGTTGTTGAACAAACGACCAATAATCTCTGAGTTTTTCACTCACTCCTCCAAAGTTGGGGTAGTTGTCTTGTTGTTTCGGCCTTGGGAGGTTATTAGAGCCATCGTGTCAGTGTTTTTTGTCATGCTAGGCATTCCGATTGAGTCGTATGAACATGTACTAGGTCCCCCTAGAGTTTCGTTGGATTTCGAGAAAATTTAATTTTTCCGTTTTTTAAGCCATTTTTTAATGGTTTAATTGGAAAAAATCAAAATGTAATAAAAGTGTCATCCGGAGTCCGTTTTTGGCGTGGTTGGGCTTATTTTCAAGACCAGAGCAGCATCATTACCCCAGGGTCCATTTTCACTAAGTTTCAGCCAGCCGAAGCATCCCGAAAGTCATCATTCAGCTAACAGAGCGTCAAAGTAGCATTTTAATGCGAAAAATGAACATTTTGGCACTTGGTCAAATTATTAAAAAAGTAAAATTCAAAGTCAATTTGAATATTTTAATGGTAAATGGTGACTTGGCATGTGGGCCATGTGGGTTACGATCCTCTTTAAGGTGACGTAGCATTAGACTTTGGTTTAAAAATCAAAGTTTGAATTAATCCATAAGAAAGTGACGTGAGGGTGAGGAGATGGTTCACGCTTATGTGGAGAGATGGTGTATGTGGGAGTGGGGTGGACCCCTTTCAAGTTAAATTGAAAATTAAATTGAAGTTACAAACCATAATCATATTACACACCATGTGAATTATTTCAAAAGGGTGATGACGTCAAAACGTGAAAGGGGACTCACGCTAGCCTATGGGTGCGAGTGGGTTGTGTGGACCCATCCCCACGTGTTGAATGGTTTTATTTGATACTTTGGTTATATTGAGTGGGAAATAACTCATGTTTGAACCTTTAATTAAACCAACCATTAACGCCCACTCCATTAATTCCGTACAATCGCATAAGAGGATGGGGCTCGCGTGGGTGGAGTTTGGTGAGGAGGTTGGATGACTTGCCGATTTGGATTGATGAGTTTGGTAGTGTGTTGGCAGTCCAGCCTCAGTTCAGCATTCACTTCAGCTCAATCCAAGCTCACTTAACTCCAGCTTGATCTCTGGTTCATTAAAAGCCTCTGGGGCTTGGTTTTTTTGTATAAATAGAGGTGCTTGGCACTCTCTACAATATGGAGATTTTGGGCATGAACACTCTACCAAAAGTATTGTAATATTTGTTTGAAAATGGAATAAAGTTGTGACTTTGGAGGTCTATGCATGAGTTATTGGAGTTGTGGATTCACATTGTCTTTGGTGATATCTCTCTTACCTTGCCTTTTCAATTATTAAATCATTCTTCATTATATACTCTAGAAGGGCTAACAATCTAGTTTATGAGTATCTTGTTCGGATTTGATATTGTTTGTAAGTGTTTTGCAAGGATCATTAGGGGTGAAGAACAAGCTTGAGATCAAGCTCTTCTTCATGAACCAGTGGTTTTTTCCATCTAACTCCTCCATTTTGCAGGTCTTTCTAAGCACTTCCCAATCCAAGAAAGAGACACAACAGTCAAAGCTTCTCCTTCCCTCCATCAACAAAGTTTAAAAAACACATTTGGTTACCTGGATCTACGAACTTCCCTCTTCTAGTTCTCTTGTTTGCTCCTTGATTTTCTCGATTTCTTGGTTGCTAGCCTCTTCTTCCTTGCCTTGTTTGGCTTATCTCCTCTTCTTCTTTCGCTGCCCCGTTTTTTCAGTCCTCTTCCTTATTGCTTCGCTGCCCCATTTTTACTGTTTGTTGGGCTCCTTCCACCTTGTTGTGTGCCTTTTCTTCTCTTTTTTCTTCGCTGCCCTGTTTTTGCATTTTTATGACAGCCATTTTTCTCTTCTTTTGCTGCTCCATTTTCATCATTTTTTGCAGCTCTTCGATTAATTAGTTCGCTGTCCTCTTTTTGCATTTTTATGACAGCCATCTTCCTCTTCTTTCGCTGCCCCGTTTTCACTATTTTTTGCATTTCTTTGGTCATCTAGTTCGCTGCCCTATTCTTCCATTCTCTTGTTTTTAATTTCCTGTTTATCTTCCTCCCTTTCTCCCCTCCTTTCTCTTTTGTTTCAGCCTTCTTTTGCCTCATCCTTTTTGCTCTTTTATCTTCTTCTTTTACCCTTCTTGCAAGTTTGAAGAAAGGGTTTTTAATAAAAAGTAAATCACTCTCCTTTTTACATAAAATTCAATAATAAAAGTTTCATGTTTTATTTCAAAAGTCCTTTCAAAGGTTGAATTCATAAAGGCAAGTTGTAAAATCTTAATAAAAATATCTTTGTTTGAGTGGGGTTTTTAAGTCCCCACTCTCATCCTCCCCTATTTGGGGAGGTTTGTGTTGTTTTCATCTTCTTATATGCTTAGATTAGATGTACTTTTGCTTATGATACTTGCATCATTTTTCTTAGAATACTAATTGTTAGATTAGCACATTTGATTCATTAAATAAATTGATTACTTCATCTTTTAAGTTTGTATCTTTCATAAGTAAATCAACTGCTTAAAGTAGAAATCTCTTGAATCTCACCATAAGGTGGATCAAGAGTGCTCTCTGTCGGAGAGTTTAATTAACCATTTTCACTTTACTTTCGTGCATCATATTGTTTAATCAAGTTAATCAATAAGTAAGACTCTTGAACCTGCAGAAACACAAGTCAAGAGCACTCTCTATCAGAGAGCATCATTAGTCTTGCATATCCTTGCATTAGGCATCTAGATTAGATAAGACTCTTGAACCATTGTCATAAGACAAGGTCAAGAGCGCTCTCTGTCGGAGAGTTTAATTAATTGACTTAATAAAACCTTTCAACTCACACTCCCTCTAATTAATTTACTTCGTTGATCTCCTTCACCTAGTATGCTCTGCCGAATTTCGAGTTGGGCTCGTACTCAGAACGGTGAACGGACTTACTAAGACCACAATAACAACATAATTAAAACTTTTTACCCCATAACCAATGCATTGGCGTTGTCTGAATAAAATACTCAGGTAGTGAGCAAATTCCAAGTGTGGGCGCCGGGAAACCCAATCTGGACACAGTTGGTTAAGTTATTGAACACCTAGCTTGTGATTCCAAACAAGTCTGTCATGTCTTCGAACGAAGCCACTGAAGGTATTTCCGGTTAGGATTTCCAGACACCTTAAGCAAGATCACCATTAAAATCCTTAAAACTTATCAAGAACACCCGCACAACCTAATATTCATTTTAAATTCCAGACTTGTGTTTATTTCTTCAGCGCATTTCAGTTTCATCGACTCCATAAGGCACTGGTCCTTGTTTTGTTTTGCATAATTATATGATCAATTGTCTATGGCTTAATATAATTGTTATCACTGAATGCATAATTGTTGTCTAGAATTTATCTTTTAATCTCTCATTTGCAACGTGGATTGCCTTTTTGATCTTGTATCACATTCATAATAAGTAAAACACCTTCTAATCATAATAACTCCTAAAAAACACCCATCCACATCCGCAACCGTCTAAACACTTTAACAACTTAAGAGCCGTAGAAAACTCTTTTGTAGGGACTACCCCCCTTGGCTTCGTTAGGAGTTAGCTTAAATGGAGGAGCTAGGAGTAGGTGACAGTACAACATTGGCCGAGAAATCGCCGATGTCCGAGAAATCGCGAGTTTTTCAGCTCGGCGATTTTTGCCCGATTTTTTTCCGATTTATCCCGAGATATTGCCAATTTTTTCGAGGCAATCTTTTTCCGATATATTGCCGATTTTTTCCCCATTTTTTCCCGATTTATCCCAAGATATTCCCGATTTTTTCTAAAGTTGAAATTGAATATTTTTGTATTTTTTAAGTTTGCCGATTTATTGCCGATGTTTGCCAATGTGTTGCCGAGATATCCCGAAACGGTGTTTCCTAGACCCTGCCGATTGTTTCGCCGCGCCGATGTTTGCAACACTGCTTTGAACTAACTCAAGGGAATACAAAGAGCATGCAAACAATGAGAGTGAGTGTACAAGGGGCAGACAATGAGTCCATCCCTCACTCCATGAAGTTCTCAATATAGAAGGCCGTCTTTGGATGTAACCCGGTGACTTGTACAAACTACCTATAAATGTCATCTTAGGTGATTATGTTCAAATCCCGTTTAGTAGGAAGGAGGTGACTAGATGCATCAAGAGAGTATATGAATGGAGGAAGCTAGTCCATCGAAATAGCCATCAACTCTAAAAGGTTTGAGATCCTTGCAAACTTACATCGAACCTGACCTAGTGGGCTAACCAAAGCAATGGACTCCAAAGAACACTAAGCAGCTATGAATACCAGTCCCATACCTTTGCCAAGTCAGCAACACTTCAAACACGATGCAGAAATGAGATAAGGTTGAACACAATCTCAGCCCTGGGGTTGGGCACCAAACTATACAAGAAAGGTGGGCAAAGGGACTAAGGGACTATCTGTTTGCATCCAATAATGCATTGGAGAAGAACAGTTTGTAATCTCTTGGTTGAGGCCCAATCGGACTCTAGCAAACAAGGCCCCCAAACCTCTAAACCGTAAAGAACCGTGGGCCAGATAAGGGTGTCCATGAGAGACATGTTGGATGAGATGTCCTGAAAATGGTGTTAGAGAGTCAAGACACTATCTCTAGAGAAGGGCTAGAGGCTCATAGCCCTTATTGACCCAAGGTTGAAGAGCACCCTTAGATTGAAACATGGCCATGAAAATTATGCCCATAAGTATAGGTACTGATGATATTAATCTCCTCCCCTCTAAATAGAAAGGGATGGTCCAGCAGGACATTCTTCAACCCATTGAAGATCATTACCTTAGTTTTATCCAAGTTGATCGTTTACAGTCGAAGGTCACAAAAAAGGTCAAAACATCTAGCTATCTTTGCAGGCCCTCCAAGGATGAGGCCTATAGGTATATGAATTTGCACTTATAATTTCTTTATACTTAATTATTTCTTAGCTTTAACACGAGGTCCTACCCCTCAATGCCTACATAGATGAAATTTTATGATATGCTTTTGAAATCCGAATAGTTGCTTTTCTCTGCCAATGGATATTGATATAAACTCTTTTTCTGTCTGTCTTTCTTTCTCATTCAGTAATTTAGTTTAGCATCTAAAACTTGCTTTGGCACTCCCACATTTGTCACTACTATATTGTACTTTTGAGTCCCATTGACCTGTTTTTTTGTTATTCATGGACATTATTATCTTTATCTTCTCTCTGCATCTGCCTACACAAAAAACTCTATTAGGGTCTCTATCCTTCTTTGGTGTTACCATCTCAACTCAATCAATCTATCCCTACAATCACTTGTGTTTGAAAAATATCCTCTCCTATGGTGACTTTATGAGAGATTCAAAGTTTACATCCACTACTTATGAAACTCTTCCTTGTGTTTCTTTTGTCACGTTATACAAAATTACAAGATATGCTTTACAAAGAAATTGTCAACCTTGCATTCTTCATTATAGTTTATTCAATATAAATTGTCAATCTTGCATTCTTCAGCATAATTTATTCAATATAAACTATAAATGCAATCTAGATTCTAAACAATGATGTTATACACTTGACAGCCTTGTATTATGATAATTACAATGCAAATAAGACTATCAATTAATTTCCAACTTACCTGTAAGAGACTTCCCTAGCTTTTGGACATAAGCAGGGGATACTGTTGAGCAAAGCACAATTACTGAACCATTAGGCAGTCCTGTCAAAGCATTCCATTAATAGTTACCTTAACGCATTAATACAACAAAAACAAAATAAGCAGTTGGACTCACTTATCTAAAGTCTAGCATAAACGAAAGGAAGATCAATAAAGCAGGTATATCCAACCCCAAAAAAAATGTGATTAGAATTAAGTAATAGTACTCTTTGTAAACGATTTCTTGACAGTTGTTGTACTACTATCACTTCATGTACACATATTCCTAGAATCATTGAAAAGGAGTTATTTAAACCTGAAATAGCACCATTTGTGCCAAAAATAACATTGTCAACTTGATTGGAATTTGTGACCATGATCACCACCACTGCAGCATCTGTTTACATCAAACATATAAACACAAGGCAGTATGTCGGAAATGCCAAGAACTTGCACTAAGAAGAATGAAGAAGTATTTCACTATTCCTTCGCAAGATCTGTATAATTGAAAAAGACAGTTCAAGATTACCAAATCCTTCTATTTAAAACATTAGATCTTCTAAATGAACATTACTCTCCATACAGACCTCTTCCAAGTTATAACCATTTTCTTCTAGAAACATAATTGAGAAACCAAGAATAGTGATCTGACCTTTGCTTGCATCTGCAGCACTAGAAGTAATATTTCCACCACACTCATTAAAGCGATCCATTGCTAACTGTGATACCTGTAGCGTCCTCTTAAATGTCAAATGCTTTATAGAATTATTTATATTCTCATCTAAAGATCTTGAATTAAGTTTAGATAATTTAAATAAACAACGTCTGCCAGAGTACTCTAGTAGAAACATGCCATTAAATTATTACTAGGACAATCATCACATCTGCTCTGAGTAAATTTCAAATTTTGTATGAAATGCCAAGTGAGCTTTTCATGTCCAGCAGAATCGGCCTCTGCTGCTCTGTTCTAGCTGCAAATCTATTCTATTCAGCTTCATACAGGGTTCAGGAGGAGCCTAAGTTGGTTTTGAACCCTCTAGCATCCTTTCCAGAACAAGAGTTTATAAATCTGCCCAATAAGACTAGGCCAAACATCCACAAGAAGATGGAGCTATAATCATGGCTCCATCTGAGGTATATGGAAATTTTCAAAACCCCAACCCAGTTTCAGTTTCAGTTCTTCGTTGTTTAATGCCCAAACCCCAATGTTAGCATATGCATATAAATTCAATAATTTATGACTGAACACTTAAAACACATGAGATTTCTTTCTTCTTTTGAATTCTGAAAAATTATGGCGGCCCTAAATTGTTACTCAGAAAATTAATTTAAGCCACACACATAAAATTTAAACACTCAGATTTTTGGTCAAGTTGACCCAAGAAAAACCCCGAAGGGAAAACTTGTTCTTCAGAGAGAGATTATTTTTATTTCAGGCAAATTTACAAAATCAAATCAACAATACTTATCTCAGCATTTCATCTTGAAATGCATGCCAAAAAAATCCCTGTACGGACTGCCTCGATTTCTGTGTTGTACGGCCCACACATGTGGCCGTACGGACTGTTGTATGGCCTCGAAATTCGTGCATGATTTCGCTGCCTTGAAAACCATGCCTGCTACCTCGAAAAACATGTCCATATGGACAACATTAAATGTTGTATTTCCTGCCTCGAAATCTGTGCATGTACGATACTATACTGGCTGTACGGAACAGCCTTGGAAAACGTGCCTGCTGCAAAATATTTCTTGGGAAATGTGCCTAGAAATTCCTTTTCATGTCTCTGGAAATTTTCCAGAAGTTTTCTCTCTTTCTCTCTCAAGTTTCAGGAATAAAATCTCTTCGAACCCTAGTTTCTTCTCTTGCTCCTCTCTCAAAATCTCTCTTAGAAAGTGAACAATAGAATACCATTTTCCTTTCCCTCACCCTTTTTGTGTGAATAACTTCCTCCTCAAATCCAATGGATGATATTAGATGAGATCCTAGGGCCAAGATGAGATCCTAGGGCCTAGGTAAAAACGAGGGTTGAAAGTTTGGCATTCCTGTAGAAAATGGGCTCATTAAATTTAAACCACCAAGGGTGTTCAGCCCTGGATTAACTTGTTCTCTTCCCTGTTCTATCTCTTGAATATAATTCCTATGTGAATCTTTCTTGTTACTTTCACGAACACTATCAGTTTCCCCTGAGAAACTTGCTTGATCTTCATATGGTGGAATGCACTTTTCCGTCTCTAAAGTGCCACCTTCAGCATTTACAATGAAATCAATACTGGAATCTTCCACTCTCAACATGTCTGAAGAATTTCCTCCATATATTATGGCAGCTGTTTGAACGGAAGAACCCTTAGTGCACTTGGTGAATTGTTTTTCCTGAACCTTTATGGCAATCTGCTCCTCTCCAGGACCATCAGCTTCCCTTGAGGCCAATATTGGGTCATAATTGCATTCACTAATATAGACATCACCAGTGGAAGAAGCACAACATTGCGAGATAATCGATGCATCCATGCCCTTGCATTTCAATTCAGTATCTAAAAAATATACTAGATCTTCACATGCCTGAATCTTGTTTCCATTTGGCGATTTGACACTTTCACCAGTTTCAACGAGGCAAACATTTAAATTTTCTAAATTGGCAATCGTACTGCTGTCATTGTGTTCGTCATCCTTAGTTTGTGATAAAATATACACATTCTCTTGGGCAATTCCTTCAGCTTCATCCCTAATAAAGCTCTGCTTCTCTTTTACAAGCAGAGAGCACTCTTCCCTCGATGCTATTAATGTGTTAACATCACTTTCACCTATCAGGTCATCTCTGTTACTTCCATAATTATTTGTATTGTCGCTAGCTTGCAAAATAGCCAATTCTGTTATTTCTTCACAATTTGATATGGTACCTGGAACAGCTTCCATGCCATCAACATGGACAACTACAACTTCAGAATTTGAATGCCTCTCCAAATTTGGTATGCTTGTCTTGTCATCAACAGGAGAGACAGTCTGTAGAATCCCCTTTCTAAATTCATTTTCCTATAAATTTGAACTAATGTCTTTAAGGAGATCCTCATCCAAATCCTTGGGCTGGATCCCGAACTTGATGGTGTAATAATCTTGAAAGGACAATGCTGCACATACATCATCACCCAAGGCTAGATACTCCTGATATCGAGGCAAGTGTTGAACTTTGAAGTACTGCTAACCTCTGCCAATTTCCATTCAAGACCCTTCTCATTGTCTTCATGTTCTCACAAGCTGGCAAAGAAAAAACTTTGTTCTGACATGCACTTGCATGTACACGCATGTATCAACATGCACTTTTATTCAATTGCTATGTGCCCACAGCTGGCCAAGATTATGCTCTGATACCACTGAAATATCCCAAATCCCGATATTTTCTATTTCTACACAATTATACTGATATAACTGATGAATCAATGAAGATCAAGTGGTGAACCAGTATGGCTTACCCGGAATAAGACTAGGACAGATGTTTCACTGCCGAAATCCTGTTAGCTGAAGACGCCGTCTCCAACCCCAACTGTTGTGTTGCACGCTGTGCTGCTATCCAAGAGCTCCCAAAAATAATAATAATCCAAAAGTGAAGTCTCCTCTTGCTTTCTCCTCTATTTATAAAGTTCAACTGTGCAAAACCCTAATCTTTGACCTAATTAGGTCACTTTATCTTCTAATTTTCCGTTGACTTGCATGCATGTCACTTTATCTTCTAATTTGTCGTTGACTCGCATGCATGTCACTTTATCTTCTAATTTGCCGTTGACTTGCATGCATGCGGAGGGAGACTTTAAATAGTGCATGCATCATTAAAATAATGTTGGGATGGCATGCACGAGGGTTCGCATGCATCTCACTTTTAGGGTTCGCATGCATCTCACTTTTAGGTTTTGCATGCATGTTACTTTTGGGAACATTATAGTCTCAATCACCTGTCATGTGACTCGAAGCTCCACTATCAATGTACCAAGTGGAGGAAGTAGTGGAAGCACTCAGTGAATCCCACACAATGATGGAATGCTCCTTGTGATCCTCAAAGTCCCTGCTGGTGATGGATGATGCACTCTCTACACAAGCACCATCAAAGAGAGAAAAATCTCTCTCAAATCTATCAGCATACTCATCAATCTCTGTTGAAGCTGTCGTCTATTGTTTCTTCTTCTTCTTATTTGGGCATTGTCCAGCGTAATGTCCAAACTTCTGACAAGCAAAGCATTTCACTTTCCTCATATCATTCTTCTCTCCATCCTGCTACTTGGTTCCACCCTTGGAGCCCTTCTTGAACTTCTTCTTCTTCCCCTTTGCTGCTAATGCCACATTCTCCAAATCATCCTTGTTGTGAGATGTATTGCCCTGTACATATCCTCTATGGGTCTCCTCCTGTATGAAATCATCCCAAAGACGATCCCATGAAGGCATGTGCTCACGAGTAACCATTGACTCCACAAATACAGCCCATAGTTCCGCCACACCATTCAAGGCTATATGCACCAACTCATCACTCTCTATCACCTCCCCAATAGCTCCAAGTTCATCACGAACCTGTGTAATCCTGGTGAGGTAAGTGGTCATATTCTCACACTTGTTCATGTGAATGCTCTTTAACTTCTCCCTTAATACTATTTTTCGATTCTCATTGGAACTTTGGTAAAGGTTAGTTAAAGCGGTCCACATCTAATGGGCATGATCTTTACCTGAAATGTGCAGAATAACATGATCTTTTATTGCATCAAGAAGGATTCTTCTATCCTTTATGTCCCTCTTGTCAAATGCGGCTTTAGCTACAGCATCAACAGGGACAGTCATGGGATTTGCAGTAGTGTTGTTCACTATAGCCCATAACTCACTATCCTGTAAAATCAGCACTATTCTAGCCTTCCATGGACTGAAATTTACAGCCCCATCCAACCTGTCTTCTATCCTAAGACCTGTTGCCATGATTGCAAGAAACTTCAAGAACCTGTTTTACTCAACCACCCTGTTTTCCCTTATTTCTCCAATTCTGAAATTTATTTGTGTGTAATTTTCAGCCTTCAACTCAGCTCTGATACCATGAAAATTTTCAAAACCCCAGCCCAGTTTCAGTTCTTCATTGCTTAATGCCCAAACCCCAATGTTAGCATGTGCATAAAAATTTAATAATTTATGATTGAAAACTTAAAACACAGGAGATTTCTTTCTTCTTTTGAATTCTGAAAATTATAGCAGCCCTAAATTCTTACTCCAAAAATTAATTTAAGCCACACACATGAAATTTAAACACTCAAAATCTTGGTTAAGTTGACCCAGGAAAAACCCCGAAGGTAAAACCTGTTCTTCAGAAAGAGAGTATTTTTATTTCGGGCAAATTTACAAAATCAAATCAACAGTAGTTATCTTAGCATTTCATCTCAAAATGCGTGCCAAAAAAATCCTTGTACAGAGTCCAGACTGCCTCGATTTTTGTGTTGTACAGCCCACACGTGTGGCTGTATGGGCTCGAAATTCATGCCTGATTTGCCTGCCTCGAAAACTATGCCTACTACCTCAAAAAATGTGCCTGTATGGACAACAATAAATGTTGTACTTCCTGCCTCGAAATCTATGCCTGTACGGTATTGTACAAAACAGCCTTGGAAAACATGCCTGCTGCAAAATATTTCTTGGGAAATGTGCCCAGAAATTCCTCTTCCTGTATCTGGAAATTTTGCAGAAGTGTTCTCTCTTTCTCTCTCAAGTTTCAGGAATGAAATCTCTTCAAACCCTAGTTTCTTCTCTTGAAATTTTGCAGAAGTTTTCTCTCTTTCTCTCTCAAGTTTCAGGAATGAAATCTCTTCAAACCCTAGTTTCTTCTCTTGCTCCTCCTCTCTCAAAATCTCTCTTAAAAAGTGAACAATAGAATACCATTTGCCTTTCCCTCACCCTTTTTGTGTGAGTAACTTCCTCCTCAAATCCAATGGATGAGATTAGATGAGATCCTAGGGCCAAGATCACATCTCACCTTTTTCTCATTA